>OZ012692.1:6984035-7072348 GCA_963942565.1 Maea johnstoni | reverse complement strand
AGAAGTCCATGAGGCTTAAAGATTAGCTTTCAGTCCAAGAGGCCGAACAAGGTAGAGGAGAGAGGTTGACTCACCAAGTCTCGGTGGGTTATCAGAGATTGTGGCCAGGTTCCCAAGAGGGGCCTGTTCACAGCAGAGAAGCAATGGGATTATCAGGAGGAGGCTCATTCAAGATCATTGTATAAAGTCCAAAGTGCATCTTCTCTAGGGCCGTCAACCCATATGCGCCCCTAGTGCCTTAAACGGGCCTTACTCATTCTGCAATATCTTCAAGATAAATCTATACCCTGGAACATTTTGTGAAAATCAAGCTTTATTTGAAAGTTATTTTCAAAGTAGTGTAGGTCGAGATGAAACTTGTGATGGAAGTACGTCTGGGCATGAGTGGGTGAATGTGCGAAAGCCCCGCGCTTGCTCTCAGTCACCCTTTAACCCTTCCAATGCTGAGGCTACTTTCTTCCAAAGCACAGAAAATGCAAATATTTGTGAAAATCATCAAAAACCCCTGTCATGTTGGTATTCATTTGATAGCTCTCGTCGAGTGCTTTCAGATGAGTACCCATTTGCCAGAGTTTCAGTAATTTTCCGGGTTTTTTGCATCATTTTGTATTGGCCAAATTAGCCAATTAATCGGAGAGCACTGACAATCATGGTGCACACTGCAGCCCGACTAACCCTCAGCTAAAAGCCACCTGCTGAAAATGTCAACTTCTGCAGTAGAACATGAATTTGGTCTCAAAAATAAAATAAATTCAATCTTGATGAGTTTTTCCTTCAATCAGGTTCAATCATCATTAATGCCACGCTAAAAATAAAACCAGGGAGGAAGAATTGAAAAAATACCTTTTGTGGAAGGCAACAGGCTTTAATTTTAATCTATCAGCAGCCTCAGTGACTGTATGTATAGGAATCAGGATCACACGTGCAATATATAGCTCTGGTGGTCTAGTTTAAGAGTGTTTTGCACAACTTTTCCATTTAGATTTGGAAGCTCTTTATAATATATACATATATATATATATGTATATATATATATATATATATATATAATTATATTATATATATATATATATATATAATATATATATATATATATATATATTTATATATATATATATATATTATATATATATTTATATATATATATATATATATTATATATATATATAATATATATATATATATATATATATATATATATATATATATATATTATATATATATATATATATATACAAACACAAATATAGTCCACATATTTTCTTTATCTGTACTACTGAGACATTAGTTTAGTTAGACATTAGTTAGACATATAAATATATATATATATAATATATATATATATATATATATATTATATATATATATATATATATATATATATATATATATATATACATATATATATATATATATATATATATATATATATATATATATATATATATATATATATATATATAATATATATATATATATATTATATTATATATATATATATACAAACACAAATATAGTCACATATTTCTTTATCTGTACTACGACATTAGTTTGGCATTTTTGACTTTTTGACGGACTCCTGGTATACCATCAACTTTGAAACATTAAATTTCAGATAGAGGATGATAAATAAAAAAAGTCTTTACAAATAAATTACAATTTACAAACATCTTATGTTGACAAAAGAGCAATAGGATTTGAAATAGTGTCATTCCTTTACTTAACTTGGTACTGAGAATGGCCAAGGCCAATCAAAATAGGAGTCAGTACCAGAGTGCAAGAGGTACTCATCAAGATTTAATGCACAGAGCTTGCTATAATTACAAAGTAGAAATGACATGTCTGATTGATGAATCTGCATTAGAAATTGACACTTTGCAGTTCCCTGACAAATGCAAATGACCCTCCTGCCAGAAGAAGTACAAAGTCTGCATAACCTACATTTGGTTGCTGGGAGCTGGCACAGCTGATCAACTTATAGATACCGCCGAGCTTATGGACAGCATAATATGCTGCCTGAAGAAGTATAATGAGTATATTACTCCATAGACAATTAGTTCAACAGTCAATGCAGATTTGGAAGTGGTAGAAAGAGAATTGCAGGACAATGTGCCCTATGTATGTGTGTGAATTTGGGGGGGGGGGGGGGGGGGGGGGCTTTTACACATCTGTAAGGGGGGTTAGGTAGTGGGGGATTGGGTAGTCGTCTCAGGTCAGTGTAGCGAGAGTGATGACAGACACGAGAGGAGGATTTACGCCAAAATGTGTAGCACCCAGCGGGCGCCTGGGAGATCAAGGGATATAGATTTTTAGTCTGTCAGTAGCAGTATACTAGCTTCATTTACAATAACAGGTAAGGTACTCAGATAGTGGAAATGCATACATAAGCACTCGCAAATTGCAAAGTGGTACAATAGAATTGCAATTTAAAAGTGTTTCCGTATATTCTAAATTATTTCAGATATACACCAGGGGGAGGGGGGAATAAAGATTGATTCCAACACACAATTCAACTAAACAACCTGCATGCTGGTCGTTCCTAAGTTGATATGAGATAAAAACAGAAGTAATAAAGTTCAATAATTATGGATAACACCTGTGCAACTTGGAAGAGCTTGGAAGAACTCAAGAACCAAAGAAAGAATGCCAATGTAGCTGCTAAAATCAATTCCCGGGAATTTACAGTAGCCACTTTGACTGCCAACAGGATGTCTCCTGGCTAACCCATTCACACTCAGAGTTTCTCTGGAAAGTATCGTCTGCTATTTTCATACTTTTGAGAATAACTTGGAAATAAAGCAAATTCTCACAAAATATTTGAAAGAGAGTTGTTGGTAATATTCTGATAAACATTTCTCCTTCAAATATTTTTGATAAAAACGCTTTTGTGAGGAAAATATCAACAAAATAGTCAGGCCTGTTTTGGCCGCTCTGAGTGCCAATGGGCTAATGTCAAACAATGGAGTCTGGTCAAAGATGCACTTATTGTGAGCTGTGGCTTAATGAGTAGAAGTGGGCCATCTACAGGATAGGATAATGCTGGGTACACTGGTAGGCCCACAGTTTGCAACATTCCTAACAGATAACAAACCTATCATGACTATAGCTGGCATGCAAGAATACAAGCACAAATAGTCATGTCAACACATTCAACTTGAGTTCCCTTCAAAAACTGTCATCAGGATGCTACAAAACTTGTTAACACAATATGCCAAATGTCAACATAACATAATTTTTGAAATGAAGGATAGCCATAGGTTAGATTGTGTTTAACGTTTAAATTGATGTTTTCCGTAAAATTGGCCAATGGTGATATGGATCATTCAAATTTTATTGTGCATGAGGGCATGAAAGGGTTAACAAGGTGCCTTCCAGCAACTTCATCTCCTTTCATTTGCATAACAATAGAGTATAATAGGATGCTTTTCAACCTACCTTAACAGCATGTGGGTCAACACCATATGTATCCAGTTGGCAGGCTTTTTTCAAAAAGTTGGACTCTGCCTCTGAGGGAACTTGGCCTCTGTAAAACAATACGCAGGTACATACATGTGTCAAGCCACAGAAACAATACATCAAAAAGGCACTACAGAATGCTTCGGTATTAACTTCATTTTGCCAACATTTCCAGAATGAATTTAGTTTGGAAAAATAAAAGCCAACATTGGTGTTTGTCATAACTTAGATTCGGGGCTAGGTCTTTTGATAAAAATTAGTGGTCAAAAACAGGATTTCTGGCTATTATAGATACTACTTTGGTTATCCACAGCAAAATCTAGGGGCATATGCCCCCGGGCCCCTGGGAAAGTTGAACCCTGAACTCTGGATGGAATCTTGTCAAAATAGTATGACAGAACTTTGTTATTGTTTTGCTGGCATTTTCTTTTCATCCATGTATGGATAGACTTTTATGACCACATCATTTGTTCCTACAAAACATTTCAATGTAATTCAAGTCGAAATAAATCAATAGTAATTATCAATGATCAACACTGATCAATGGTTCTAATATATACCATAATCACTCAATATTTTGGAAATATAAATTTCATAGGTACAAAATGGAGAATAAGGTAAATGGCAACTTGCTACATTTTCTTTTCCAAAGCATTTACTCAACTCCTTTTTGAAGCCACACATACTAAACCTAAGTTGAAAAATGCCCTCAAATGATTTTGAAAAAAAATCATAAATCTAAATGACTTACAATAATGCTATAAGAAAGCATCCCAGAAAATGTTAACCCTTTCAATGCTGAGACAACTTTTGTCCAAGGCACAAAAAATCTAAATATCTTGAAAATCATCTAAACCTTGTCATGTTGGTATTCATTGGAAAGCTCTCACTGAGTACTTTCAGATGAGTACCCATTTGCCAGGGTTTCAGTAATATTTTAGGTTTTTTGCTTAATTTGTAAAAGACAAAATTAGCCGCCAGCAGCATAAGGGTTAAAGAGGTTAGTTGAAGGATTTTTGGAAAAATATCGGGGCTTGCACCATGCTTGTTAGCAGAAGAGCACTAACAAACAAAATAGGATTCCATATCGCAGTTTGCAGACAGCGCCACCTATTGCCACTAGCAGAATCTAGCAGGTAAGGTATTTTGAGTGATCATGGTAATACTCACACCAAGTTTTTGTGTAGTTCTGCGATTCTGTCCTCATGTTTATTGGTCTGTTTTGGCAGCATCTTGAACTCTGAGACATAGCCAGCAGGATGATCTTGAGGGTCATAGTCGCCTACCTCCGCTACACAGAAAATAATCGCATCAGTTTCATTTCAAGTCCTAAAAATTCACATTCAAATAATCAAGATTTTGAGAGAATTGTATTCAAATATATATCAGCAAGAAAGTCCACATAATTTTTTATAACCAGAAAAAGGTCATTTATGAATATAAGAAACAATAGTGGTCCAAGAATTGACCCTGTAACCTAAAGTTACCATTTATAAATTTCTCAGTTTTTTTGAAGGTATGCATTTCTTTTCTGTAACCACTTATTCTGAAGGAATATCTTTTAGTGGAGTTGTTGAACAGTTTAGAAAGTTCATTGACTAGAATTTTAAGTCTTATTTTGAGCTTCAAGGTACAAAGTAGTGTACCAAGCCCACCTGGAGACCCCCAAGTCTTACAAGTCGAAGGGCCTAGATGATGCACTAAAAAAATCAGATTTAATTTCCTCTTAAATCTGGAAGAGGATGTCAAAATTTCATTTTTTTTCTCTAAAGCAAATTCAAATTTTGATGATTAGAAGTAGTTTTGATTTGTCATTACATATGATAATTTCCAAACCAAGTTAGCACAATAATTGGCAGATAAATTACCTAAAACATGATCCACCAATACATTTTGTACCATTCACTGGTAAAAATGAGGTACTTTTAAGTCAACATGGAGATGGGGATTGTGGCATTTGGTCATTCAATGCTTATAATAAGTGTTTAAAGACGGGTTGTGAGAAAGTGCTAAAACGACACCACTGTTTAGTTCATAAAAGTTGTGAGCACTAGACATGTTAGGCATTGTTTGGTATCAAAATGCTTGTTGTAAGACTATATTGAATGAGTGTATAGATATTTGGATATCGTGAAATTCAAAATCTTATATGAAGTTAGACATCTTTGCCTAACAGAAATTTACCAACAATAGAATTGTGAAAAGGTGACAATTAGCCAGATAGTTGAGTTGTGTTTCTATTGACTAGGACTTACACTGTATGATGAAGGAAGCGAGTAGGTTGCCGTCCTGGGGGAGACACAGCAAGCGGCCATGGTGGAGGTCCCGGCGCAGCTGGAGGAACAGGAAATACCTGCCCACCACAAAATACAACACACAGAAACACTTTAAACACATAATACGAAATATGACAAGAGTGACGCCTGCAGTGGCATATTCTAGCGCTTGGTTGGTCGGCTAGGTATTTTGGCCTTGGTTTTTGTTATATCTTTGGTACTTCTACTCCTGGATTTCTAAAAAAATATTTCATCTCTTTTTCTGAAATATTTGAAAAAAATAGTTGTGCTTTTTTGCTCGTTATTTCTTTATTGTCCTGTGCCTCCTTACACTTAACTGGTTCTTAAAGAAACAAGCCTGTCAAAAACACCCACACACCACACAAGGCACACCAGGGCATGACATTAACTTTTGCAGCGACTTGCCTAGTGGGGCAAGTGAGATTCAACTTCTACTTGCCCTACTCCAACTTTCGCAGGCCCTTGACAAATGTATGTTTTGTAATGTTTCATTTAATACCAAGTAGAACATGGTGCTGGCATGTGAAAGCATATTTTCTAGGGCAGGCTTGGATGCCAGACCAGAAAACTTGCACACATTCTCAAAAGTAAACCAAAAATATATATAGCAAATTTGCCCAATGGGGCAAGCAAGATACAGTTTTCACTTGCCCTTCTGCTATAATTTACAAATTCTACTTGCCCGGGGCAACGGGGCAAGCACCAATGTCGAGCCCTGGTGCACACATTCAATCAACACAGACGTGACGACTACAGTGCAGGATGCCTTCAAGGAAACCAGAAGCCCACAAGAAACACCAAGATGATGACAATTAAACTCCAAACTAGGTCAATGATCGACATTAACCATAATGGGTACAAGACCCAGGCACTGTGATAGCTGCTGGTGTGGGGATTACACTGCCAGTCATCTGCACACAGAAACATTTAGATCCAAAAAGACAATACAGATGCATTTATGCATAGGCAATTAATTAAAAACTGATAGAGATATTGATTTCAACTAGAAAAATGTTTTTAAAAATTGGTCAAAAAAGGAAGAACCCCAGCATTGTTTAGATGATATCAAATAGACTTTGTTAAACACTACAATCAAAGTGTACCACCGTACTTCAGCATAAAATACAAGAACATAATTATATAGATCGGGTACCCATCGACAAGTGGGTAAAACAAGTTTCTCTAAATTGTATTCTTCTTCCCAAACACTAGTTCAACAACAAGACTTCCTTACCCAATGCTTTTTGGTCTTAATTATTCAGGAAAGAAAGTGTTTATATTGAAGTGATTCAGTAGCCAAATATGTATCTGTATATATTTAAGAGCTTAACTCATTAACACTCAGAGCGGCCAAAACAGGCCGGACAATTTTGGAAATATTTCACTTACTAAAGCATTTTCAGAAAAAACAATTGAAGGAAAAATGTTGATCAGAAGCTAAACAACAACTCTCCTTCAAATATTTTGTGAATTTTCGCTTTATTCCCAAGTTATTTCCAAAAGTATAAGAGTAGCAGACTATACTTTCCTGAGTACCTCTGAGTGTGAATGAGTTAAAAGGATTGGACTTCATGATAACATCATACAAATTCAGTCTGCACAAATGGTGAAGGGGGAGGGCAGACTTTTCTAGTAACAACTTTTTAGCTTATTAGTGCGACTCAGCTAGTTTTCACATGCCTCGAAGCAAGGCTCAAAGCAACAACTTCCCATTCCTCAGTGGTTCATTAGACTCAGTGGTTCATTAGGGCCAAGTTTTCTTTGGTTTGGTTGAGCCTCGGGTTCATCGTGGGCCTTGTTCAAAACCATAAACGTTGATCAACGTTGATCCAACGTATCCCGTTCAGATCGTATCGCAAGTAAACGTTGGTACCGTTCAGATTCCGTTTTCCCACCACGTTGATCAACGTTGATGGTCCTGAACAACGCCCACGTCGAACACGAGGCTCAACCAAACCAAAGAAAACTTGGCCCAGATTGAGGCAGACCAAGCTGCCGTGCAGTGCTGCCACCTACCTTGTGATCTCCTCCTTGAGGTTCATGGGGTCCGCAGGGTAGAACTTGACCCTGAAGCACAGCACCACCGGGACTACACCTACAACACAAGGCAGGAGCGCCGCTAGAGGAAATGGAACATGTATTTGTTCAAAGCCAATAAGTAAAATAGAATAGGAATAGGAATTGAAATTTACAATTTACTGAGGCTAAACATTGAGGTCTGTGGCTTAATTGTAAGAGATTTAAAAAAAATGTTGCCTGCATGATAGGGAAAGGTACATAAGAAATATATCAAAAGATGTGGCTTCTTTAGAAAACAATTCATTTTTTTCAGGCCTGCGTATATGTGTTTTTACGTCATAACTATATGAGAATATGCTACGTACTTCTAGTTTCACTCTTTAACCATTCATTCAAGCTGTAAAGTTCTTCTAGAAATTGTCATCTTGATATATAGCTGATATGATACTTATGATAATAACTTCAGAATAAATATTGATTTTACAATATTTTTGAGAAAGAGTTAGAGGTAGAGGTCTGACTAACATTTTTAATTAAATATTTTTCCAACTATATGCTCTTGCCTAAGTTCTCAGACTGCTTTTGGCTCTTGACATTGGTATATGGCTGTGGCCAGGGGCCCGGGGGCATACCCCTAGATTTTGCTGTGGGCCCCTAGATTTTTCAGTCTAGGGGCCCAAAATAGTATGAAAAATAACCAGAAATACTGTTTTTGACCACTAATTTTTATCAAAACACCTTTTCAGGCACCTAGCCTGAAATGTAAGTGTCAGACCCTGCTTTTGTGCACAAGGCAGATGAAAATTCAGAGGGACACGTGACAACTTGGGGAAGCAACACATAACTGAAAAAATATAGAAGAAAGGTAACCACACCATAATTTCAATCATATGACTTAATTGTATGAAAAAGATATTCAGTGCATTTCATCCACTTACTCTTCAACTGTTTGTAGACTGGCTTGATGGGATCTAACCAATGCTGAAAAAAAGTAGAATAACTTACTGAAATGTTATACTTTCCAATATAGCATGAAGTTTCTTATGATGGCAATAGATGAAGACACACTACACCCATTGCAATATTCTAAATCTCAGACAAGTAGCAGTTGATGTAACACAACATAATTGATTTTCTTAATCAATTACATAATATACATATATATATATATATAGTACATATATATATATATATATATATATATATATATATATATATATATATATATATATATATATATATATATATATATAAATATATATTTATATATATATATGTATATATATATATATATATATATTTGAATATATTTGAATTAAGCTCAATATGAAAATAACTATTACTGCGACTGATCATCAATATTACACATTTTCAGATTTCTGTGTGTACTCCTCCAGTAAATCAATTCACATATTTCATAAAAAAGTTTAATAATATCATATACCAATAAGGTATCTGTGTGTGTGTGTTTTTAAATGGCTTTTTGATCTTAGCTTTGACCTTTATAAGCTGGCCTAGGTTATAGGCAATGCTGCAGTCAATCTCACTTCACAATATTGGAATTCACTTCACGTAACGGTAGGCAAAGTGAGACTACAAAACAATCACAATGAGCTGGAATTTGATTTTGAGCTCCTGTAGCAAAGAGCAAAGAATATCAGTATAAAGCAGGTTTGTTGGGTGAGTCATCTGTTTGCTAGAAAGCTCGAGGAGGAGGGTGTGGTGGTAGGATGGACTGATCATATTCAGGTGCATTCCATCATCAGGGGTTTAAACCCATTCACACTCAAGAGTTCCTCTCGAAATATCGTCTGCCACTTTCATACTTTTGAAAATAACTTGAGAATGAAGTGAAATTTCACAAAATATTTGAAGGAGATTTGTTGTTTGTCTCCTGATCAACATTTCTCATTCAAATGTTTTCCAAAAAATGCTTTTGTAAGGGAAATATTTCCAAAATCGTCAGGCCTCTTTTGGCCGCTCTGAGTGTAAATGGGTTAATTACCATCCACACTCATTTTAACAATTTTCCTCCCTTTCACAATTTCATCCACTTACTTATTATAGCGCCTTCATTCAGCCACTTCTTCATTCACTCAATCAACAAACTTTCATTTGTCTCTGCTCCTTCATTTAACCCTCAAATACTAAATTCACCAAGACTTGAATTCCTTTATTCTTTCAATTATTCATTCCTTTATCAACCTTCTTCAACATCAAATTCAACCATTTCCACTAATTCATTACTCTTTCATACACTCATTTATTCAAATGAAGTATTTTTGCTCCACTTCTCTAAAATACAGCAAAATCATTCAACAAAAGTGATGACTTCCTCATTTTTTGACAATTTTTACATACTAGGTTCTTAGCATAGTGTATTTTGCCGAGGCATTTGTAGGGGTGATCAGTGTACCGATATAGCAAACTGAAGTTGCTCACAGTGATGTCCTGTACTGGAGTTAAGATTAAGGGGTGTGTGTGTGGGGGTACGTGGCACTCTCTTCTGGTCATCAGTTTAAGAAATTTCATAAGCTCTGCAGGGTGAGCACTTTCAGAGGTCAGGAACAGAGTATGTATAATGAGGGAGAGTATGTGAACAGGGAAACGAGCTTGAATAGAGTCATTAAAGGCCTCACTGCATTCACTCAGTATGATAAAAATGGTGCAAAATTGATGAAAGCTGATTAGGAGAGCAGTGATATGGACATGCGTTTTTGCAAGCATGAACTCCATGAAAGGGATGTTGAAGCACTAGATGACTGTGTTTTCCTTGAATGTAAAATCTGAAAAAAGTGATTTCATTAAAAGCAGTGGTGAAAATAGACAGTAGACCACCGGTCCGTTTCTACCAAAAAATTGAATGGGCTAGTAAAAGTCTATGTTTACTTGCCCAGAAAGTCTGCTAAATATTCTGACCAGATTAATTAAGTATGCATCAAATCCAGTTTCACATTTCTTCTACATGATATTATAACTGTCACAATTCATAACTTTAGCACAATTAACCATGAATGTTCAGTTATGAAATGGCTATTGGCTACCATTTTGGTTATCAAAGTGATATGGACCAATAATTTTTCTGGTGGGCCACTAAACTAACCATTTTGATGGACCGTTTGACCACCAAGGCTTAGACAAATGTTTTCAGCACTGTAAAAGGGAGTCACTCCTTCCTTGAGGTTGCTTGTGGGGCTAATTTGTGAAGCGATGGTCATTTTGAGATGTATATGTATTTCAAAACCTACACCCTTTTCTACTGTTATTGTCAAGGCCATCACTGAGAAGAGTAGGAGACTACTAATTGTCACGGTACGTCCTCCCATAGTGTTGCACTCTTATCTTGATATCAAATTTCACCGAACTATGATCGCTTCAAACATGCATTTCAGATATCAAATGTTCAACAGATTTGTTTGAAATTTGTTATATCAATAGCTAAGAATATTATATGGAAGGGTCTCACGTTTTTTCCAATTGTTGACTAAATTTATTACAAAGTGAAATCTAAAAGTTAAAAAATATTTTTTTTCTATCTCATTTTTGATCAAAATTTATAAAGATATAGTAACAAGATTTTAATGGAGCACAAGAAAATCTGTGACACCCTTACCTTTGTTTTAATCTGTTCTCCACATCTATGAAATTACAAGGTCAAGGTCGATCCCCAGTTCAAAATTGCGGATAGATGATCCATTTGAAACACTCATGGTTTTTTTAACCCAAAAAATCATACCCCCTGTTGATAGTGTAGTTTTGTGATGCTTAATGTATTCCTCATCACAAGACCTTTCAGGCAATACTTATTAGTGGCAGAAATGTCAAATAAAAGCAGGGTAGAGAAAAAACTGAATTTAAGAATTTAACCCTGTAAGCTCTACCTTAAGTGTTTTTTTGGCAGGTTTTATCGGAAAGATATCAAAATAGTCAGACAATATGAGCCACCCAGTAAGATGCCTTCACTGTTTAACCCTTCCAATGCTGGGGCTACTTTCGTCTTATGTACAATGATGCCAAGATTTTTGATAACCATCCAAACCCTGTCATGTTGGTACTCATTAGATAGCTCTCACTGAGTGCTTTCAGATGAGTACCCATTTGCCAGGGTTTCGGTCATTTTTCAGGATTTTTGCATTATTTTGTATTGGCTAAATTAGCCACCAGCAGCATAAGGGTTAATCATTCACACACAAAACATAGTGGTGGGTGGAAAAAACTGCTGGTTGATTAAGAAAATACTTCCGCAATAATGTGAACATCGAAGCATGGTCGAGGATGGATGCTCACCCAATATTATTTACACAATCTATATTTCAGCATTTTTTCATGCTTTTAGCGGCATATTTTGTTTAAATACTTTCAAATCTATTACCTGAAACCTTTCTTCTATTATCAATAAATAGAATATGACTATAGTCTGTCTTCCCACAAAAAGTTCGTTTTTGCCTTCCAAACTTGGCAAACCTCTTAGGAGCACTACCGTGTGTATGTATAAACATACTTTTTGTCTCAACTCTGCAAAATGTTGATTTTGTCCATTAGGTCCCATTGTAAATTTTGCCCATTGCCAACAATTGCCAACAGTAAAAACACGCGAGATCGTCATTGTTGGCAATGGGCAAATTTTACAATGGGACCAAATGGACAAAATCTACATTTTAGGGAATTGACACAAAAAGTATGTTTATACATACACGCGGTAGTGCTCCTAAGAGGTCTGTCAAGTTTGGAAGGCAAAAACAAACTTTTTGTGGGAAAAAAGAGGAAAAAGCTGTTAGCCAAATCAAGTCAGACAGACTATACTTGCTGCAATTTCTCTACCTTCTTGTAGACCTTAGACGTTACAGCAATTAGAATTCAGAAAACCATAGAAATGTCATCCACTAATTTCTGTAGGTTGTTGTTTTGCTTGGATGCAGATTTGTGTTGAGTGAAAGAGCCTACAGAGTATAGGCATCTACAATGTCGTGATTATAGTGAACATTAATAGAGGACTAAAGTAAGCACTAAGACTCCAGTCTGCTCTTAAAAATGCAAACTTTCTCATTCACTTACCTTCTTCAGAAAACATTAAGACAACATATATTTTAAATAATGAGACAACAAATTTGATGAAAACACAATTAGTTAAACACAGTTTAAACACTACCACTTTTCACTAACAATAGGAACACCATAAATTCCTAGAAATTTGGATCACCCTTGAATTCATGCCAACCCCCTTTTCGCCATGAGCTATTTTACCTTAAATGGGCCACCCTCTTAACCTCAAAGATATGTATGTACACCAAAATTTGTTTCTGTTGAGACCTGCCATTTTTGCAGCAGATGCAAGCCTCAAACCATTTTTTAAAAATTATGATCTAATGACTAGAATGAATTTACATATGAATGAAATTTTACTACCCAAGATAAAAATATCATTTTGCAAATACCATGGATGAATTTTTGATATCATGAAATTTGAACCTGGCTATCAGAATTCACTTCTAACATTATGGGGATGAAATACCCATTAAAGAAAGACTATTCCTAATGGCCATTCTCAATGGGCATTGAGAATGGTTTTTAAATCCATATATGGATAAAATTACCATATTTAGAACACCTATCAATTTAGTTATTGCGCGTCATGATCACAATGCTAGACATACACTGTTGTTAACACTTTTGCCAAGCAGACGTCATCGAAAAGTGCTGCCAAAAAGTACATGATTTGGTTGACATATGTAACATTAGCACGTATCTAACACTAATTATTAAGAAGAGTGAAAATACAGTCTGATACAATGAGCAAAATTTTGAAAATGAATAAAATTTGAAATTTATTTGACAGTTGACGGTATTGACAGTTGTTCTCTCTATATTTCAAGGTAGAGGGATCAATAAGTTTAAGAGCAGCAGGCAGATTTCGATTGGAGGGGGGCAGAGATTCCAAGGCAAAGGCCTGAATTCAGTCTTGTGAGGCCGCTGGCCCTTTGAGGACAGGAGTCCTCTGACTGCTTAAGGCCCCCAGAAAATTTTGAAATCTAGCTGCTCTGAGATGCATTCTCCTGCATTTTCAGACACTGCTATTGTCTGGCACATTGCATTTCCCCGAAATATTTTGAACTCCACCTGCCTTTCACAACAGCGCCATTTTGCCAGCGCAGCAGCGCTGTATACGGACTACATAATCTGTCAGTTAAAGAGCTATAACCCACAGTTCTAAAAGCTATTAATCTTGTTTGCATTTTGCTAACTTCACAATAAATTGTGATTGGAAGTCTAGACTTTGATCCACATGTTTTACTGTGAAGTTGTCATAATGCAAGCAAGGTAACTTATTGCCATTGCTAAGATTTGCTATACTGGCCATCACTCGTAAACAAACTGTCACAGCCATTTTGAACTCATCTGAAATCTCGTTCATGATGTTGCAATGAGCATATTTCAAAATGGCGGCAGTTCATTCACTAGAGGAGATGACCTGTATCACAATCTCTTGGGAACCGTATTCTTACCAAAAAGGAAAATAGAAGTATAAGTGAGAATCATTTGGGTGTAACTTACTCTCTGTTTTTCACTATCCACATAGCGCAGGCCAAAGTAGTCATTCTCGAGAAGATTGAGTTCCTTGCACACATGGTCAATCAGGAACTGCCCTTTTGTCTCCTTCTACAAAACAGAGAAGAAAGCACATGTTAAATCTCTGAATAAGTGTGAAACAAAACAAGATGCATGATCATCATGCCAGGTTAGCTTCACTGGGTTGGATTGGTGGGGGTAGGAGATATAATATCTATGAATACCCAATAGCAATAGATAATAAAAAACTCTGCTCAAAATATTTGTGTGGGAATGTCAGGGGTGTCAAATGTATAAAATAATCTACTCCATAAGCAGGTAATTTTTGAAAGTTGAATATGTGAAAATTGAGTCAACAGAAGACAATTGCACTTAAACCATTTTACAGAATATATCGTATAGTACACTAAACTTATCAATAGCACTGTTACCATTGTATAGATATATCTTATAGTACAATCAACTTATCAATAAGGGAATATTCTAATATGATGTGGAACCGCTTTCAGACAATGACTATATTCTAAAAACATTTTTGAATGTTCCTGTACAACTTCTGATAGTAAATGCTGATTTTCAGGTTCAGTCATAATTCAACGGACTATAAGTGACATGACCTTGGATCTAAAAGGGGTTCATATCAGTTACAATCCAAAACACTGGTTTCAAAGACCATATTCTTTTCACTTTCAGCCAAAAAATGAGGTGAGAATAATGGTCAGAATGTATAAGCTCGAAGAAATCTGCAGAGAGCTGGGTCATTTTATTAGGAAACCCTACATGCCATAATTAGGATTTGAGCGAGAATGTGATACAGTGCACAGTGGTACGTGTCAAAGTATATATAAGTCCTGGAGCACAGGCAATCAGACCTAGAGCACAGCATCTTTCAAACGACAAATGATGCACACAATTTCACCAGTTGGCACTATAATATTAGTCTATATCAAGAATGGAGACCGACGATTGTTCAAAAGTGAACACCATTCAAATGATGGTGTTCACGTATTTAACATAACTACTTAAAATAATACATTTTGGGATTAATACACAAAAAGGCTCTACTGGTCATGCAGTCTAGTAATTTGCCGAGAATAACAGTGCTTGATGGATTTGGCATGCACCACATTTTGAAGCCCCTGTTGCACGCTGGTGCGACAATACAACGGTTGGACACCCCTGCTTTTGCTCCACATACTTCCGATGCATTGTGACATTAATTCCTAATTTATGATGAAATGAGTACTGGTTGTGTAGCCATATGGGTGTAAATAGACACAATTGAAATATCAATAAGTCTAACAATTCAAGCCCTTTCAGATAAAACATGTTGTGTTTCACACTAACTTTGGGTTGAGGTGATCTATATATAGGTATTCACACAAGGCTTGCAGACATTAAGTTTTTTTTCTATGCAGTTAATCAGTCAATAGAAAGTAACTTTGTTTATAAAAGGGGGGTCATTGACCAATCGTGTTTATCTTTGGTGATGATACAGGCATCAGCGGATGTACAAGCTCAGAGGCCAAAGTCTTCCTAGCTGGACCTATTTATCCTCAGTTTCCACCTTAAGTTAATGCTGTGCTGTGAACAGTTAAAACAATGGAGAGGATTTCATCTTTATACCATTTTTGGACAATATTGCTATGAAGCTCCTACTTTTAATTATGCTGCTAAACTAGAAAAACTTCTTTTCCCTTTTAACCCTTATGCTGCTGGTTGCTAAATTGGCCAATCCAAAATGATGCAAAAACCTTGAAAAATGACTGAAACCCTGGCAAATCTATATCTGAAAGTACTCGGCGAGAGCTATCCAATGAGTACCAACACGACAGGGTTTAGATGGTTTTCAAAAATCTTTGCATCCTTGTGCTTTGGCCTCAGCATTGGAAGGGTTAACAATGCCATACTGAAATCTCAGGGGCAGGCAATTTTAAAGGATCTTTGGCATCGTGATAGTAGCATGGAGACAGTTCTTTTATTTGGTATTTGTTTTACCATGCCTGCACATCCAGTACCATGCGAATAAAATGAATATAAGTACAATTATATTTCTACTCTTACAATCTCTGTGTTTTATACTCTATGGCATCCTTTCCATACAAACATTACACGGTTTCCACCTCATGAAGCATGTTACAGAGATCACTACACTTAATACTGTGCCATAATTAGTGTTGGGACGATCATCGATTATAATCGATAATCAATCGTTTACCTCTCTGATTCTGATTAATCGATTACAAAACTGGCAATCGATAATAATCGGAAAAGGTGACACCTAGTGGCAAAATATAGAACTAAATGACAGACACGTTGTCAGCTGTCTTGCTATGAAACTAAGCCCCAAAAACACTTCAAAACGAAGTTAAGGTAGGTGCTAATAGCAAGTAATTGTCATAGACTATCACTTATTATTAGGCTCTAGACCTCTAGTACCCAATTACTGCAAAAGTGCGATGAACTGATTATGATCGATAATCGATCGGTTAGCTGTAACTGATTATCGATAATGAATTGCAACCGATTCCCAACCCTAGCCATAATACATAGCTGCTACTCTCACTGAGTGAGAGGGTATGGAAGTATATTGGCCTGCTCTGCTATGAATCTGGCAGCAAGAAATCCCACCAGATTAGTAGTGAGCAATTCCAGCTCTCAAGGCAATGTGATGTACCCATTTAATAGGAATCCCAGTTTTAGGGTTTTGTACCGATTATCCTCTAAATCACTGGTTGCCATGGAGACAGTTACCATGGTAAATGCTGTCTGAAGTTAGCCATCATTTCGCACCTGTCACCTTCCTCTGATGACTACAGCCCATTGTTTCTGTTGCCATAGCAATAAGGTGCAAGATACAGTTGAAATTGCTGATCTTTGTACACAAGTCTTCCACAATCTAAACCTGGCTTTGAGCCACGCAGGGAGACAATTAAACTATAGATCACTTAAGACTGCCTAAGTGTGCTATTCTGGGGATGGGTATGCACTGGGGTCTATACCTGGAATACTGTAGAAGGGTGAGATATGAGGTGAGGCTCATCAAATGACTACATTCAGGATTGCTGGAGTCCCTAATTAACCCATTAGCATCTCAAGCGTACACATGATCTGGCAATCTGACCCTATACTTGCAAATAAAGCCTCTTTTCAAACATGGCTCTGCCATGGATCTGTCACTAAACCTGTGCCAGAAATGGGCAAATGTTTTTTTTCCAGTCTGACTATGGGTCAGAGGTAGACAGGTGGCTGACCATTACAAACATTCCACCATAGACCTGCCGTACGACGTGTGTCTACCACAATGCTTGGTTAGCATGTGTACTGTAGCGGTTACTTAATTGGCACTGCGCATGCATGCCACACCACTTGTCCTCACTGTTCAAAGAACCAGTAGGTCTCCAGTTGAGTGCCTGCTATTAGAATAACCTATTTCCAATACAATAGAGCAAACCAACATCTCTTCTGTTCTAGATGTAAAAGTACAAATCAGACTGCTATTAGAATAACATATTTCCAATACAGTAAAGCAAACCAACAACTCTTCTGTTCTAGATGTAAAAGTACAAATCAGACTGGAGTAGCAATGTTTTGAGATCAAATAGTTTTCACCTAGACAGACTCAACACACACAGTGAATGAAAGCCAGTTCAAAGAGCTGGGTTAATAATAATATTGCTGTTCGATTTCTGCCTGATTGATTCCCCCATTGTGATACTTAGTTGCAAGCAGAGAACCAAACCACTCAGGAAATTACCTCATTTTTAGAGAGACATGATTGTATCACGTACATTGTGATGCACTAGATGCCTTTGAAGAATGGGCACAGAATACTAACTGATGGGTTGCTATAACATGTCTTTTTAGGCATTATAAATAAGCTTGTATTTTCTCCTGCTTAGTTTTTTTGAAAAACAAAACAAAAGCAGGTCAAACATACAAAACATACCAAAGAAATATACCAAAGGACAAACAAACCAAAAATGTAAACAAAACAAAACAAAACAAAACAAAATTTAAAAAGAAGCAATAGCTTCCCTATGTCTATCTCAAAAGATATCACATCTTTCTTCTTTTTCGTTGGTATTTTTGTTTCGATTTCACTTTGAATTAAATTTGGGAAATAATACCCAGAATATTATACAGTTTTTGCCAATATGTGTTAGAAACACTAACCAGTGAGGAATTAAAAGCAAAATTTTGAATATTATTGAAACAACCTAATCTTATAGAAGGAATATTGATGAACAAGAACATCTAAAAATCTAACAGTGCTGAAAAAGAAAATTAACGTCTACTACTATGAAATATCCAAATAGTTAGCCTCTGCTAGAACCTTAGTGCTAGAATAGCCATAAGTATAGGCAGAAGGATACAACCAACTACGAGAAGAGCTTACTTAACCCTTAAGCTGCTGGTGGCTAATCTGCCCTTGTCAAAATTAATCCCGGCTTATTCCATTCTGAACGGAAATCCAATGATATCCAAGAAAATCCACACTTAGTCCGAGCACTCAGTTGCCAGAGAAGTGTGGTAGTCCATGGACAAACTAGTCCCCACAAATCCAAACCTGCCTGAAGTTCCAAAGTTGGGATTAGTCCTGCCAGGCTAGGACTTTTAAAAGGTGCAATTCAATTTTGTCCTTGCAGCTGAGACTTATTCAGACTTTATAACATAGCTAAGAATCCAAGGAGGTCGGACATAGCAAGACTTTTTCTGTAAAGGCCCTGAGGTACTTTAAATTCATTTAATCATAAAGTCCAGGGAAATCCAAGAAGATGTCTCCTGCCTGTCAAGGTTAGTTGCAATGTTGAAACATTGTAATTTGAGAAAGGCTTTAGATATTAATATATACTAACAATAAACAAAGTATTCAACTCAGTCCTTATTTGCTCTGGGCTTACCCATTTTTGTAAAAGGGTAGTTTTGTACACTTTTGGAATGATTTTACTGAAATTCCTTATGCTCCTTAATATTTAAAATGTAGAATTGAGTAAAATAACTAATGTTCTATGAGACTGAAAAGTGTACACTAGATTTAGTTATAAATATACAAATGAATATGACACACTTTACAAGCTCCACCCCTATCAGACAAATGACTTTAAAGATCCCCCATTTGAACTTTTAACTGAAATTGCCAGTACACTCTAGGACTGTCTGAGAGTGTGCATCACTATGCAAGAGGATAAAAAAGAGGATAATTACCACACAAGCCATTTACATTCCCAAGTATCTTGAGGTCAGTATATGTTACATAGATTTGTATTCCAACACATATGTAATTTAGCTTAACTTGATCTAAAGAAATTTAGAATATATTCACTCTTATTCAATTGATTTAAATGTATGAGATTTAATTATTTTCAATGTAAGTCAATATGAGCGATTTGATGCCTCTGACAAATTCTATCTGCCCTTTTTTTGTCAGATTATATTCACTCAGCATTGAAACATGTTTCACAAACATCCCTCCTTTAAAATGCCTATTTCTCCATAAGTGTATATTTCAGGGGGGTAAAGGGCAGATACCTCTCCATATTAATTGATTGTTTGTTATCACTTCAGTTCTTAATTGAAATAATATGTATCAAGAGGCATGTAAGTGTACATCAAACAGATATGACTGCTTATTTTCTGTGTTTTTTTGACCAGTACATGTGAATAGGATTGCCTGAAAAAGGTGCAGCTATTTGGGAAAGTCTATGATAGTTGAATAAACCTAGACATTGACACCTTAATCACTTAGGACTTGTATGGATCAGACATCCCAGGTAATCCATGAAGCTTAGAATATGGGGAATAATAAAGTCTGTGCTTCTCCTTGCTCTTGTGGAACCCCAGTGTCCATGCTAGTCCAATAAACACCTGTCCGTGCTATTCCCCAAAAGTCCTGTCCGAATACCGTGTGACCTAGTCCAAGATTTGAGGAATAGTAAAGTCTGTGCTTTTCCTTGCTCTCGTGGAACCCCAGTGTCCATGCTAGTCCAATAAAGTCCTGTCCGTGCTATTCCCAAAATGTCCTGTCCGAATACCGTGTGACCTAGTCCCAGAGAATCCCAGTCAGAATCCCATTAAATCCCAGGTCAATTGTCCAGCCTAATCCTTGAACAATCCTAGGATATCCACAGCAAATTTCGACAAGGGTGCCCAGTACAAAATGATGCAAAAAACCTGAAAAATGACTGAAACCCTGTCAAATGGGTACTCATCTGAGAGTACTCAGTGAGAGCTATCCAATGAATACCAACATGATAGGGTTTAGATGGTTTTCAAAAATCTTTGCATCCTTGTGCTTTGGACGAAAGTAGCCCCAGCATTGGAAGGGTTAAAGCATTAGCAGGGGGAGACAAACAGTTGCTAGAAGAGCTCACCAAATTTTTGGGTGAGGGAGACAAGAAATTTACCAAATCTTAAGAGCAAGGGGAAATGAACAACTGATGGTAGAGTATGAAATAAACGTCTATGTCTATGTCTATGTCTAAGTCTATGTTGTTAGAAGCTGCACAAAAATTCACTTTTCTATACTGGTGTTTACTTTTCAGAAGGATAAAGGAAACTGTCTGTTAACGCTGGCTGTGTCGAGGCTACCGGCTGGGTATACCCAATTACCTCCACCACTTACAACTGGCTAGTCACGCATTAGCCTACATTTAGCAAAAAAAAAAGTAATGATAATCAAAATTACTAATTCCCCGCTTCTTCACTCATATTTGTCTAAAATAGGGATGACAGCCACACATCATAATTGAAAATATCTCTAAGTAAAGATTTAAAAAGGTACACACCCCTTTTACATTCAGTGCAAATAACATGAGAATATTATTGGTTATATAAGTAGTGGGCTCCATATTCTCATGCAACACATCGACCCTCTTGCTAAGGGACTTGGGTCTCATTTTACTCTAATTTCATCTGACTTAAATTTGGCATGAACTCATCCTCGAAAATAGTTGCCAGCAAAACAATTTATGCTTGTTTTTCACAATTTTGGCTTACCCCATTACTTTGAAAAGCAAAACCTTGGATAACATCTTATTTCCTACTTGCTGACATTAGCTTTTGTGCCAATGCCTGTGCATGATTATCAGTGAATAGATTGGCAGATATAGATGAAAATGGGTCTGTATCAGAAGTAGTATCAGGGTGTGGTAAGGATAAGGGTGGCTCATTAGAATACGACATAAAGCAGATGTTTAACTGACTTGAACAGCTATGGACAACATTACAGAGTTCCATCATTTCTTCCATCCAACTCTTCTATCCTTGTAAATACGTCAATATATCTGCACCAAACTATGCTAACAAAAAGGTTTGTAACATTTAGTGTTCGTCCGATTGCTCGAACATGCCGAACAGCGTTCGTTTGTGCCTGAACATGGATAAAAATTATATTCAAAGAAACAGCTGGACTTTCGGTAGTCCTGCCGGTCAGAAAATGTATATAAAGGGTATAAAATGAATATAAGTACAATATTTCTACTCTTACAATCTCTGTGTTTTATACTATATGGCATCCTTTCCATACAAACATTACACGGTTTCCACCTCAAGCATGTTACAGAGATCACTACACTTAATACTGTGCCATAATACATCGCTGCTACTCTCACTGAGTGAGAGGGTATGGAAGTATCCTGCTCTGCTATGAATCTGGCAGTAAGAACTAGGGCTGGAATCAATGAGAAAAATGTCGAACCGAACCGATTCTGAAATTATACCAATTCCGATTCCGATTCCGATTCTTAGCGTTGTTTTGGTCTCTCAAAGGAAAATCATGATGTAAATGATAAAACAGCCTGAATTAGGTGCAATACGACTAATTCAACTCTGTGTTGTGGATTTGTTATTTTCTGCCTGTATGATGTACCTTTACTGAAAATTTCTGACATGTGAGCATTTCAATAAAGGTATATCAGCCTTTCCACATGTTTGTAGTGCATGTATTGTATGACAAGGCACAGTCACATATCTTACAATATACATGACCTTTCTCTCTAGTGCCCGAGCGATTAACTTTAAAATGAAGATAATTCCAGATGCCAGATTTCTTTCCCTTCTGGGGCATGAAATCTTCGTAGATATTTTGTTCTGACATGTGTGCTCTGTTGTTGGAAGCGCATGCAATTCATAGCCCCCATCCAAACCGGTTCATGATATAGCACTGGCACATATTGTCAGCTGTATGATGCGGTGCACCGGTTATTTGAAACAAATGCATCCATCTAGGTCACGGGTCATGGCTTGCCGGGAAGCACAGTCATTAGGATGTCATTAACAGGCAGTAAACCGCCTGGAGAGCATCTTGAAAGGTAATAAAGCAATTAAGAATGCCCATTCCTATTCTGGCTTCTCATAAATGTGTATCGATACATAGCGACTCTTTGATATGTCAGTTCTGATCAGCAGCTAAGTACCGATGCGGCCAGTCGATCCTCAGTGATTCCAGCCCTAGTAAGAACTCCCACCAGATTAGTATAGTGAGCAATTCCAGCTCTCAAGGCAATGTGATGTACCCATTTAACCCTTACAATGCTGAGGCTACTTTTGTCCAAAGCACAAAAACGCAAATATTCTTGAAAATCATCTAAACCCTGTCATATTGGTACTCACTGGATAGCTCTTACTGAGTGCTCTCAGATGAGTACCCATTTGGCAGGGTTTTAGTAATTTTTCAAAAAATAATTTGCATCATTTTGTGTAGGCAAAATTAGCTACCAGCAGCATTAAAGGGTTAATAGGAATCCCAGTTTTAGGGTCTTGTACCGATTATCCTCTAACTCACTGGTTGCCATGGAGACAGTTACCATGGTAAATGCTGTCTGAAGTTAGCCATCATTTCGCACCTGTCACCTTCCTCTGATGACTACAGCCCATTGTTTCTGTTGCCATAGCAATAAGGTGCAAGATACAGTTGAAATTGCTGATCTTTGTACACAAGTCTTCCACAATCTAAACCTGGCTTTGAGCCACGCAGGGAGACAATTAAACTATAGATCACTTAAGACTGCCTAAGTGTGCTATTCTGGGGATGGGTATGCACTGGGGCCAATACCTGGAATACTGTAGAAGGGTGAGATATGAGGTGAGGCTCATCAAATGACTACATTCAGGATTGCTGGTGTCCCTAATTAACCCATTAGCATCTCAAGCGTACACATGATCTGGCAATCTGACCTTGTTAAGCTTACAAATAAAGCCTCTTTTCAAACAATTGGCTCTGCCATGGGTCTGTCACTAAACCTGTGCCAGAAATGGGTAAATATTTCTTTTTCCACAGTCTGACTATGGGTCAGAGGTAGACAGGTGGCTGACCATTACAAATTAACATTCCACCACAGACCTACCGTTTATCTACCACAATGTTTGGTTAGCATGTGTACTGTAGCGGTTACTTGGCACTGCGCATGCATGCCACACCACTTGTCCTCACTGTTCAAAGAACCAGCAGGTCTCCAGTTGAGTGCCTGCTATTAGAATAACCCATTTCCAATACAGTACAGCAAACCAACAACTCTTCTGTTCTAGATGTAAAAGTACAAATCAGACTGGAGTAGCAATGTTTTGAGATCAAATAGTTTTCACCTAGACAGACTCAACGCACACAGTGAATGAAAGCCAGTTCAAAGAGCTGGGTTAATAATAATATTGCTGTTCGATTTCTGCCTGATTGATTCCCCCATTGTGATACTTAGTTGCAAGCAGAGAACCAAACCACTCAGGAAATTACCTCATTTTTAGAGAGACATGATTGTATCACATTGTGATGCACTAGATGCCTATCTCCTCTGAAGAATGGGCACAGAATACTAACTGATGGGTTGCTATAACATGTCTTTTTAGGCATTATAAATAAGCTTGTATTTTCTCCTGCTTAGTTTTTATGAAAAACAAAACAAAAACAGGCCAAACATACAAAACATACCAAAGAAATTTACCAAAGGACAAACAAACCAAAAATGTAAACAAAACAAAACAAAACAAAACAAAATAATAAAAAAAGCAATAGCTTCCTTTTGTCTATCTCAAAAGATATCACATCTTTCTTCTTTTTCGTTGGTATTTTTGTTTCGAATTAAATTTGGGAAATAATACCCAGAATATTATACAGTATTTGCCAATATGTGTTAGAACCACTAACCAGTGAGGAATTAAAAGCAAAATTTTGAATATTATTGAAACAACCTAATCTTATAGAAGGAATATTGATGAATAAGAACATCTAAAAATCTAACAGTGCTGAAAAAGAAAATTAACGTCTACTACTATGAAATATCCAAATAGTTAGCCTCTGCTAGAACCTTACTGCTAGAATAGCCATAAGTATAGGCAGAAGGATACAACCAACTACGGGAAGAGCTTACCTAACCCTTAAGCTGCTGGTGGCTAATCTGCCCAGTACAAAATGATGCAAAAAACCTGAAAAATGACTGAAACCCTGTCAAATGGGTACTCATCTGAGAGTACTCAGTGAGAGCTATCCAATGAATACCAACATGATAGGGTTTAGAAAAAAAATCTTTGCATCCTTGTGCTTTGGACGAAAGTAGCCCCAGCATTGGAAGGGTTAAAGCATTAGCAGAGGGAGACAAACAGTTGCTAGAAGAGCTCACCAAACTTAAAGGATGAGGGTCAGGGAGACAAGAAATTTACCAAATCTTAAGAGCAAACTTAAGGGAAATGAACAACTGATGGTAGAGTATGAAATAAACTAAGTCTATGTTGTTAGAAGCTGCACAAAAATTCAGAGGGATTACGCTGGCTGTGTCGAGGCTACCGGCTGGGTATACCCAATTACCTCCACCACTTACAACTGGCTAGTCACGCATTAGCCTACATTTAGCAAAAAAAAAGTAATGATAATCAAAATTACTAATTCCCGCTTCTTCACTCATATTTGTCTAAAATAGGGATGACAGCCACACATCATAATTGAAAATATCTCTAAGTAAAGATTTAAAAAGGTACACACCCCTTTTACATTCAGTGCAAATAACATGAGAATATTATTGGTTATATAAGTAGTGGGCTCCATATTCTCATGCAACACATCGACCCTCTTGCTAAGGGACTCGGGTCTCATTTTACTCTAATTTTATCTGACTTAAATTTGGCATGAACTCATCCTCGAAAATAGTTGCCAGCAAAACAATTTATGCTTGTTTTTCACAATTTTGGCTTACCCCATTAATACTTTGAAAAGCAAAACCTTGGATAACATCTTATTTCCTACTTCCTGACATTAGCTTTTGTGCCAATGCCTGTGCATGATTATCAGTGAATAGATTGGCAGATATAGATGAAAATGGGTCTGTATCAGAAGTAGGGTTGCATACCGGTACTCGGGTACCGATAGGAACCGATACTCATTTCGAAAAGAACCGGTATTTACCCGTTTCGTTGAGAACCGGTACTGAATGGTACCGCTTCGTTTCAACAGATTAAAAAATGTGTTACTGCCAATTATATGCGGCGATGACGCATTGTGTGCTGATTCCTGATGAAACAGTTATAGACACGCTGTCTGGAATAGCATTCGGCGGGAAACACGATACGGTGTAACATCCAATGCACGTTCGCAGTGCGTCGTGGCGATCATTTCCTTCGGTTAACTTTGTCAATGTCCGTCTCAATCGTTGGTTCTGTTCCCCAATTCTACTATTGATTGTTGTCATAGAATTGAGGAATGGAACCACACTTGTTAGCGACATGAATGTCATAAAAAGGCTGATCAGGCCTCGGATATCAGAGGTACCGTTTCACTGTTAACGATACCGATACCACTGGTACCGTTTCGCCAGTACCAGTACCGGTATCGTACCGTTTTGTGTTAACGGTATGCAACCCTAATCAGAAGTAGTATCAGGGTGTGGTAAGGATAAGGGTGGCTCATTAGAATATGGCATAAAGCAGATGTTTAACTGACTTGAACAGCAATGGACAACATTACAGTTCCATCATTTCTTCCATCCAACTCTTAAACTATCCTTGTAAATATGTTGATATATCTGCACCAAACTATGCTACCAAAAAGGTCTGCAACATTATAGTTGATTGAAGTAAAGAGCAGCTATCAGTAAGAAATGAGTATCATAGAATAGTATGTTATGCACGTTAACTGATCAATGTGGCTGACATATCCTCAAAGTGGCACCACCGATTTACCAGGTGACTGGCAAACTCAAGATTTATGAAGGTGACGATCAATGAATTTCACTTGCCCTAAGGACAAGTTGTTGAGTGAGGATTTTTATTGGCCTAAACAGCAAGCTTGTAGGCCAGTTGGAAACCAGCGCAGACCTTAACCCATGAACCAATCCTCTGATCTATAGGTTACATATGCCACTTGCACTACCATTCCTTGATTCTCCATCACAGCATGTGATAGCCTTTTACCCCCAGCATCAAGCTTTCTGCAGCATAAGGCTATAATGTTCCATTTTCCAATTCTACTACAGGTTTTTACGTGATTCATCTACATCTTAGTAGAATTTCACCGAGGTTTATTCCCAAGGCCAAAAATGACATACATCATGTCAGAAATTTCACTTCTATACCAATTGCCTGTGTAGGGACCCTTTATTTCCTGAAGTTTGTGGAATAGATCTATCTTTTAAGAAAAGTCATCATCAGCAAATTCTGACATTAACTTTTGGGTGTCCAAACTGTCAAAAAACAGTTTTCTGCATGTCCAAATGACACGCTGGACGCATAGGCAGCTAAGCCCCTGCGATACACTTGTGCTTACATTAGTGTACAAACAGTTAAAATCAACATCGTTAATGTTGAACTTCATACTTTAATAGTTGGTCAGTCTGAGAGTACCCTCTTGACCAGCACTTCTGAATTGCCAGCAAAGTGTAGAGCGCTGACTTGAAGTTCTAGTCAAAACACTGAGGTGTAATTTTGTGTAAACTTCAAATAAACATTTGTTTCTCATTTTTTTTGGTCAGTTTGACAGAGACAAAACATGTGGTAATAGGCAAGATATGATATGTATCTCATCTATCATGTTTTTATTTTTCAAAATCATGATTCAAACTTGATAGTGCTCACTATAGCTGTGTCAGGCTGCCAGCTGAAAGTAAATTATGTTGCCCAGGAACAGTTCGATAGCCACACAACTAGACAGTGTATAGGGATAGGGACCTTTAAGATTTTCACGATACGATCCGATATCGATATTTTTTAAACGATACGATATTTAAACGATATTTTTAACGATATTGCCGTGCTCCTGGATTCATGTATTAGATTTGCTCACACTTTTATTCCCTTTTCAGGTGTGTATTTAGTGTTGTAGTTTAGTGTAGTATAACACACCAGCAAACTTCAACCCCACCTCCAAGCCACAGGTACAAGAACTGCATACCAAGGACTTTAGATAAGTATTTAATTTACAGTTTTCCATATCAATTTTCTGAAATTTGACATTTTTAATGCAAATGTTCCTACTGTATTGAAGTGAATGGTTATAAGATGTACATACTATATATGTATAGTTTGATACAGAAAAGCTGTTTGGATGTCTCATTATATTTTACAGATGAAGACAAGTTGGTAATCCATTTGGTATTTGTAAGTACTAGGTAAAAGGTAAGAGGTTTTCAATAGAGGTAAGGAGGTAAGACATGAAATAAAGAAACTAATTAATCCTTTGAAAAAAACTTTTATTCAAAGTTTCCATTCTCAGAAAGTTCAAATCAAGGTACTTTAAATAATTAAGTCATGAAGTCACCTGGTGTAGCCACATCCTGATGTACATCATATGATTCATACGCATTTAACAAATTTGGTACTAATCCAGTTTTTTGCTTCTTGGCAAGATTTATTGGCATGTACCACCTCAACTTAACATTAACATCTTAACCTATTCATTCTGGCAATATCCTTCTACATTCTGTGCATGACGTTTTCACTCTCGATTATTCAGTAGTTGACTGTTCGCATGACATTCTGTTGTATAGCCACATAACAAGATAACTTAGATAAGTTCTTTATTTAATTGTGAACAGAACTTTGACACTTAACTATGAATTTACTTAACACATAAAATACTGTTGAACAGTGGGAGAACTAGGGAGAACAAGTACCCTCCCCTTTCTGGCTAGCATACAGGGGTCCCATAGTCACAGATAATGAATACCAAAAATGAGCAGGCCTAGCAGCATATCTGACTTGATAGTCCTGGGTAAAAAAACAAGTCAAAAACAATAAATGACTCTTTTTTGTCATTTGAAATTTGAGTATAATTTCTTTAAACAAATTAAGTATATAATTAGAATATACTTGGTCAAGGAATGACGTAATTAGCTTTCATTTCAACAATGTTTCATTCATGTATTTTTGAATGTGTTACTTTATTACTGATCATGAAGTTATTTCCACCGTCTTAATTCTGGAGGTCTTAATATTTGGCCTATGTTCTTCTGAGAACAAATAACTGTGAGCCATGGCCCTTAGCCTATGAACCAGATGCCCTGCAGCCTTTGCTGCCTTTCTTATGGAGTATTTTTCATGAGAAAAATAAGTTTATCAGCTTTATCTGGTTTCATCCTGGCTCGCTCCTGACTGATAACGTCCCCAGCTGTGGAGAAAATACGTTCACTTGCAACACTACTTCCAGGGATGCACATGTACTTCTGAGCCAATGAAGCCAAGCAGGGCAGTTTCTCTTCATGCAACTTCCAAAACATGAGAGGATCTTCTCCCGATTTAATGGGTGGGAATGCCCTGTAATTTGTGATTTCATGCTGTACCCTTATGGTGAGGGGGATTGCTTGCTCTACATGCGTGATCACAATATCAGAGTCTTCCTCAACAAACAATTCCTCCAAGGCACATTTTTTATTTGGGGGTTCTTGTGGAATTTGGACATCTGGGGCTGAGGATGGGCCTGGTGCTGGGCCTGTAACATCATCTGTCGGTTCTTGTTTCACCTGAAGCCGTGCCTCGTTCTGTGAAAGAAATTGTTATAATTATTAATGAGGATTGAGAAAATATATGAACTATGCAGTAATAGAATCCTGGTATTGTCACTATTGTCATTACATTGTTATGAAATTATTAAGACATGCTGAAATATGCAACTACATGTATGATGATATTCCTAATGTACCTGGTGTTTTCTAAACACTACTTAATATTACCTGTTGCTAACAATCCAGCAGTCCGGTTATAAAAAGAATCATATTGAAAAACAATGCACCTCTACTAGTACTACTACTACAAACCTACCTTTGCACTATTCTCTACAACCAGATCTGATAATCTCTGCCAAACCTCTTGGTCCTTCATCTTAGTTTTGAATCTTGGATCCAGACTAGCAGCCTCTTCAAGAAAATGTGTAATATCTTCTTGCTAGAAAGGAATTAATAGGATATTTAAGTTATTAAATTCTAGTATATTAAATATCATTGAAACAATTTCAAATGAATAAAATAAAAAAAAACATTTAAAACGAGCATTATTAAGGTGCCCTAGTCTGACCACAGTCATATCATAATGTATTCAAACATAGCTAGCCGTAGGATTCTCCAGAAGCTCCTGCACTATTTTCTAATTCAAAGATATAGAGGACGGTGTTTGCCAAAAAGTGGGGTCCTCCAAATTTGGACCTATTTAAAACCAGTATCAATTCATTCTGAACATTCTTTTGACCCCCATGCACTTAAAATAGATTTTAAAAAAATAGAAAATTCAAAATCAACTTCATGCTTTCTTAATATTAGGATGGGTTATCATACAGACCTGGGGTTTCCTGAACTCACCAGATTTGAACTTTGTGAGAAATACCGAGAAATACCTTCATCCATTTGTTTCACCTTTTCAACTAATTTGCCATCTGTAATAATACTTACTTGATATCTGTTTTCCAGGTTGATCCGTACTGCTGACTTGATGGACTTTGTGAAATCCGAATCTGTGTCTGTGACCTGGAAAGCATCCTTCAGCTTCATGAGCAGAGGGAGAATCTGTCCAACTGTGGGAATTTTCTCACTTGATATGGCCAGGGTGCAGGTGTACAATACCTTCATAGTGTCAATGAAGTTGCTACACTTCCTCAGGTCATCGTCTGTTACCCTTTCCATTCTGTAAAATTGAAATAAAATTTGATTTTTATTCACTTTAACAACTAAGAATGATAAAAGATAGTGGTCACAAAGCAACCACCAACTTTCCCTACTAAAATGCAGAACTACTAGTCATCAGAATAACCCTTTTTAGACTAGAGTGTTATGGAACACAAGAGATGCCTTTCCACTTAGGAATAAAAGCTAGAGCTACTATGCTGCATGGGCACTAGAAATTATATACAAGGGATAAAAACATTGAAAAAAAGGTCTAAGTACTTCTTTTGTTTTCATAAATATTAAACCATTGGCAATAAAAAAGAAACAGAATGTTTTATTTCCTGAAAGAAGCAAACAAGCTTGGATTCATAAGGACTCTGAGGGAGAACAGATCTTGGTTTATTTGGAAAGGAAGATCAACTTATTTTGAAAATCTTACTTGTCATGCTCAGTGTTTTTCTTCAGTCTGATGTCCCGCATAGCTGCAGTTAAAGCTGGGTACTGCTCAGAGAAACGCTCAATCATGAGGTAAAGAGTGTTCCAACGGGTCCTAACATCAAGTATCAACTTGTGCTGTGGCACACCTAGTAGCTTTTGTTTTTCCTCGAGGACAACATGTGCCATGTGGACACGCCTAAACCACACAACAATTGCTCGAACTTTGCCAATCCATCTAGCAACTGCAGGGATCCCATATACCTTCTGAGCAGCCAAGTTCATTGTGTGAGCAAAGCATCCTAGTTTAGTTATATTCAGCCTTGTAACACCAACATGCATATTCTGTGCGTTGTCCACTGTCATGCCACTAACTTTGCTTTCAATTCCGAACTCTGCAAGTACATCTTCAATTTCACTTGATATGTTTTCACCAGTTTGGGAGACATAAACTGGACGAGTGACTAACACCTTGTTGTAGAGCTGCCAATCTTGAATAAAATGCACAGTTATTGTGAGGAAGTGGTCTTGGGAGAGACTTGTCCAATGGTCTCCTGTGAGGGCAACCCACTCTAAAGACTTGAGCTGGTCCACAAGTGCCCTTTTCTCGATATCATACCAGGCCGGTACAAGGGTCGTTGCTACAGTCCTCTGATCAGGGCATTGGTATCGTGGATTTAGGGCCTTTATCATCTTCCTGAAGGGTTCACTGCTTACTGTGGAAAATGGACGAAGGTCTTTTACCAGGTAACGAACCACAGCACCAGTGATTTCATCCTTTCTCGCTGAAGTAAGTTTCCCTTTCCCGGCTAAATCCCAAGGGTTGTTGCCGGAGGTAGGGGTCAGGGTTGGTTCTGTAAACCGTAAATAAGGAAAAGATGAATTAAAATACCATTTTCAATTTGAAACTGGCAGTAAAATTCTAAGAAAAAGGTGTTTGTTTGTTTGGTGGGGACTGGGGAGGTTCTTTATTATATCTAGGCTTTTTCAAAAGTCAACAGAGACATTAAGGTAAAGACATAGGTAACATTCAACATTCAGTATTTCATCAAAATTGTTGTCATGAAAGTGGGAGGGACTCCTATCTAAATTGCCTGAAATGCAGAGTAAAATATATACACAGTACTTCTAAAGAATTAGCTTTCCGAATTCCAATGACAAGAACACAGTTATTGGTAACTACAGTCACAGAATTTCAAAATAAGAAGCAATGCAAATCTGGATAGTGGGTCTTATTTGCATATTTTTATATTTGATTCTCAAAAGTATATCTGCTGGTGCTTGCATCTCCTAAACAAAAGATCCTACTTATCAAATACTGACATCATTGAAAATCTATGCCATGTAACTAAAATATTCTAAGACATCTGTTCAGCCATCACCCCTATACCATTATTTCATGTTTCTGTTAAATTAAAGGAATTCTAATTTTCAATGTTTAATGAATGGCAATTGAACCAAGAAAAATACTTAAGTGTTGAATTTGAGCTTGTATTTAGGTCTCAGTAAATGTTTGATAGCGAATGGCTGCAGTGAAAAACTATTTCTGACTGTAGGACTAACAATACAATTAAATGACTTGCTGATCTGAATTTTTGCTCCATCCATATTTTATGAACTGCTTATGTATGTACAAATCATACTGATAAATATAAAGGTAAATGTATAAATTCAAAAGGAGCATGTAGCTGTGGGAATTCAAAATTTAATGAAAGTTGTCATTTTTGCAAATTTCAAACTTCAAGAGGTCATCATAATCTGTCCTGTTAAATCAACAACCCCAAGTTTATAAGTGTTCTGACTGAAATACAATTCTGCCAATGGGCTATATAATTTATTTATTACAACACACCTACAGCCTCTCTTTTTGGCAAATCCTGCAGGACTGTGGGCATAGACAACATCGGTAGTGGTGGTAACATTTCGGGTGGTTTTGCTGGAGTGAAGCTTGCAGATGATGATGATGATGGTGATGGGACTGTTCCACTTGGGTTGAACATATTTTTATAGTCTTTAAGAATGATAGAATGTGTACTTGCTAGGTGTTTCATTAAATTTGTGGTATTGCCACCCTTTGCACTGACAAATTTCTGACATTTTTGACAAACTCCACCCCCCTCTTGATATTCAAAATGCAGCCAAACACTAGCTCTTTTAGGCCTAGGCATTCCAGTTGATACATTAGTAGCAGGAGCTTGGTCACATGTAAAAATCTCACTTTCCATCCACAGTTTAGTATCCAACTATCCATAATTCTGCTCTAAATTGACTGTTGTGACAATAAATGTTGAGGAAATAAAAATATTCAATCAAATATATTGCAAAAGAAATTGTGTCAAATATTGATTTAGAAATTGTGAATAAAATCATACTTACTTCCATACGAAAATGTGTCTGTAAATGTAGCGTGACCTCAGTTGTGAGTGCTCGTGACCCCCAGTTCTCTGTTGTCTGTGCACTTCCCCATTAAAAAGCAATTAGCCGTCACTTGAGATGTGAAGTGAGCAACGGAACCAGTGGGGAACCACTGGCGGCAGTGGTAATGGAGTAAGTTTTGAATGACACGGCATGCTGTGTCACAGATGCTTTTCGTCCTAATTAGGCAGGCAAAGCCGGCTGGGTTGACACTTAAAGCAGGTTAGTGATGATTGATATCGATAAGGATTATCGTTATCAAGAAATTAAATGATACGATCTTTTTTAGGTCAGCGGTCTCGGTATATGTACCGTACCGTGCACCGGTCCCGTTCCCTAACAGTGTAGATATATTTTTTCACTCAGCAGATATACATTTCATAACAATTTTAACAAACCTTTCATGTCTAATTTTAGTTGACAATTTAGTGTACATGTATACAGAGAGATACATCCCCTTGATCCGCAACCCCATAGGCACAGCATGCTAGTACCTAGAGTGTGTGCGCCTCGAGTTACGCGGTGTAGACTGGGGAAGTATTGGTGACGTGATTTTTTCAGAAAGAGGCTGGCAGGATGTTGGCTGGAAATCGGCATGCGCAACTGGTTTCGCGGCAATTTCAGTCTGGCCGAGGGCCTGTAACCCGAGCGGTTCCCGAATTAGATGGGCTCAGCAGGCAGCCAATCCTGGGGGTACACATGTTATCTATGACTCATAGAGAGGCAGCGATATTTGATGACGCATGCGCAGTACCCACTCCCTGTCTACTACTCCCAGATTTATATAAGGAGTCAAGTTTAAGGTGTAGAAGTTAAGCATGCTTGAATATGTGAACAGTTTAGGATCTACACTATGGTATGTTCTCAATAATAATTTTTCTAAGAATTCATTTCACAAGGTGTCACCACTAGACATTGTTATTCAAGGAGATCATGTTGAGTTTGGGTTTGGTTGGTAAGGTGTCAACACTGAGTATTGTAGTGTTTCAGGGTTTATGAAGCGCAGTGAAGTGTGCTCAAATAAGGCAAATAGAGCTTGCTCTACAAGCCAATCTTCTCTATCACTATTGCCCTGGGTAAATACAGCGGCGGCCGTGAAATCAAAAGCCGCGATGGGTATTTGCCTGCCGGAGTCAGGGGATAAGTTCATATAGATGGGCGGCTAAGAATAATCAATAAACATGCCTGTATTTTGCAGGCTCTCTGCGTCCTGTCTCGACAATCATTCCTAATCAAAACCAACTTAAGTCGCAGATTCTGACAGCTACCCTGCACACAAATCCTCCTTTTATGCATTACTCTTGATTTATTGATTTCTTAGAGACACTTTTGCCTATGCTCTCCTAGATAATTTTTAAGATACAAAAATGAGAAAAAAATAGCCACACATATTGGTCTTTTGATGACTCAATAAATATAGCTAGGCATTGGAACATTGATCCACTCTCTCTCTCTCTCTCTCTCTCTCTCTCTCTCTCTCTCTCTCTCTCTCTCTCTCTCTCTCTCTCTCTCTCTCTCTCTCTCTCTCTCTCTCTATATATATATATATGTATATATATATATATATATATATATGTATATATATATATATATATATATATATATATATATATATATATATATATATATATATATATATATATATATATATATATATATATATATACAACCTTCAAGCCACCAGTCCACATTTATATATATATATATATATATATATATATATATATATATATATATATATATATATATATATATATATATATATATATATATATATATGTATATATATATATGTATATATATATATATATTTATATATATATATATATATATATATATATATATATATATATATATATATATATATATATATATATATATATATATATATATATATGTATATATATATATATTATATATGTATGTATATATATATATATAATATATATGTATATATATATATATATATATATATATATATATATATATATATATATATATATATATATGTATATATATATATATATATATATATATATATATATATATATATATATATATATATATATATATATATATATATATATATATATATACTACAACCTTCAAGCCACCAGTCCACATTTTTCCAGATATTTATTTGAACTATTTTTTATCAGGTATTGCCAAGGCAAATTAAATGGATGCTTTGAATCTTGGTGACAGAGATAAAGAGTGTCCTGATAGGAATGCTCTGGTTGCTTCCACTCAATCAGCCTTGGTAAGGAAAGTGCTGTGAGGTCTAATGAAAACTGCCTCTACTCCGCGGAGAGATCAGTGCACATAGAGAAGAGGTTTGTCGAGAACCTGTCTGCGGGAGACACAACATTTGTCCTCACAAAGCTAGGGCTGTCATCGATACCGGCAGTATCGATGGATCGCTGGCGAAGCCCTAGCGATAATCGATACGCCAGAAATGCTGGGGTATCGATTCGCTATAAAAAATAATAAAAAACTGGTTGGATACGTTGCAACTCGTGAAAACTGCCGTAACCAACCAGAAATCTTTTTTTAAAAAGTCCAAATAAGCGAGAACTTACCTCAATTTAAAAACGGAAGTTGAATTGAGGACGGACGATCTCTGGCGCACTACTGCGCAGGTCACCGCAATGCATTGTTGGGTCCCGTCGAGACGATGACGGGCGAAGACATATCGGCGCTAATGGCGAGATCGCAAATTGTAGGTAGATTTTAGTTATTGTTAGAGGCGGGGATTGCTGGGGAATGAAAATTTAATGCTTGAAAAGCTAATTGCATATATCCCTTGCCAAAATTTCTCCATGCTTCCTGGGTAGCACCTGGGAAATGCAGGGTAGCCCATGCATTTCCCAGGTCTTACCCAGGTCTAGAAGCTGGATGAAACCATGTACTACCGTGGTGTGAGCTAGCCCATGGTAGACCTAGCTTTATCCTCGGTAAGCTCCATGGATTACCTTGGTCAGACCAAGGCAGAGAAGCAAGATGGAACCATGCATTACCATGGTTTATGCCTGACCATGGAAGTCCTAGGTTTTTCCGGGGTAGCTCCCAGATGCAGGAGCTGGATGAAACCAGGCATTACCATGGTGTGAGGTAAAGCTGGGTAGCCATTCCACGCTGTCCCTCAGAGACTATGGTAAACCTAGGTACAACCTTGGAGTAGAAATTGGAATTATTCATTAGAGTCACCATGAAAACTTGGAGGGCCTGTGAAGGACCAAGTGAAATTCATGCTTGCACACTTAACTACTTTTAGGGTGTGCCTATAATTTTTCCTGGATATCTTATTTTACTTTTGCTAATTGAAGTTACCATGAATCTCTGAACTTGGAAAATCTAGTACTTTTACTTGTGGTTGCCTTTGGTACCTGTCAAATGTAGCATTTCCCTAGTCTATAATGGTGCAATCATTAGTGAAAAGTAAATCAAATAAAATTAAGTAAGACCCTGCGAAAAAATAGTAAAGGCCCCCATTAAAGTTTATTGAGTTTGTCTCATATGCAAAAAGGTGTTCCATCTATTTTGTGCAGATTAAATGGTTTTGATGCTAAATGTGGTTTGACGAGTATTCATAGAATTTGTGGTATCCTTTATGGAAAAGTAGCTTATTTATCTATGTATCACATATGACACCAATTTAACTTAATTTGCTGCTTATGTTTAATGCCTATTGAATATGGGTTTAATTTGCTTGAGCAACAACAACAAGTTCAGTGTGGTGTAGTGGTTAGGATGTAAGACTCTCAAGCGAAGGGTTCCCGGTTCAAGTCTCGGTGTCTCCCGCAATTCTTTTACCAAATTCAAAACCACAGACCATGGTGAATGCATGGTAAACCTATGTTGTTTTACCATGGAATATCCTAGGTAATGTATGGTAGTACAGAGAATATTTAACCATGGAAATCCTGGAATTTCCAAGGTAATGCTTGGTACTACCAACCTGGGTAGATCCAAGGTAATGCGTGCAAAACCTGCGAAATACCGTGTGACCTACATCCAGGAAATCCATGGTTTTTTGACCTAGCATTTACCCAGGATTTCCCTGCTTTTTTTGGCAAGGGAATTATTAGCCAAAAACCAAGCGTGAGACAATTTCTAGTGTGAATCGATAGCGAATCGAATCGAAGTGCCGTATCGGTAAATATCTTTTCGATCATCGAATCGCTAAAAAATCCTTAGTGATGACAGCCCTACACAAAGCCCACATGTTCTGACACAAAGGTCAAATAATCCAAGACCATAGAGAATCAATGAAATTCAATTTGAGGAAGTTGTTATCTCTCTCCATGGAAAGAATTATAAACTTTCAAGTATATTCTTTAAAATACTGTAATTTTGAGAGTTAAAAATGACAGGCTTATACATGTCACATAAACAGATATACTCAAAATACAATTATCATTATATAATAGTAGATTTTAAAAGTAAGATGTTACAATACTTATTTTTCTGTCTATTATTGTCAAAACACTGAGTTCTTTAACTTCCCAGGATAATGTACACATTTCCTGGATTTCTAGCTCAGTAATAGTAAATGCATTATGTAGTACATTTGAGAAGATCTGTGAGAGTTCATTCAACTACTTAGAATTATCAGCAGGTCGTTTTGAGTTTTTTTGTTGCTAAGGTTATATTGAGCAAAGACAGACACATGCCAACTAGAAAAATGTCCATTCTCTGTACAATTTACTTATCTTTTACAGCACTGCTTGCTTTTATTTACCAAACAGGCCAACATATATATGATGAACTAATTGAGAATAATACCTCTTCTCAAATATATTCTTTAGACTTATCATGATAACATAACACTCATACACTGATAACTTAATTCCCTGATCATCAACAGACTGTATACATGCAGCACATGCATATACCAATATCTCTCGAGGTTTCTCAGAATGAAATATTGCCATCAGTGAGATTTCCAACGAGAAGCACATTGATTACACTGCAGACAACCAGGTGTTTTGGGCTTTCCTAATAGCTCTAGCTGGGCTAAATTTAGAAGATCTGAATGTCAAATCAATCATTGTGGTCCTGATTTAGCTTTGTGCTGGCATTGAGGTATGGCTGCCGCGCAAAACAGGCCACATGATAATCCATCAGCCACGCACTGCTCTCATGATATAGAGCAAACATGTACAGTACGTATGATCTCACACAGAACAGGCCACATGATAATCCATTCGCCACGCACTGCTCTCATGATATAGAGCAAACATGTACAGTACGTATGATCTCACACAGAACAGGCCACATGATAATCCATCAGCCACGCACTGCTCTCATGATATAGAGCAAACATGTACAGTATGATCTCACACAGAAAAACCTATCATGAGTTTCTAAAAAAAAAGTTAGATTTTTGATTTCCCAAGCTATATTACTGCTCCGTATTATTTGACTTTATAAATAGCCAAAAATAATGTTTAATGATATTATTCATTTTTTGAACTACTTTAATTAGTAAATTTATTCTAGTTTTTAGTCCGAAAGTTGTTTTTGTGTCAAAAAGATGATATGCAAATAATCCAAATGCTTATTTTTTATCATATCTATTGCCCATGAGAAATACACACCTAAGTTAGAGAAGAGAAGGTAGATCCCTTTTTGAAGATTCCAGGAATACATTCAATATTTACAGATTTTATTTTGGGAAATGTCTATGACTCTGCATCATATATTGGTGTGGAGAACCAGCCTGCCAAAAGCTATTTTTAGAATGACTATGGTTTCCCCCTCTTTACAAAACATCATTCAAATAAATTGGGTTGTTCTTTGTTCAAACCATCAGTGGGGCTGCCCGGTCATTTTCTGGCCTTGGCTAATAGCTAGCCTATTAATACTCCATATACCATAATATACTAAATATACAAAAAATATATAGTACATGTTTGGTACAATATCCAGTTGTAAATGACAATAATGAAACAAAAGAATGATTCATTGATGTTTGACACCTGATCTCATGGCAGAATCAACCCCCAACCCGCTACAAGCCTATTATCAATTAGCCCTTATGCTGCTGGTGGCTTATTTGGCAAATACAAAATGATGCAAAAAAAAACACGAAAAATGACCAAAACCCTGGCAAATGGGTACTCATCTGAGAGTACTCAGTGAGAGCTTTCCAATTAATACCAACATGACAGGGTTTAGATGGTTTTCAAAGATTTTTGCGTCATTGTGCTTTGGACGAAAGTAGCCTCAGCATTGAAAGGGTTAGGACAGTTTCCAAACAAACATGAGCTACTAGCTGTCTTCAGAATACGGATATTGAAAGCGCAGCCCGGTAACTGTCCAAGTCAATTCCCTGTCAGCGTATGTGGTTCAATATGCATGAGCATTGCTTGTCAGCATGCCAGCAGGGAATACCTCTCCAGGATAGACTTATGATGCAGCTAAGAAGCACTACAGATGATGCATTCCATTGTGACCCAAGCCAATCATTTCATAATTCAGCTGACCTTAAATCGACCAAAATGTTTTAAGTAGATGGACAAATTTGTTAATTCAAATTAAATGATAGATTTAACTATGCCTTCCAATATTTGAAATCTGCAAACACAAGGAGTGCTGATTTATAAGATGATCGATTTAAGCTGATTGTTTGTGATAATTAAACTGACGTACATGCCTATTCTAAGATTGCCACATTGTGGTGATGGACTGAAGTGACCTTCATGATCAATGGGGAGGATACACTTCTCAAAATCTTCTGAAAAAGGCCTTGTTTTATTATGAATTGGTACTGGCGATTTCATAAAGCTTATAAAACTATCTTTTCTGACATTTTTGTTCACAAGTATTCATAAGGGTGTGGTTTTCAATTGGACACAGAGCTACAAATAGCTATGAAATATTTATTTTTTTTACTTTTTACTCATTTTCACCTGATTTTTTTTTTTGCAACTGTGGTCTGGACCTTTGTTACTTTTGAAAAGGAACTTAGCAATAAAGCACAAATTCAAGGAAGGGGTCTTAGTTTAATTAGCTCTGATTAAAACGTCTTTTTCAAATAAGAAGATGAAAGACATCAGCATTATATATTATAGCTTTTTGTGGACTGCTACAACCATACATAGGTCATGAACTGTTCTGCTATTGAAATCTTGTACGGACTACTGTATTAAGAATTAGTGAACCCAATATAGTATAACCAGAGAAAAAAGTTATTTCCCTGCAGTAAAAATAACTTCTACACAATATGTAATAGGGAAACAAGGAGAAAGTGTTGATTATCAAAGTTAATCAAAGAGCCCCAAAGGGTTGAGTTGAATAACTTTGATAATCAATAAGTTCCAAGTTATTTCTCTAACTTAAACCATGCACCCTTTCACATCACTATTATGTTCCACAGGTCCTTGCTAATGCATTATCATTATATCATACGTTTCGTTTGCTGGTATAACCAATAAACATTATATTTCATTTCCAAACTTACCCAGGGCTCGAAATTAAGTTTTTTTCTGAGGAGCCTAATTGCACCTTCCAAAGCTACTTCCGTATAGAAATCAATGCAACTTTTGGCTCCCTGCAGTAATTCGAGGGAACCCCTAAAGAATTCAAGGGAGCCCTTGGCTCCCGGCACCCCCTAATTTCGAGCCCTGTTACCCTATCGGTTCTCTTATAGAACTCCATGGGAATGAATTCTATCACAATCAATTGTATCGTGGGACCTGAATGACCTAAAACCATTCTAGGCCATCCCGTGGTCATCTGCCGGGAGACTAGCCTAGATTTCTAGGCTGTCATATGTATTTTTCTGTTATGTTTTTTTTTCTGTTACCAAGCACCAAATAGTGTAGGTAGCCACAGTGGTCAATTTAGTTTACATTTATCTCACCAGGATTCAGTTTGATTACCTGTAAACATATAGAGATAGGAGGAGCAGGTGGTGCCATCTATCTACCAAACCTGGTACCACACCACAGTGCTTGGTCAACACATAAGGGAAGGTGAACATTACAGGGACTAGGAGCCTATAGTCTACCGGGAGACCTGAAAGACCTAATCATACTAGGTCATCCCAAAAATAGCTACAGCTGAATATCTCTAGAATTTTTTTTATGTAGTTGGGAATCATTAGGAAATTAATAAATCATAAGTACAATTGATTTTTTGGTATAAAAAAATCATGAGACATTCCAAAATTTAAGATATTTGATAAGGCACTGGCATTTGAAAACACAAAACATGTGATTTTGAATTCCTTGTTGAATTATTATAAAAGCAGCGCAGACACCAGTGGAGGTTGATAATAGTGCGCTCATTATAGATGGCTAAGGGTTGTCCCACACATTGCTTGAGATTGCATTACATTCCTGGATGTGCTGCTAGGATGATATTGTGTAAAAAATCTAAATAGCATGAAATGTTGCTCTGGAACAATGCTTGAACTAGGACGCTAGTCAAGGAAATATAATAGGTTATTGTGCTGAGTCCTAATGAAAAAGTGTTGATTCTCTAACTTTGGTAACCCAACCAACACTTAATGAAAATGGAAATCTGCCAAGTGTGGTTTAACTATATAGTTACTTAATTGGTGGTAACACTAGACAAAAAATTTCCCTTCGTGGTTTCTTTGTGTTTGAAGACTGGTTATGATCGATACACAACTCTCATTTCAGACAACGGCTTCTCTTATCAGTGGAGTAGCAGGGAGGTGCACTGAGATGTGAGGAAAAGCTTATTGCAGCTTCTTGCTCCTAGTAGCCTGGTGGGAGCCGCGCCGCCGGGCGATGGAGGCTGCCGCGGCCACGCTGGAACCAGGCCTGTCATCATCCTGCTCTAATCAGAAATAACTGCCACACTGAGGGCTAATTTGCAAGCTAGTTGATGCCATCAGGAAGGCAGCAGGCAGAGGTGGGAGTGAGAGGACTAGTGCAGTGAGATGAATCTCTGTCTGCAGCCCCCCCCCCCCCCCCCCACTCCCTCAACAAAGACTGGATTAGAGAGCAAGAAGTAAATATAGCTACACTCTAGGCATATCATGCAAATATAAAATAATGTCCTTCAGGTTAAAGCTCCAATAAAGAAATACTTCACTTAATAATGCAATTCCCAAGCAAAACTCAAAGAAGCCCTATTATTATAATATGCTTACTATTATAACTCTACTACCATCAGCATCAATGTATGGCATCACATATTCTATTCAAGTCTTTGCCTGCAATCAGTGTAGATGCTATTGAGCTAGAACTCCCTGAGGGTATAATATCTGCATCCCTAGAATGCCACAATGACAATACATGGCCTGAAGACAATGGAATGCTAATGTTCCATGGCTTAATGGTGCTACTCCACTAGGTGGCTGCAGGCCTGCTTAGCCTGCTCTATCCTGCCTCCCAGGCCCTATTGAAATGTCTTCCATTGTGGATAGATGGCACTGCGCTATACCAGGAGCTCACTTCAAAATCTGTTATCAGTAATCTCCCTCGTGTGGCAATTGTGGGAACTAAATGGCCAACAGTAGGCCACAAGTCGCTATCTAGTATAGGTGCAGGCTTCTATATGTAATAAAGTTAAATCATAACAGGGCCTTGTGGCTAGGCTAAGCCTGCTCTGCCAGCAGGACCCAGTATATAGACGTTCATGCAAGTGTAAACTAGGAGTGTAATCGATACCAAGGAATCGGATGGAATCGCCGATCCCATGGAAAAGATCGCTATAAAATCTCATAGCGATCATTCCGATTCTGAAATCGGCAAAATGTTGATACTAATTGACAGTCATTTTGTCATCATATTGCAATGCAATAAAATGACAAAGTAATGAGACAACACCAGTCAGTAGCTCAGTGTGCCAGGTCATCTAATCTACTACCTAAAAAAGAAAGTATAGCATTGAAATGTTAAAATAGTGAAGCATCTGATACACTTTTTCACCTAAATGCTATGATACTTCTCCCTGTACATGTCGGTAGGAATCGGAATCGGAATCGGAAAGTATCGGAAAAAAAGATTACCGATTCCAATTCCAAACTTTGGATACCGATCACACTCCTAGTGTAAACATGAACTTGCCTGAGAGCAGGAGAGCAGGCATCCTCACCCTCTCAAACCCTAAAATAAGAAATGAGACAGATTTGCAAAATGCTATTGTATGAGAAATGGGTGTGGGAAAAAGACGACTAAGGTGTGTCTTTTTGGGTAGGGAATTCATTTTGCACTTAGAAGTATTTCTATTATCAATGCATGCAACTGATGCAGCTCAATGAATGCCAGAATGCAGCAACCTATTAGATATTTATCTTGTAGTGGGAGATGTTGCAGAAAATATATGATGAAATTACCTTGGATCAGGATACATGTTTCAGCCTTCCCCTAAAATTTTGATCAAGCTCATTTGGGTCAATATGCATTAACAAATATGTTTCATTCACTACATATCTAACAGTGCTACAATGCAGACATCCCCAGCATCCCCTGGTTGACATTTTGCTGAATGTAAGGCTCTTTTGAACAACTCTTACTAGTCTACACTAGTCAGGAACCACTATTTTGGGGCACTGCATTTATGTACAAAAGAATTTCGTATGTAAACTATTATAATGATAGTGTTACAGCTCATAACAAATGCAGACTCATTACTAATTCCAACTATAAAACTTAATACCATCACCATTCTGTATTAATTGACTCCTGTCTCCGGCAAATATACCTTCCAAAGCAGCAACAAACTCAGGACTCCACATCTATATGATTGGATATCTTCTGCAATCCCCTTTGGGGAGTTTTAGGCTGATCGCTCTGTGGTATGCCAACCCTGTGCAGCATGGCCATTCCTTCTCTCCTGTTACTCACACGTTGGTGCTGCTCAGAAGCAATCAGCTTTAAGAGGGAAACTGGGAGCCGTAAATATCCACGTCTTCAGGGAAATCAAATGCAAACATAAAATGGCTTTCAATATGAGGCTAGCATTTTTCATGGTGTAAGTACAGGCATGAATTGCATACATACATACATGGCCTTGTAAACAGGGTTGGCAGTCTCTTCCAAGGGGCATTTTTTTCTATGGAAAAGAACTGTGTTATTTATTTTAACCTTTTTTGGGAGACACTTTCCGTAATAAGGCAAAAAGCAGCAATCATATAAAATGAGTGGCTACTTCAAGTCCTCAAACTTTCTGTTTCCATTAAAATATTGATTTCTAGTTTAGGATAAAGAACAATTACAAGCACCTACTTTCAAACCACACTCCTGCACTGTATATACATGTGCTCTACTTATCCATGTTCAAAGTAAAGGCAGAGACTGAGGTATATTACCTCTCTAGTAAAAAGGGTTATGAACAATTTCACTGACAAACTCTGCAAAACATGTTATTTTAGTGGTTATCATTTACATAACAACAAGCACCTACTTTATGCAGAAACGATATGTCCAGTGGGTGGGATGAGGTCTCTGTACCAAGGAAACAGTTGCGAACTTATAAGCTAATGACAAATTACTGAGTGCATGTAACTTAGTATACCCCAGGCCTTCAGTTTAGTTAACATTCAAATAGGTTCTTCCCATTTCGTCCGGTAAAAACCAGAAGAAGCTAGGGTTCTCCCACCATCCTGGGAGGAATAGGTTTTCTGTAAGAAACCCAGGGCTCGACGCTAATGGTAAACCAGTAGAAATTCCCCAAAACAGCTTCGGGCCAGTAAAAAAAGACCTCAACTGGTCCTACAGGGCCAGTAAACATTTGGAGACATTCTTGTTATAAAGTTTCCCCCTGAGAATGTCCCCAATTGTTTTTGAAATAAATGAAGATACAATTTATAAACTAGATAAATGTTGTGGTGAATCTTATGCAATGTTCTTTCTTCTTATGTTAAAGAAAAATGTAGGACAGGTAGACATTTTGCAGGACCAGTAGATGCTAGGTGTTACTGGTCCTACAGGGCCAGTATCATTTTGAGTTAGTGTTGAGGCCTGAAACCCAAACCTGCTTCTAATCAGATAAGCTTATCAAATGTAACAAGGACAAAAAGGATACATTTGAAATTGGATCTAGAGTCGTATAGTCATATTCACACTGCCATGCTCACCAATCTTGCAATATAATTTTTCAGAAACGTAGGCTCACCACTTCTTGCAAAGTTGCGTACTTCTGACAATAGATGGCGCCAATAATGTGGCTGCAGACATTGCATTGTGTACTCCTGACAATAGATGGCACCAGGATCTTTGTTTAGCCCGACCAAAGGTCTGCAAAACACACTTCTAACATATAGACTAGAACCCCCAGACATTGCAACATTGCTTGCTTCTGACAATAGATGGCGCCAATAATATGGCTGCAAAAAGTTACCAATGGTGACACTTTTTTTTTCAAAAATACAGATAATAAATAATAAAAATAAATAAAAAAGTTTAACCATCTTAGCTGCATCCTGAGCCACCCATGGCAGTTGTAGTAGCCGGCAGGGCCAGGATCTACCTTTATCTAGGGCTGGGCTCGATAGGCACGACATCGAGTGATCGGCAAAGTCGTAAGATCGATGTTCAACATGAGAGGACATCGATTGCCGAACTCGATACGCCCCCCCCCCCCCCCTACCTCCATTGTTTTCCCTACCCCAAAAATACAAAAGAGCCTACCCTATTCTTTAAAAAGACCGCAGCGCTGAGCCGGCCGCCATTGAAACTGCACTACGATAGATACTATCGCGCACAGTAGTACTTGGAAAAGTGTGGAGAGGGCCGCGCAATGTATTTTACATGGTGCTGGTCCGGCCCCCACCACACTTTTCCAAGCACTACCGCGCGCGACAGAATCGAATCGAGAAAATCGACATCGAGAAAAATTAGGCAATTATTAATCGGATCGCAAAAAAATGGCTGATGAGCACAGCCCTACCTTTATCCTGACCAAAGGTCTGCCAAACTTGCTTTCAATATATAGATTGTACAATGTCTAATCATCCTATCCCTCTGAGCCTGAATTAGTTAAATAGCGCACGTACAGTGAGTGATATATTGATTCCTCATGTTTACATTCTGCATATACAGCCTGGTCGCCTAGCTGTTTCAATGACCTCATTTATTGTCACATGCTACTTTATATATATGATATGGAAAAGCTATCAAATCAAATAGTACAGCAATGGTTCTATCTTGTTTCCATATAGTGTTAAAAGCGATCACCCCCACCTCCCAAAATCTACACCTTTTACAAGCTAGCACATCAAAAGCATCAAAAAGCTAACAAATCACTTTTTGTATCCAATTAATTGAAATACGTGCAAAATTTCTCAGACTTGTAAACCTCTTAATTTTGATACTTTCGACTATCCCAAGGTATTCCATTATGCCCCTAGCTGTTTATGATCATCCCACAGATGCATCTCACGATGAAGTATCGATGAAATAGCCAAATCCTCTGCACGTTCCATCATTCATGCTCTAAGCTCCCTTTGACAAACGTCATCTGTTGGTGTGATAGTTTTCAGGTGGAATCAAGCTCAAATTTGCAAAATATTTGAAGAGAAGTTATTGGTATTATTATTATTAGTGTTTGGAATCAGTCACAAGCATAGCGGCGCCACTGGTCTCTTCAATCGGCTGCAGATGGGGTGCAGCCGTCCTGACTGCAGACACCCCAATCTCAAGCAAGGGCGCGTTTTTTCAACCTTGACCACATTCATGCCTGTGATCCCAAACATTGACCTGGTTAATTAAGGCATTCTCCTGTGTTCCGAGTTATTTCAAAAATAGCCCGAAGTGAACTGTTGGTCGAAACCAATTGAAAATCAAAGAACATCTCCTTTGCAAGCCCTATTAATGCACGACTGAAATTAAGTTTATTTTGGTCACAGGCAATTTCAATCTTAATTTCTATATAAATATATGTATATTTTCTATGTATCCAAATATATTACAGCAAAGGAATTTTGAGTGGTTACCCTCTATATTAAAAACACATTTTCAGGAGAAGTCACTGGTTCCTGCTGACTCTTCTCCAGTCATTTTAGTTATGCTTGAAATGAGATGAAGAACCAGCTCTTAACATTTCCCAACAAAAGTATAACATTACAACAGTTATCAACCCTTTAATAGATAGATAAAAATAGTATACCACTAACTAACTTCAAATGTGTTTTTATATCGTGACATACGCAAAGTAATTAAAATTTCGAAAATGTGACCCAATCACGATCGACGAATGACAAATGCGGGACTGCGCTCTATTAATAGCCATGAGCGGCGATTAAACAAGATGCAAATACACCCACAGAGGTGTAAAAGGTACCTAATTCGGTAATGTGACAAAATTATGAATATTTCTTTCAATAGAAATATTCTAAACTATTTACAATTTCGATAAAGTTAAAGTTGAACAGTTTTATTTAATCAAATAACTTGCAAAGGTTAATTAGGTCAACTACTCGAAGCACATTACTGTACTCCAATCTACCTATATAAGTAGCATCATTGGCAAGACTGGGGCAAGCACAACCAATGGTTGTTGCGCTTCCCTGGTCTCCCTTCCGATACGTTATCAGATCGGGAGAGCGAGGGGATTGCTAATATTGAGTGAGGGTGTGTCGGTGGTTCGTCCCGATACCCTCCACTGACCTTGACCGTGGCCTGCCGTCCTGACCACGGCGTTGCCAATGACTGCTAGCCGTCTCGTGTCCCTGTCCGAATTTTGAGTCCCTGCTGGCGCATGAAAGATTGATGCCTTTGACATAAGACCAAGCGGCGGATTGGTTTCCCTTTATATCATCCATACCTATTTACATGCGCCCTAGCAGCAACTGGCAGAAAAACTGACCAAAAATGAAAATTCCAAATTTAGGTATTAGCGTGTTCCTGCGCGGCAGCGTAAGCAGGGTGAACCAACTGCAAGATCGCAGTTCGTGTAGAATGCGATCCCTTCACTATTCTACCCTCGAGTATACTCGTAGTTTCATTAAAAGAATTGCCAAACGAATAAAAAAAAAGATTTCTCTAATTCCCCCACCTGTTACAACTGCCGAAATACGCCCTAGCCGCAATTTGGCTGAAAAAAATGACAAAAAATGACAATTCCAAATTCTGGTCTCAACGTGTTCCTGAGCGGCAGCACAGGCAGGGTCTACCAACTGCAAGTTCGCAGTTCGAGTAGAATGCGATACCTTCACTATTCTACCCTCGAGAATACTCGTAGTTTCATTAAAAGAATTGCCAAACGAATAAAAAAAAAGATTTCTCTAATTCCTCCACCTGTTACAACTGCCGAAATACGCCCTAGCCGCAATTTGGCAGAAAAAACTGACAAAAAATGAAATTCCAAATTCTGGTCTCAACGTGTTCCTGAGCGGCAGCACAGGCAGGGTCTACCAACTGCAAGATCGTAGTTCGTGTAGAATGCGATACCTTCACTATTCTACCCTCGAGAATACTCGTAGTTTCATTAAAAGAATTGCCAAACGAATAAAAAAAAAGATTTCTCTAATTCCTCCACCTGTTACAACTGCCGAAATACGCCCTAGCCGCAATTTGGCAGAAAAAACTGACAAAAAATGAAATTCCAAATTCTGGTCTCAACGTGTTCCTGAGCGGCAGCACAGGCAGGGTCTGCCAACTGCAAGATCGTAGTTCGTGTAGAATGCGATACCTTCACTATTCTACCCTCGAGAATACTCGTAGTTTCATTAAAAGAATTGCCAAACGAATAAAAAAAAAGATTTCTCTAATTCCTCCACCTGTTACAACTGCCGAAATACGCCCTAGCCGCAATTTGGCAGAAAAAACTGACAAAAAATGAAATTCCAAATTCTGGTCTCAACGTGTTCCTGAGCGGCAGCACAGGCAGGGTCTACCAACTGCAAGATCGTAGTTCGTGTAGAATGCGATACCTTCACCACCCTACCCTCGAGAATACTCGTAGCGTTATGAAATTACGAACAAGATAGGGTTGAGTTTAGATCCCAGTCAGATTTGAGCGTTCCCGGCATGCTTTGCGGTATTAGATATCCGCGGGAAGGTCAAAGCTCATATAAAGCTACACTTAGTTTCATAATGGCATATAAAAGACAATATTGACAAACAAACAAATTTACTTTATATGTTTGGCCATATTATTCATTTTGAAATGAAGTCTTTTTAATCCAATTTTTGAAAAACAAGTCACATAGTTTTAGCATCTGCGTTACACCGGCTCGGTCTTCCGCGACTGCTACGACGTGCATTGTCGAGCACGTTTGTGGTGAAAGATCTCAATAAAAACGAAAGGAATATTTTCCAAACTTCTGTGAACAAAATATGCGTATATATCGCTGCCAAAGATAATATTTGAGTTTAATCGCGAAATTTATCTGAAAGGACTAGGTAGAACTACATCGAGGACATGACGAGCACCCATATTGACAGTGACGTCACTAGACTGCAAAGCATGCCGGGAACGCTCAAATCTGACTGGGATCTAAACTCAACCGATGCGAAGACGCCCAAGATAGAATTAGAATTAATCATGAGTGATGTTGCAATCAGATATCTAGGTGCTCTGATCTTTTTGGTCAATTTGAAATATTTCATGGTAACTATCTGCAGGACGGGTACTTTCCAGTTAAGTACAAATTTATAAATCAATAGTTTGTTTGTTTTTGCATTTGCATTTGCACCATTTGAAATTCGCCCAAAGTATGCCTTTATTAGGCAGATAGTACATGAACCTGGATGGTAGGGCCTTTTTGTGACTACTGTGAAAGGTTTGACATGTCCAGAACATTATGTTTGATTGTTAACCCACATTAACCACCTGCATTAACCAATGATTAAGATAATTGGTTTCGCATCGTTTTTCTAGGGTTGTCCTGCCACTGAAGAATCAGTGATATTAATATTTCATATTTTCCTTTGAATATAACTCCATTCTCTGAGTGCAATTTAACTGCCAGCGGACTCCCCGCAGGGCTTGTTGAAAATGAAATACTACAGAAACTGTCTGTGATGTGCGCATAACAGACAGACACACCACTAGCAATCAATAACTACCATTCTCCGCTCTGCAAGAACCAACCCTTGGTTTACTGCATAGAAAACAAGGTTCAGTGATTTGCCATAACACCACTAGATGGCAGTACCAATTTAATTCATGAGTATGCCGTTTTGTGAATTTCAGATAAACAACAACTCGAAATTCTAGTTTTATTGGCGTCATATGTACCTTGTATTACTGCGCACAGGCATACCACAATCGTAATTAATGAGACAGTTGCTAACTCGAGTGTGGGGCCATGAAACCCGTCCAGCCACAATGCAAATGGTGACTGAGCGAGTATTTTGGTACACATGATCACTTCAGGCATAAACTGTATAGAGTTGGCAGCATGATATGAGTTTATTTTGCGGTATGCCTGTGGGTATGGTTACAAACAAAAACATATTGGACTTCAAAAACCTTACTGTTGCATAATTTGGTCGTCAAATCTTAACGTTTGGATGTTGTAATTTTCCCTTTATTTTGATCAATATTTTCGTTTGTTTTGCACTATCCAGCAGTTTAATGTTATGGTTTTCATGCAGGTTAGGTCACTTGGGTGTCCTCGTGCTCTGCACCTATGCATTATATAGACCCTCTGATATGATGGGCATACAGCCTGATACAGCTGTATTCTAGGGAAGTCGGTTAACACTCTTTAAGCCCCTACTGAAGCACCTTAAGAATTTTCTATTGTCAGCATAACTGCACTAATAATCACTGCTAAGTATGATGCAGGTAAGAGTTAACAAGTAATTTGTTATGACACAATGGTATACAGTAATTATGCACTCCACAATCTGACCTGGGCAAGAGAAGTTTCCATTGTTCAATATAAGCTCCATGCCTCTTGATCTCTTCACTATGAGTATAAGGGCCAAAGCTGATTGCTTGTCTACAGCCTAATAGGGCTGTGCTCATCAGCCATTTTTTTGCGATCCGTTTAATTGCCTAATTTTTCTCGATGTCGATTTTCTCGATGCGATTCTGTCGCCTGCTGTAGTGCTTGGAAAAGTGTGGTGGGGGCCGGACCATCACCATGTAAAATACATTGCGTGGCCCTCTCCACACTTTTCCAAGTACTACCGCGCGCGATAGTATCTATCGTAGTGCAGTTTCAATGGCGACCGGCTGTGGCCGGCTCAGCGCCGCAGTCTTTTTAAAGAATAGGGTAGGCTCTTTTGTATTTTGGGGGTAGGGAAAACAATGGAGGTAGGAGGGGGGCGTATCGAGTTCGGCAATCGATGTCCTCTCATGTTGAATATCGATCTTACGACTTTGCCGATCACTCGATGTCATGCTTATCGAGCCCAGCCCTACAGCCTAATTCAACAAGGCCAGAACATGGGATTGGCTGGCTCATGCTTAAAATAACTGAACGCATTCATGCTAAGAGAACATAGATACTGGACAACTTCCAAAATCTCTGGGAAGGTAGATATGGCTATAAATAAATAAATACATATGAAAACAGCCAAAAAATGAATACTATTCAAAATAAAATGAAATGTAATATGTATGAAACACTAAAGCAAATGAATCAAATATAATGAAGTGAATTAATAAATAAATCAAATTAAGTAATACATGTATTCAAATAAAATAAATATAGAATAGAAAAAATAAAATTTGAAATAGAAGGGATTAAAGTGAAAAGAATAAAGGGAGCATTTACAGACCTGTAAAATAAATACTAACCCCTTAAAAATCAGCTTTTTTACAACTTTTCTTTTTGTTCCTTTTCACCTGAAAGTGCCCCAAAATGCATCTCAGAGCACCTAATTTCAAAAGTTCATGCTTCCTCAGACCGTTGCACAATCATGGAGGGCATGCTGACGTGCGCCGTCGCCAGCGCAATGTTCATGACAGGATTTAGCCACCTGCTCTGAGATACAGGAGCCAAAATTGCTCCTGTCTGAAAACATTGGATAGAAGCTCATTTATCAGTTTAATGAATCAAGGAACAAGCCCTTAGGCCAAACAAAAAAGTGTTTGGTTCCTATTACGTCCTAAAAAAATAAAGGTAGGGTAGGTAGGGATTTTTTTTTTTTTTTTTTATTCTTTAACTTGCACGATTCCCTGGAGTTGGATGGCTTTGATAAAGGTTTGCCTTGTTGTAATTGTCTTTATATGCATTAATTGTAGGCCCCTGCTTCTGTTCATCCAGAAATTTATAATTTAATGGTTCGAGAATTGGAATTTAGGACGGCGAGGCAATTTTTTGGGTAGGAACATTTTTCAGTAGGATTGGCAAAAAAAAACTTTAGGGTAGGGGACAAAAACTAGGTAGGGTAGGGTAATAGGAACCAAACATCTTTTTTTTAGGCCTTAATAGGCATATATACATCCACACTAAAGCTAGCTTAGCCCATTCATTCCTGCTGCAGACAAAAAGACGCTCATTTTTTGGGTTATACCAGCTTAAAAATACGTATTTTGGAAAATAATCATTTTTCACAAGTACCACTGCATTGAGATGATGTTTTCAGTATTTTTTTAAAAATTATTTCCCTTACATATATATACTTGATTGGGAAAACCATAATTGCATTTTGCAGACCATCAAGGTGCTACAAGGATATGAAGAGTTGACTAGGAAGTTCTGGTCCCAGGCCTCGACATGTGATGAATTGATGACAGCATGCTATCAGAGAAATACATCCCCTTGATCCGCAACCCCATAGGTACTGCATGCTAGCCTCTACGGCCTCTGCGCCTCGGGTTACGCGCTGTAGCCTGGGGTTGTAATGGTCACGTGATCTGTGCTGTAAGCATGCACTGGCTGGCTGGGGGATGTCATCCTTTCTAGGTCAGATAGTGAGAGGCAGCGAAATTTGATGATTCATGACCAGTACCCACTCCCTGTCTACTTCTCTCAGATGTGATGAATTGATGACAGCATGCTATCAATATTAAGTGACACAATCAGCAGTACCAATCAACAGCTTCCTTGGCGATCGATGCTTCCTGCAGGCTAATTCAGCAGAAAATGGCTAAGGAGCTACTGAGTGGGTGGAAAATCACGAGTATTATATTAGAATGACATTCAACATCAAGATCTTGGTTTTCATAAATACTTTAGCGAAAATTCATAGTTTGTATCATTTTATCTAGATTTTGATATCTTATATCATTTTTGTGATGGGAGACTCTCGGAGATTATGGAGTATTTAAAAATAATAACCAAGTAAAAATTATATTTGGGGGCCTGCAATTGACGTCCTTACAAATTATCCTCGTGCCATTTGGGGCTTACACATCATTACTAATAATCATCTCACAATTTGGGGCTCATGCTGAATGCCATTACGAATGATAACCAGATAACGTCAAGTATATATATACTTATAATAAACAGTGTGTTAAACTCTGTTCAGATGTCTATTCAGCCGGACATCTATAAACTTTACATATTCTGAAAGGTGTGAGTAACCGTAATATAAGTTTGGAATTTATTTTGAAAACATATTTGTTGTGAGCAATTTTCATGTAGATGGGTATAAGATTTACAGTTAGCCAGCAAAGAGATTGAATGAGCCTCACTGGACCATGCAGAGAGAGAGAGCAATCTCAATCACAGAATTATAACAAATAAGAAGAGGTTTTGGTAGATATAAAGGTAAGTTAATGTTACTTGCTTGTAATTCATATTTTCCAGCTTGTTTATTTCACATAGAAATGGCACCTGAACATGACTTGATGCATCAAAAAACAAAGTTGTTCCTGATCTTCTAAAATGGTGGCCACACTTCCTCAATCAATTTTTATGTTCAGCTGTTGATTTTCAGCACAGAATGGCTAGAAATACATAAGGTGATTGAATTGCGTTCAAATTAAGCAATAAATCAAATCTTTATTTTTCAGGATGTATTTCTATGTGCATGAGCAGTTCTTATACAACACAGTACATAAGCTTTTCAGTTTGTTTAACATTTACTTTTAGCTTTTAAAGCCCTCAACTAACTGCTTGTCATGTTATATTTTGAGAATGGCCAGGGTCCAAATATAAAAGGATAAATAAATAAAAACATCATTACTGATATTTATTTTGACATAGATTCTAGATATGTAATTTTCAAAAAGTGATAATACTCAGATCAATCAGAAATGAGTTTGAAGTTGGTTGAATGCATATGAATTTGTTGATTTCTTTTTGTAAAATACATTGAAATTTGCCAAGTTCTTTATTCATAATCGACTTGCTTCATTGCTTAAACTTGTTATGTTCCTGTTGAAAATAACTGAAAAAAGAAACACTATATACAGGACAAGAATAATAGTTTTTTTTTAGTATGTGGTGGCACTGTTGGCATCAACACTAGATTGATCCAGTTTTAGGCAAGGGAACCTCCTTTGACTGAAAATTCAGTATAAACCCAATAAAATTCAGTATATATATATATATATATATATATATATATATATATATATATATATATATATATATATATATATATATATATATATATATATATATATATATTTATATATATATATATTTATATATATATATATATATATATTATATTAAAGGTATTGTTAATTAAGAGACATGCATGGGATATAGTCTCAAAATGCATCATGGAAATCTTGAAGGTACCGGACTTCCCGAGAGATGCTATCAATGTACTCTAATTTCAACAACGTTGAGGTCTTACATAAGGACACCATGGCAGCCAGTAGCCCAATATATGGTAATCTACAGTTGATAGAATGTTCCCATTAAAAAATCATGTAATCAGTAAAGAATGTGCAAACTGATCAAATATTCATGCTAGTAGATCCCTTGACACAGATCCTTATTTTTCATTCATAATATTGGCTTAAAGACCTTACAACATTAAACTGCATTGTAATATGCTCTCTATAGCATAACTTTGGTTAAGGGACATTAAGTAAAATTGGACACAAAAAATTATGATATACATATTTCATAAATTTGTTTCTTAAATTTCTCCTTCAATTTTGTTGTCTTCTAACAGCATCTTGTTCTACCAGAAAACTATCGAGTGAATCCTTAGTCGGATGTCTGGACTGGATTTAAGTGTAACAGATAGGGCAGTTATTAGAACAAACCACCTGAGGCAATGAGTTTTTTGTTGACTGCACTTTAAAAGCTCAGGACAGGTGACAAGTCTATTTTTGCGTGTGCCTTTTTTGTAAGGCATTATTGGAATTATCTTTAAATGAAGGTAACATTTTCAAAGCACCTTTAGGGAAAGAGTTTCCATAGGAGGATGCAAAAACACCTTGCATTCATATGCATCTTTATATTTTCCATACATTTAAAAGTCATTAGAAGAGTGGAATGGTCAAGGCAAGGCAAGACACATACAGTGTGTGCCCAAGACAGAGAGCAGATAACTCTGACAACCCAACCCATACGGCTCCTTAACCCATTCACACTCAGAGATCCACTAGAAATTATCGTCTGCTACTCTGATACTTTTCAAAATAACTTAGGAGTAAAGCAAAAGTTCACAAAATATTTGAAGGAGAGTTGTTCGTTGACTTCTCTTTTACATTTCTCCTTCAATTATTTTGCAAAAAATGCTTTCGTTAGAAAAATATTTCCAAAATTGTCAGGCCTGATTTGGCCGCTCTGAGTGTTCATGGGTTAACTTGCGCACAAGTCCAGACAATCATTTAAGTATATACACACAGCTCTAAGAGAACCATTCCTTGGTGCCAAAGTTGGTAGTCCTATCACACATTGGCGTCAAACTGCCTGTTCAAGTAATGGCCTATGAATAGTCAATGAGGGCATAAAAAGCTTGCTGGTTATAACCATGCTATTTTAGTTTCCAACAGTCTTGTGGAACAACAAATCTTAGTAAATGTGTAGCTCCTTTAGAAAACACAGTCAAACTTGAAGACCATACAGATACTGAGTGTTTAAATATAAATTTTTACCAAGATTTGTTCCCATTATCCTGAGAAAATGTCCTATTGTTTTAGCATATGTTGGATTATTCAATGAGCAATCAATTTGATCTGTACCATGGCACCAGCCCACAAAGTGCTCTATTATTGCTTCCTTGGGATTGTCCAATCAGCAATCAGGGTCTGTACCATGTGACTGGTCATTAAATCCCTATAATGCCGACCAAAAGAGGCCAATGAATCTCACCTTATGATGCCTATGAGGTCTAACACTGACATGAGTTGTCAACTCTTACATATCAAATACGGATCCCTGACAATGTATACCTCAGGTAGCTTCCTCAAACCCCCCAATATACTGCTTCAATCAGTATCAATGTAAAAATAAATTTAAAACTTCAGAATAAGAGTCAAATGTTCATTATGGTGGAATCTAATATATAACACATCTTAAGAGCATTTTCAAAGATATATTTCAGGTGAAAATAATTGAAATCTAGATAATTTGATGTTTTATGTTAAAAATCAAGCATATAAAATGGTTCTCGGTGTGGTCCAGAGAGTTCTCTCTGTCTTTAACCTTCCTGGTTCCCTTTCTCTCACAACAACACTGTCTACAGTTCAGTGTGTAAACCACTGTAGGACAAGAGTAGCAGTTCTACTCCTTGAGCAGAGGAGCATTTTGAGCATTTTGTCAAGGCATATGCGGAAACCTTTCAAGGATTTGATGACAAAATAAAGCTATCGAAATAGAATTAAAATATACATAGATGTTTTTAGTACGTAATGTGAGTGTCTGATATAAAGAAAATGGGTCCTCCACTATAAGCAAGCAGGGTCTTATCAAAATTTGACCAGACCTACTGACTACACCGCCTTAATAATACGAGTGTAAAAACATTCCGGATTTTTCGGTTTGGAAGAACCAGAAATGTTTAAAAACAGACAAAAACGTAAAGAAGGGGGGTTACGTTCGTCCATTTGTCCGTTAGTTTCCCTGTCAGTCAATAGGTGGAGCCACTATAAATCACCTTTACAGGCGTCATATACGCAAAATTAACTCTCTAACGCCTTTTTTAACCCTTTAACATTGCTAATATAATAAAATGAAATATTTCAGATCGTTTTTGGCCTTTTTAACACATCCTATTCCCATTCTTTTGTTTGAGGGCTACCTGAGCATGAAGCCCTTCACAAATTGTTTGTAACATTCATTCCTTTGTCTTACCTGGTTGCTAATGGCAACCAGGTGAGTTGTGCTCTCACTTAGCAGGCATCATCTGGGGTGGCAGGCAGCATTGAACATTTTAACTGCAATTTAGCTGCAATTTCCCTGCCAAAGAAAAAATGTAAGAGCTCCCACTACTAGAACTTGTCTGAATTTGATCCATCTATTATCTGTTCTATTATCACGGTTCACGTGCCAAAAATTAGTTTGAGTTATGATAGATAGATGGCGCAGCGGGCGGTGATCGAATCCGGACTATTAAAAAAACGGATTTATTTTTATTTTAAGAGATCCATACTATTTTAGCACGGACTATTAAGGCAGTGTACAGTATTTTTTGCTATCCATTTTCAGATATTCTAATTAATAGCCGAGTAACCAATAGCCCTCAGTGGCAGCTTACAATTAGGGTAGTACCATGATAGTCTCAATGAGCTGATGGGATTGTGTAATGAATTGCCTGCTGTTATTGTTATGTCATCCGTCCCAGAAGCAAGGCAAAGTTGCCATTATTTATGACCACAGAGAGCTGCCCTGCTGAGATCATGAATCTGGATCAATAAATAATACCTGCAGCCAACAAATCAAACAAGCCTTCCCTCCTCCTCCTCATTCAGTCAAGGATTTCCTATAGTCAATACTTGAAGCAAAGGATATTTCATGCAGCATATTATATTACACCACATAATCAGGTCAAAGGCAATACTATTTGGACAAATATTGCAGTAGTACAAGATCAGGCTCAATAAATGACCTTAGACTTTAACTCGTATAAGAGATAGTTAAGTATTAATTAACAGAGATCTCCAGTTGAGAAATGCCATAGAAGTTCTTGAGCATTTTAATTTGCTGAACATCCTCCCAACTAGCCCTGCTCCATACAATAGCTAGGAAATGACAACAAGAGAAACAGAATGGCTTTGCTACAGGAAGCCTGTGGCATCTCTGCACAGTTCCTTTCATCCATTATTTGATACGGAGGGACTACCCTACTCTATTATTCTGCCTGTTGAAACGCCAGTAAGCCTGGGAGTGAGCCAACCCCGGAGCGTGAATGCGGGGACGGATAGGTGTAGCAGTTAGGCTGACACATGCACAAGGCAAATATGAATAATTTATTCACAGACAAGACATAAGCAAGACAGGAATGGAAGTAGTGTTGGGGGATGTTTTCTGCCTCTTTCAGCATAATGCTGAGAGAAAAAAACCTGGGACCACGATGAAATTCAATCTCATGATATCATAGATGTTTTTTTTTCTTTTTACTTCTTTTTCTTGGCTGATTCCAGATTCTGCCGATCCTGCCACCTTTTTCCCAGTCTTGCCATATAATGACCATTTGATGGCCCCAAGAAGAGGGTGCGAAGTACTCGAATCACTGCCAGTCCCTACAGCGGGCTATTATTAGCTTGTCCAAGCAAATATTGAAGAAAATAGCAGCTTTTCTGTACATGCTTAACCCTGCTCTTGCTAACACGGGATATATCCGGTGCTACATATCTTGCCTGTGTGACCAACACTGGATATATCCGGTCTTTGGGTACCCTTGCACTTAGCAAAATAAAAACTACATAGGTTGATTATGGGGTATTGAATTATACTAGATATCAAGGTTTTACCTTTTACTATGTTTCTATTTCAGTTTGTAAAACACATTATTGAAACAGTAATAGAAATCTATGAAATCCTTCTGATTTGGTGGGTAGACCCACAATATCCCTGGTCCCAGGGGATAGGTTCTCCCATATGGGGATCTAGCATGACAAGGGTTAAGCCGGTAGAAGGTGTGATGAATCAAGCTGATAAATATCCCCTACAAATGGTAGGAGTTATTCTAAGCAGAACATGTTTCAGAATAACTGAGGAATTTGAAGGCCCTGACACTAAATGACATTGTATTTTGTCTGGCAAGTTCTTGTTTGATTTTGCCTGCTCTGGAACAGCTCACCTGTTTAACGCATTAATGCTTAAAAGTTACACTTGAAATTGTCATCTGGAACTTTGGTACTTTTGATAATAACTTAGGAAGTAAGAATGGTTTCACGAAATATTTGAAGAGGAGTTGTTGGTAAGGTCCTGAATCACATTTCTCCATCGAATATTTTGCCAACTATGCTTTTGCATAAGAGATTTCACCAAAATTGACAGGCCGCTTTTGGCCGCCGTGAGTGTTAATGGGTTAATTAGTGCTCACTTGCTGATGTAATGCCAATCTACAGCCAGTGACTTAACCCATTCACACTCAGAGTTCCCCAGGAAAGTATCGTCTGCTATGTTCATACTTTTGAAAATAACTTGGAAATAAAGCAAATTCTCAAAAAATATTTGAAGGAGAGTTGTTGGTAGTATTCTGATAAACATTTCTCCTTCAGATATTTTTGATAAAAATGCTTAATTGTGTGGAAAATATCAACAAAATAGTCAGGCCTGTTTTGGCCGCTCTGAGTGCCAATGGGTTAAGGCAGGTCTTGTAAGGCACATGTGTAACCAGCCTAAGACTGGGGCAACCATCTGCTGCCAGATTCAACCCATTCACCCATGCAGCACCCCACAAGGGCCAAAATCCTCATCATTTCTTTCCAAAAAAATTGTCTTTTGAGAAGATATCTATATAAAAATTCTACATAGAACCCAATCAGCAACACCTCTTTAAATATCTTGTAAATATATGCTTTATTCCTCAGTTGATTCAAAATATAGCTAGACCTACTTTCAAAATGATATATATCGCTTTGGACAATGGTCATTAAGGCTGATCCAAATCCACTATAATAATGAGGCTCAATATTTGAAGCAGCTGTTCTTCCATGAATGCTCCACATTTGTGGGCCTAGATACCACAGAGGGTTATATACATACAGGTAGATATATTACCTGTTAAACCACCTGTTACTTACAACAGCAGTGTAGCACAAGTCCATTATGCATACAGTGCAGGCCGGAGCTGTTGAACGAGGGATCTCTGTGACACCTATCCTTACCAGTTGGCTCGGTAGAATCACCTCGTGTCTAGCCAGTAGCAAGTGATATGCTCTAACTAATTACATCAGACCGAACCGTCTTGCTTCTGAGTAACACCTGAGAGCAGTAGACAGGGAGTGGGCACTGTGCATTCGTCATCAAATTTCGCTGCCCTGGCAACCTATCTGACCTAAATAGGATGACAGTCTGTATACCCAGCCAGCCAGTCAGTCTCTCTGCTGCTTGCTTACTGCACAAATCACATGACCAATACCTCCCCAGGCTTCACCGCGTAACCCGAGGCGCACATACCCTAGGTACTAGCATGCTGTGCCTATTGGGTTGCGGATCAAGGGGATGTATTTCTCTGGTAACACCAGCCAAGAGAGACAAGCACATACAAAACAGCTGCACATAAACCAACTCACTGGAGACCATATTGGTTCCCCTTTCAGAACCAGTCACAACCTATGTCAGGCCATTTTGGGGGATTGAAGCCTGAATCAGTTAATACCAAAAACTCCCTGTCCAGTCAGAGCTTTGCTAGTCTTCTGGATTTAAGCTGCCTTAAAAATATATCATTACAGGAAATGTGCACATAGGGCTGACAGGCATGAATGGGATAAAGGATAAAAAATGCACCCCTTCTTGAAAGTGGAGCATCCTCAGCCACAGTGGCTGTCTGACGGCTGCGGCTGATATAAAAAAAACAGTCAGCTGCCAGGTTGAAACATTGAGGTCAACTTGAGATACTCAAAACTGCCGATATATCATTTATTACTCAAAACTGCCGATATGCTATTTCAACAAAAAGTTCGCCGTTAAGTGTTCATGATCATGTGGGTTTAAAGTCTGGTTTTAAGTCTGTATTGTGGCACCTTTCACAGTTATAGCGGACACTAGCAAATGGTCTGTTCCATGGTGTGCAGTCCCCAGTCCTGTACAAAGCAAGCACTGGGTAAGCTGTGTCACCCTGTCACAGGGGCCCCGCAGAGTGGAAGAGAAGGAGAGAAAGAGAAGGAGAGGAAGAGGAGAGGAAGAGGAGAGGAAGAGAAGGAGAGGAGGATGAGAGGAAGAGAGGGAGAGGAAGAGGAGAGGAGGAGAGGAAGAGGAGAGAAAGAGAAGGAGAGGAAGAGAGGGAGAGGAAGAGGAGAGGAAGAGGAGAGGAGAGGAAGAGGAGAGAAAGAGAAGGAGAGGAAGAGAGGAAGAGGAGAGGAAGAGAAGGAGAGAAAGAGGAGAGGAAGAGAAGGAGAGGAAGAGAGGGAGAGGAAGAGGAGAGGAAGGGAAGGAGAGAAAGAGGAGAGAAAGAGGAGAGGAAGAGAAGGAGAGGAAGAGGAGAGGAAGAGGAAGAGAAGGAGATGAGGAGGAGAGGAAGAGGAGAGGAAGAGAAGGAGAGGAGGAGAAGAAGAGGAGAGGAAGAGAAGGAGAGGAAGAGGAGATGAAGAGAAGGAGAGGAAGATGAAGAGAAGGAGATAAGGAGGAGAGGAGGAAGAGAAGGAGAGGAAGAGGAGAGGAGGAGGAGATGAAGAGAAGGAGGAGGAGAGGAGGAGGAGGCATGATGGAGCTAGAAGGCTCACTATGAGAGGCGGGGGGTGCTGGAGACCACCATGCTGCTGCTGCTGGTGCTGCTATTCTGGGCGAGGAGCGTGTGGGTGTGATTGCCACCGCTCACTGACTGATTACCACTACAGGTTGTGATCAGCCTCAAACACACGACAAAAATACAAACAGCCACTACATGCAAATACTGCTCGGCAGCAGTATCAACCAAACTTTGAAGCTGTAATGAAAACTGCTGCTCTGCATTATCAACCATCAAATATGTACACATAATTCAGGGACTGGCAGTAACTAAATAATTCACCTGGCACAGTAGGGCTAATTCTACCTGAAATCACTATGTCTTTAGAAGTAAATGATTCTAACATGACTTCAAAGTACACAATAAAAAAACTATTCAAAAATGTACATTGGTATCTGTAATAAATCTGTGTAAAAAATCTGTGTAGTGATTATAAACAAAACTAAAATAATAATCATTATAAATCATATCTCTTAGTCAAGTATAATTACTTACTCGCACGGATGGCAGACTTGAGGAGACATGGGAAGTAAAGGGTACATACCTAGAAATAAAGAGAAAAAACATGATCAGTTCAATCTATTAGCACTCAGACTTTCTCTTGAAAGTATCGTCTGCTTCTCTCATATTTTTGAAAATAACTTTTGAATAAAGCGAAAGTTCAAAAATAATTTGAGGGAGAGTTGTTGTTTGGCTTCTGATAAACATTTCTCCTTCAATTTTTTTCAAGAAAATGCTTTTGTAAGTAAAATATTTCCAAAATCGTCAGGCCTCTTTTGGCCGCTCTGAGTGTAAATGGGTTAACATGCCATCATTCAACCCCCATCAGCTCTTTGGCCAGCATGTGCCATAGTCCAGGCCACCAATGCTATGATATCTCCAATCACGTCTTGAAACATTCAATTAATAAAATACATTAGTATTGAATGCAATTACAATCCGAAAATAAATTGAATATTTGATCAATATGTAGAAATATGATTTTGACTGAAATCAAGGGTTACTATATCTTGCTTTCTTAAATTCCTTGAAAAATAAGACATAGGAAATTTGTGAATGCTCATTTTGGACACCATGGCAGTTCAGCTGATACTTATACTTCTCAGAGATGTAAGGTGAGAGCAATTTTCTTTTTATAAAGAAATTAAATTCAGGTTCATTCTCAGCTGAGCATATGGAAAATAACAATAACTACAGTCAGGTATATATGAGACAAAGAATGTAGTTCCAAATACTTATTCAAATGCAAATCATTTTATTTGTTTTACTTGATATATCATTTTACATTTGCAAAGCATTTTGAACTTATGAATGCGATAATCAAAATGTCGTTAATGACATATAACATAACCAGTGGTTATACCAGTGGTGAACTAGGGATGGGTACTGGTGCTCCATACAATATCAAATACCAATATCCAATGGGAAAAAGCATTGTATCGTAAAAATTAAGTATCGTTGAGTATTGTTCAAGAATGAAATATTCATACATAATAGTGACAAAATTGCTACCTGGAAGGGACGTCTACGTATAAAGGAAGTTTGGTATTTATAAGCAAAATCTCTGAAGCCGACAGTGCTGAATTTCACAAGATTAGGTCCCCGTGAGGTAAAGGCAGCATGGTCTTAGCCAGCAGGGCGTCTGGGTGCCTTTTTGGACACCCAAACCCTTAAAAACCACCCCTCAGGACACCCAAATTTTTTAGTGTGTAATTTCTAAAAATCTCAATCTCAAGATTATTATTGAATTTTTTCATCTTCTCATGATTCCCATGACATTGTTTAATGATATCATGCCTTATTTTGATGAATTTATACATGTTTATGGTTGAAATATGAGTATATTGTGATCTCCCTTAAAAATTTGGACGCCCAAAAAATTTACAATTGCCAATTTTAGGCACCCAGTTTCTAAATCCTGGCTAAGACACTGAAAGGCAGTATCATTAGAAATATTGTTAACTCTAGTCCTGCTGGCTCTATATCTATATGCCCCTGAAACCAGCACATTCAGCAGAATGCCTGGTGGTTAAGTACCTTATAATTCAATGACACCATACTCTAACAAAACTTGGGGCTATCCCTGCATCTCTGGTATCAAAACAAAGCTAGAAGAGGGGGCTTTCAAAATAGACTAGTGGCATGTAGATTGTGGGGGGAGGAAAAGAGGGTAATTTAGACTGGTAAGCCAGTCTTTTCTAGTGTTTCTGTGGGAGGTCAGGATAAAGTCAGACCTGGCAGCTGAGCCCCAGATCTTACGGTCCGACTTTATCCAGACCTGGCAGGAGCAGAGTTAAGGTATCATATTGTTAACTCATTCATGCCTGGAGATCTCCACAAAAAGTGTCCAGACCTATGATACTTTCAAGAATAACTTTTAAATCAATAATAAATCGGGAAAATATTTAAAGGAGAGTTGTAGGTTAGTTCCTGATCAACATTTCTCCTTCGACAAATAGTTTCAGAAAAACTTGTTTTTTTCTAGAGATATCACCAAAATAGTTGGGCGATTTTGGCTGCTATGGGCATGAATGGGAAATATTGATATCGAATCTTATCGCAAAAAGGTGACAATCCCTAGGATGAACTATAGTGTTTACAATTATATGAAAAAATAACATATGGGGTGAAGTAATACAAAAAAGTTATACAAACATAAAATTGTTCTATTTAAAAGGTGATTTACCAAGTTTTAGGTTTTTGTGAAGATAACCAATTTTAACTATTTAGTATATACAAAATTTAATGCAAGTTACAGAGTAATTTGAAAAAAGATTTTAACACGTGTACCCTTTCTTAGCTAGTTGTAGCTTGCTGTCATTGACTGTCAGAGTTGGGATTGGCCTTCTATTTGGGATCGGGGAGCAATCTGGGCACCAGTCCTAATTGAATTAGCGTTCAGAGAATTGACTGATGAAGACAGACATGTGGTCCTATAAGCCTAACTTGATCACAGCATAATTGCCTGTCTCCTGAAGCTTGTTATTTGATCAGCATGATAACTTCCAGGAGAAAAGACAAGCCATTGAGAATACCCCTTAGCCTAAGGACAAGTGCTCTGACAACGTAACCCTGGTTCACTGTATCTCAGCAATTTGACATAGACCCAGGAATAATGACTTATAGGGCAACCTCCAGTACCTGAATTAGGATGGATGTGCATGTAAAAAGGTCCTGCTCCATAAGGCCAGGATACAACTGGTAATGAAGGTGATTATTGAGCGTGTTGTTACACACTGTAAATGGACATGTTTTCCAGAGCAGTTTTGTAATGCTATAGAGAAAGCTACAACTGCACATCAGAAGCTTAATATTCTATTTCCTGAGTTGCAGCATTGGCTTTAAATACTTGAATGGTCTTCTTCACTTAATTAAATACTAATTTGGTAAAGAAAGGAGCATTGTATTATTAAGGAGGTTAGAACATTATAACCATAAGGTAAATTTGTTACTTTAAAACAAAAAATAACATTTTAAGTTGGTTCACGGAAGTCCTGATCATATGATCTATTGAGATTGAATACTTAAGTACGTAAAAGTAACAAAATGAAGTAGCGTAGTTGTTTATACTGTACTCTTATTTTATTTTAATACCTAATTTTGTTCAAAAATGGTAAAGAATAAAAAAACAGCATTCTTTCGTAAAATATCTGATTTCGTAGAAGTGCATTGATCTCTGACAACCTTTTCAACCCTTTATAGTATATTTCATCTGGAACCTTGTTACAGAAGGCAATTATGTTGTAAACTATACTTTTTTTATGATGGTTGCCAAAATATTCAATAAAATGCACAATCTATTTTGGAAATATGTATTTGCTTGCTTTTGAGCGGTGATGATTCCCAGCCAATGACTATATAAATGAAATTATAAAGTGAGGACCTTTAAAAGCAAACATTGCCAGAATGGTTTTAATTGTAGATCTAATCAAATTCATTTTTTCTAATGTTTTGAGAAAAGCTTGTTTTGTTCTAACCCCAGAAGCAAATATTGGAGTGCGGCGGGGGCGGCTGGGATGGGTGGGTTAACCCTTCCAGTGCTAAGGCTACTTTCGTCCATAGCACAAGGACGCAAATATTTTTGGAAATCATCTAAACCCTGTCATGTTGGTATTCATTTGAAAGCTCTCGCTGAGTGCTTTCAGATGAGTACCCATTTGTCAGGGTTTCGGTCATTTTTCAGGTTTTTGCATAATTTTGTATTGGTCAAATTAGTTACCAGCAGCATAAGGGTTAAAAGGAGTGAACTGACAGCTAGCTTACATCTTGCCAGCTATGGGTCATGAGCACACCTTCTCATTTCTCCGTGCTGGCTCTTTTGCCAGTCATGTATGCTGCATGTTTAGGAAAACTGTCACTCACTCGAACAACCTGTTTCCACAGAGTGCACATTAGAGGTTGCAGTTTTTAAATCCCTGGCTATGAATAAATGACTACAGACTAGAAACAAGCCAGCCTTCACTAACACACTACAGAATGAAAATATAAGCAAGTTCTGATAAAGGGAAACCTAAAGTGAAGATGGAATATAAAGTGCAAAAAGTAATGTATAAGTAATTCATCGATACAACAGGTTTCCAGGGTAAGATAGAGAATACTTCATTGTTGAAATATCTAATTATTAGTGGTTCAAGAGTAACATCTTACATTCTATAATCTCAGTCCTTATGTTTGAAGTACCTGCAAAAAGCTCCAAGCAACTCAATCAGACAGATTTAACCAACAGAGCACGTGTAAGCTGTGTCTTATGACATTCTCATGTATCCCTAACATCCAATTGCCAAGTATAAAATGTAAACACTTTGATTCACAATACTAAAGTCCTGATCAATATCTTGACATCTTCTAAGTCACTGATTTGTAAACAGTTCCATCCTAATTTAGATAAAAGGCCTCAAGGAAATACCAGTAAGCTTTCTTTATTCATATATTTGTATTTCTTTCCATCCGCTGCGTGGTAGTTGGACCTGGTTTGGATCTGGCATATGGGTACCTGCATGCTCACTAACCTAATAGCCAGTACCCTGCCCGTAGCCAATTGCCCTGAATAGTGCATGAGGTCAAGAACTCAACCTGGCCTCAAGGCCCACCCAGAATGAAAATTTCATGAGTTTTGCTTAATTTGGCACATGAACCACCCAAGCAACTTTATCCATGCAATAAACACATCCATCCTGCCAAATATAAACTTCTACTTCATCTGACCAGATGCAAAACCTCTACCAGTCACCAACCACTTTCATAATATTCAGAAATGATTACTATACCCACACAGCTGGGATCAGAACATGATGCAAGAATTCATGCTTTGTCCTAGCCATACAGGTGAACTATTCCAAGCATTGGTTAGCATGAATTCAAGCTCTGTCCTAGCCATACAGGTGAACTATTCCAAGCATAGGTTAGCATGAATTCAGGCTTTGTCCTAGCCATACAGGTGAACTATTCCAAGCATTGTTTAGCATGAATTCAAGCTCTGTCCTAGCCATACAGGTGAACTATTCCAAGCATTGGTTAGCATGAATTCAAGCTCTGTCCTAGCCATACAGGTGAACTATTCCAAGCATAGGTTAGCATGAATTCAGGCTTTGTCCTAGCCATACAGGTGAACTATTCCAAGCATAGGTTAGCATGAATTCATGCTTTGTCCTAGCCATACAGGTGAACTATTCCAAGCATAGGTTAGCATGAATTCATGCTTTGTCCTAGCTATACAGGTGAACTATTCCAAGCATAGGTTAGCATGAATTCAAGCTCTGTCCTAGCCATACAGGTGAACTATTCCAAGCATAGGTTAGCATGAATTCAGGCTTTGTCCTAGCTATACAGGTGAACTATTCCAAGCATAGGTTAGCATGAATTCATGCTTTGTCCTAGCTATACAGGTGAACTATTCCAAGCATAGGTTAGCATGAATTCAGGCTTTGTCCTAGCCACACAGGTGTGATATTCCAAGCATAGGTTAGCATGAATCCATGCTTTGTCCTAGCCACACAAGTGAAATATTCCAAGCATAGGTTAGCATGAATTCATGCTTTGTCCTAGCCACACAGGTGAAATATTCCAAGCATAGGTTAGCATGAATTCAAGCTTTGTCCTAGCCACACAGGTGAAATATTCCAAGCATAGGTTAGCATGAATTCATGCTTTGTCCTAGCCACACAGGTGAAATATTCCAAGCATAGGTTAGCATGAATTCATGCTTTGTCCTAGCCACACAGGTGAAATATTCCAAGCATAGGTTAGCATGAATCCATGCTTTGTCCTAGCCACACAGGTGAAATATTCCAAGCATAGGTTAGCATGAATTCATGCTTTGTCCTAGCCACACAGGTGAAATATTCCAAGCATAGGTTAGCATGAATTCATGCTTTGTCCTAGCCACACAGGTGAACTATTCCAAGCATAGGTTTGCATGAATTCATGCTTTGTCCTAGCCACACAGGTGAAATATTCCAAGCATAGGTTAGCATGAATCCATGCTTTGTCCTAGCCACACAGGTGAAATATTCCAAGCATAGGTTAGCATGAATTCATGCTTTGTCCTAGCCACACAGGTGAAATATTCCAAGCATAGGTTAGCATGAATTCATGCTTTGTCCTAGCCACACAGGTGAACTATTCCAAGCATAGGTTTGCATGAATTCATGCTTTGTCCTAGCCACACAGGTGAAATATTCCAAGCATAGGTTAGCATGAATTCATGCTTTGTCCTAGCCACACAGGTGAAATATTCCAAGCATTGGTTAGCATGAATTCATGCTTTGTCCTAGCTATACAGGTGAAATATTCCAAGCATAGGTTAGCATGAATTCATGCTTTGTCCAAGCCACACAGGTGAAATATTCCAAGCATAGGTTAGCATGAATTCATGCTTTATCCCAGCCACACAGGTGAAATATTCCAAGCATAGGTTTGCATGAATTCATGCTTTGTCCTAGCCATACAGGTGAAATATTCCAAGCATAGGTTAGCATGAATTCATGCTTTGTCCTAGCCATACAGGTGAAATATTCCAAGCATAGGTTAGCATGAATTCATGCTTTATCCCAGCCACACAGGTGAAATATTCCAAGCATTGGTTAGCATGAATTCAAGCTCTGTCCTAGCCACACAGGTGAAATATTCCAAGCATAGGTTAGCATGAATTCATGCTTTGTCCTAGCCACACAGGTGAAATATTCCAAGCATAGGTTAGCATGAATTCAAGCTTTGTCCTAGCCACACAGGTGAAATATTCCAAGCATAGGTTTGCATGAATTCATGCTTTGTCCTAGCCATACAGGTGAAATATTCCAAGCATAGGTTAGCATGAATTCATGCTTTGTCCTAGCCACACAGGTGAAATATTCCAAGCATAGGTTAGCATGAATTCAAGCTTTGTCCTAGCCACACAGGTGAAATATTCCAAGCATAGGTTAGCATGAATTCGTGCTTTGTCCTAGCCACACAGGTGAAATATTCCAAGCATAGGTTAGCATGAATTCAAGCTTTGTCCTAGCCACACAGGTGAAATATTCCAAGCATAGGTTTGCATGAATTCATGCTTTGTCCTAGCCATACAGGTGAAATATTCCAAGCATAGGTTAGCATGAATCCATGCTTTGTCCTAGCCACACAGGTGAAATATTCCAAGCATAGGTTAGCATGAATTCATGCTTTGTCCTAGCCACACAGGTGAAATATTCCAAGCATAGGTTAGCATGAATTCAAGCTTTGTCCTAGCCACACAGGTGAAATATTCCAAGCATAGGTTAGCATGAATTCGTGCTTTGTCCTAGCCACACAGGTGAACTATTCAAAGCATAGGTTAGCATGAATTCATGCTTTGTCCTAGCCACACAGGTGAAATATTCCAAGCATAGGTTTGCATGAATTCATGCTTTGTCCTAGCCACACAGGTGAAATATTCCAAGCATTGGTTAGCATGAATTCATGCTTTGTCCTAGCCACACAGGTGAAATATTCCAAGCATTGGTTAGCATGAATTCATGCTTTGTCCTAGCCACACAGGTGAAATATTCCAAGCATAGGTTAGCATGAATTCAAGCTTTGTCCTAGCCACACAGGTGTAATATTCCAAGCATAGGCTAGCATGAATTGAAGCTTTGTCCTAGCCACACAGGTGAACTATTCCAAGCATAGGCTAGCATGGATTCATGCTTTATCCCAGCCACACAGGTGAAATATTCCAAGCATAGGTTTGAATGAATTCAAGCTTTGTCCTAGCCACACAGGTGAAATATTCCAAGCATAGTTTAGCATGAATTCAAGCTTTGTCCTAGCCACACAGGTGAACTATTCCAAGCATAGGTTAGCATGAATTCAAGCTTTGTCCTAGCCACACAAGTGAAATATTCCAAGCATAGGTTTGAATGAATTCAAGCTTTGTCCTAGCCACACAGGTGAAATATTCCAAGCATAGGTTTGAATGAATTCAAGCTTTGTCCTAGCCATACAGGTGAAATATTCCAAGCATAGGTTAGCATGAATTCATGCTCTGTCCTAGCCATACAGGTGAAATATTCCAAGCATAGGTTAGCATGAATTCATGCTTTGTCCTAGCCATACAGGTGAAATATTCCAAGCATAGGTTAGCATGAATTCATGCTTTGTCCTAGCCACACAGGTGAAATATTCCAAGCATAGGTTAGCATGAATTCAAGCTTTGTCCTAGCCACACAGGTGAAATATTCCAAGCATAGGTTAGCATGAATTCAGGCTTTGTCCTAGCTATACAGGTGAAATATTCCAAGCATAGGTTTGCATGAATTCATGCTTTATCCCAGCCACACAGGTGAAATATTCCAAGCATAGGTTTGAATGAATTCAAGCTTTGTCCTAGCCACACAGGTGAAATATTCCAAGCATAGGTTTGAATGAATTCAAGCTTTGTCCTAGCCACACAGGTGAAATATTCCAAGCATAGGTTTGCATGAATTCATGCTTTGTCCTAGCCGTACAGGTGAAATATTCCAAGCATAGGTTAGCATGAATTCAAGCTTTGTCCTAGCCACACAGGTGAAATATTCCAAGCATAGGTTTGCATGAATTCATGCTTTGTCCTAGCTATACAGGTGAAATATTCCAAGCATAGGTTAGCATGAATTCATGCTCTGTCCTAGCCACACAGGTGAAATATTCCAAGCATAGGTTTGCATGAATTCATGCTTTGTCCTAGCCACACAGGTGAACTATTCCAAGCATAGGTTTGCATGAATTCATGCTTTGTCCCAGCCACACAGGTGAAATATTCCAAGCATAGGTTAGCATGAATTCATGCTCTGTCCTAGCCACACAGGTGAAATATTCCAAGCATAGGTTTGCATGAATTCATGCTTTGTCCTAGCCACACAGGTGAAATATTCCAAGCATAGGTTTGCATGAATTCATGCTTTGTCCTAGCCACACAGGTGAAATATTCCAAGCATAGGTTAGCATGAATTCATGCTTTGTCCAAGCCATACAGGTGAAATATTCCAAGCATAGGTTAGCATGAATTCAAGCTTTGTCCTTAGCCACACAGGTGAAATATTCCAAGCATAGGTTAGCATGAATTCAAGCTTTGTCCCAGCCACACAGGTGAAATATTCCAAGCATAGGTTAGCATGAATTCATGCTTTAATTGTCCTAGCCACACGGGTGAAATATTCCAAGCATAGGTTAGCATGAATTCAAGTACTTTCCTAGCCATACAGGTGCTATATTCCAAGCATAGGCTAGCATGAATTCATGCTTTGTCCTAGCCACACAGGTGAACTATTCCAAGCATAGGTTAGCATGAATTCATGCTTTGTCCTAGCCACACAGGTGAAATATTCCAAGCATAGGTTAGCATGAATTCAAGTACTTTCCTAGCCATACAGGTGCTATATTCCAAGCATAGGTTTGCATGAATTCATGCTTTGTCCTAGCCACACAGGTGAACTATTCAAAGCATAGATTAGCATGAATTCATGCTTTGTCCTAGCCACACAGGTGAACTATTCAAAGCATAGATTAGCATGAATTCATGCTTTGTCCTAGCCACACAGGTGAAATATTCCAAGCATAGGTTAGCATGAATTCATGCTTTGTCCTAGCCACACAAGTGAAATATTCCAAGCATAGGTTAGCATGAATTCATGCTTTATCCCAGCCACACAGGTGAAATATTCCAAGTATAAGGTTAGCATGAATTCATGCTTTGTCCTAGCCACACAGGTGAACTATTCAAAGCATAGATTAGCATGAATTCATGCTTTGTCCTAGCCACACAGGTGAACTATTCCAAGCATAGGTTAGCATGAATTCATGCTTTGTCCTAGCCACACAGGTGAACTATTCCAAGCATAGTTTAGCATGAATTCATGCTTTGTCCTAGCCACACAGGTGAAATATTCCAAGCATAGGTTAGCATGAATTCAAGTACTTTCCTAGCCATACAGGTGCTATATTCCAAGCATAGGTTTGCATGAATTCATGCTTTGTCCTAGCCATACAGGTGAACTATTCAAAGCATAGATTAGCATGAATTCATGCTTTGTCCTAGCCACACAGGTGAACTATTCAAAGCATAGATTAGCATGAATTCATGCTTTGTCCTAGCCACACAGGTGAAATATTCCAAGCATAGGTTAGCATGAATTCATGCTTTGTCCTAGCCACACAGGTGAAATATTCCAAGCATAGGTTAGCATGAATTCATGCTTTGTCCTAGCCACACAGGTGAAATATTCCAAGCATAGGTTAGCATGAATTCATGCTTTGTCCTAGCCATACAGGTGAAATATTCCAAGCATAGATTAGCATGAATTCATGCTTTGTCCTAGCCACACAGGTGAAATATTCCAAGCATAGGTTAGCATGAATTCATGCTTTGTCCTAGCCACACAGGTGAAATATTCCAAGCATAGGTTTGCATGAATTCATGCTTTGTCCCAGCCATACAGGTGAAATATTCCAAGCATAGGCTAGCATGAATTCATGCTTTGTCCTAGCCATACAGGTGAAATATTCCAAGCATAGGTTTGCATGAATTCATGCTTTGTCCCAGCCATACAGGTGAAATATTCCAAGCATAGGTTTGCATGAATTCATGCTTTGTCCCAGCCATACAGGTGAACTATTCAAAGCATAGGTTAGCATGAATTCATGCTTTATCCTAGCCACACAGGTGAAATATTCCAAGCATAGGTTAGCATGAATTCAAGCTTTGTCCTAGCCACACAGGTGAACTATTCCAAGCATAGGTTAACATGAATTCATGCTTTATCCTAGCCACACAGGTGGAATATTCCAAGCATAGGCTAGCATGAATTCATGCTTTGTCCCAGCCACACAGGTGAAATATTCCAAGCATAGGTTTGCATGAATTCATGCTTTGTCCCAGCCATACAGGTGAAATATTCCAAGCATAGGTTTGCATGAATTCATGCTTTATCCCAGCCACACAGCTAAAAAAATCCAAGCATAGAATATTAGAGTGAAGTCATGCTTTGTCCCCAGCCACACAGGTGAAATATCCTATGAAGGATGATGTATATGCATGAACCGAGCATGGAATACTTTCTCTGTGTAAGCAAGGTCATCATTCTTATTATGAAGAGCTAGATATTACGTTGAAGGAATAAACATACCAACATTCAATCCTATACAGGGCTCAACATTAAGAAAAAACTTCATAAGCCCAGCAGGGCTAGTTACCGAAACTTTTACTAGCCCTGAAATATTTTTGCTAGCCCTGATATTAATGACAACTCTTTTCAAATAGTGACCTCTGTTGATATCATAGCCTCTGTTGATAACATGAAAAGAATACAGTGTATTGTGGTCAATTGAGTTAAATTATCATGCAGGTATGCAGAGCCAAAGGTGGGCTTCATAATTTTTGACGCGCAGATATTCTAATTCTATCTAGCCCCTCAGGGCTACTCACAGGTAGAATTTACTAGCCCTGACTTTCAATAACTAGCCTGGGGCTACAGGGCTAGCCTTAACGTCGAGCCCTGCTATAAGGTCTTTTATTTTTGAAGTATATCACAAACAGTATCTAAAGATAGCGGTATCAATATTGGAAACGCCAACCAAATTATAGCAAATCGCCTGGGCCTTAAGATATTGGAACCTGCCTATCTATTTTTCACAACAAAGCTAATTTCTAATTGAATAACTACAATCAACTGCTCTCCACCCTGCCTCTTATCTTGGATGAAGAAAAGAATGGATATGTAGCGAGAGACCAATTACTATATACCCTAAAGTTAAGTGCTGGACTCATGCCAGGAGTACCAGATAGTGCATCAGCGCAAGGTCACGTGGGAACAAGGACCAATCAGTGCTCTCGCATCGATTACATTACTGAGAAACCTTATCTCCACCACCAGCTGGAGGTGCACAGAGCACCAACTTTGGCCTATTAGCGGCTATTAGTTGACACTGGTTGAGGCTAGCATGTTCAGGTTGACCGGCTGGTTTCTAATCCACTTGTGTTTGATCATCTAAGCTCTTATGAACACCCTGTCAATTATAGAGACAGCCCTTTGGAAAGGAATGGCGGAGCAGTCACCCAGAGAATTTCAGGAGAATCCCTCAGTGGCATGCAAAAAGAGGGGCAGGAGCCCGTGACTAATTTGGCTCTCACTTGTCGAGGAGAGTGAGCGGGCCTGCATGTAAATGGCACTGAGATGGAGGAGAGAAAAATAGATAAATAAATTGCTATCAATTAGCTGGGCAACCTGAACGCCTAGCGACTGGCGGAACTATCTTATCTTGGGTCCAACTTGCCCTGCCTGACTACCTAGGTTGGCCGGGTACTGTTGAGCCCTGCAATAGATCTATTAAGTTAAATATATTAACCAGTTTCCAAGTGGCACATAAACACCGCCTGATACCTTTGTTAATATCTCAATATTAAACGCTGTATTATTTTAAGAAATAGCGTCATGTCAGACTGAAATTTATTGAGTTTATGGGTACCATTCTCACATATTTTCAAAGTTTTACTCAACTTGATATTTTTGTTCACAGTTGACAGACAACTTGTGTCCATGGCCCAGATCAGACCAGATGTGAACTGGTCACACTTTTGGAACAATATCAGTCAAGTATCTGCCCATGCCTTTCAGCATCTCTTTGGGCTATCCTACTAGCTATATATTAATCATTTAACCCGCCCAATGCTGAGGTTACTTCCAAAGCCCAAGCTGAGAGTAGTAGACAGGGAGTGGGCACTTTGCATGCACCATCAAATTTCGCTGCTTCCCACTGAGTCATAGATAACCTGTGCACCCTGCCTGCTGACCCCCATCTCCTTGGCAACCTATCTGACCTAGATAGGATGACATTCTGTGTACCCAGCCAGCCAGTCAGTCAGTCAGCCAGCCTCTTTCTGAAAAAAATCACGTGACCAATACTTCCACAGGCTCTACCGCGTAACCCGAGGCGCACATACCCTAGGTACTAGCATGCTGTGCCTATGGGGTTGCGGATCAAGGGGATGTATTTCTCTGGCCCAAGGAAGTAAAGATTTTTGAAATACATCTAAACCCTCTAATGTGGGTATTCATTGGAAAGCTCTTGCTCTTTTATTGAAATACTCCCCAAAATATTTGGGTGTCCTAAAGGGTGATTATTTGGTGCTTGATTTCTTATCCTCTGAATATACATTATTTGTACGAGTTAATTTTCTACAATGTTAAATATTATTTCTAGTGCCTTCAAGTTGAAGGTGTGTTATTTATATATCTCAATATTGTGATTCATTATTCCCCAATATTATACAGATATGGCACTTTGGTGAGCGCGATATCAATTTTTATTGCACTCTGGAAAATGATATTGCCCGAGGCAATATCAATTTTGTAAGGGGATATCAGTGGATACAGGTGATCACATGACCAGCTATTGACCAATCAGGTTTGAGAATGAGCAGCAGGCATATAATAATGTTGTATACTGCACAGTATGAATATATTGCTGAAATGTTCTTGTGTTTTTGTTTTTCATTTCATGGAACTCTCCATAAGTAACACATATACATGTAACCTTGGCACCTGCTCTAGATATTGTTGACTGTTACACTTAGTACAGTAATAGCAATATTTAAAGAATACCTGGGTATGAAGACTTGATAAGGAAATATCAAAATGGAGTACAGGTGAACTTGGATATGACAGACTCAATGGGACCAGGAAAAATGGTCCGTCATATGCAAAATCCGTCATATACATATGACAAATACTTGATATGCATCGGACTTGGACCAAGCATATCGTCCGTCATATGCAAAAATCCGTCGTACAGTGGTCCGTCATATCCAAGTTCACCTGTATATATACTACATTAAAAGACTATCATGTTAGAGGTATCAACTCTTTCTGGAGTATATTATAGCCTTGACAAAGGCTGTTTGGGTGCCCTTCATTGGCCCTGCAGGAACATCATGGGGTCGCCAGGCTCCACCACTAAGAACATCATGGGGTCGCCCCTCACCACTATGAACATCATGGGGTCGCCAGGCTCCACCACTAAGAACATCATGGGGTCGCCAGGCTCCACCACTAAGAACATCATGGGGTCGCCAGGCTCCACCACTAAGAACATCATGGGGTCGCCAGGCTCCACCACTATGAACATCATGGGGTCGCCAGGCTCCACCACTAAGAACATCATGGGGTCGCCATGCAGGCTCCACCACTAAGAACATCATGGGGTCGCCAGGCTCCACCACTAAGAACATCATGGGGTCGCCAGGCTCCACCACTAAGAACATCATGGGGTCGCCAGGCTCCACCACTAAGAACATCATGGGGTCGCCCTTCACCACTAAGAACATCACGGGGTCGCCCTCCACCACTAAGAACATCATTGGATTGTGCAGGATTACACTACACTATGTACATGCTTCTACAACTACCATCACCATTGACCAATATATACCTGAAATTGAATGAAAAAACATAAACTACATGCACATAAATACATAAATAACACAAATACACATATAAACCATCAAATGTGCATCTTCTTTTCCAGCAAGGACCACATGAAATTATTAAAAAAAAATATTTACCTACCTACCTACATTAATTCTTTTCAGGACGTTACCCTAAACAAAGTTTCTTTTACACTTTAGCATGCAATTGCTATTTTGGGCAACCTCAAGTAAATCTCTCGTGACATTTGGTAAGGGCAGCTTGTTTTCTCACCTAAGGCTGAGAGAAGTAGACAGGGAGTGGGCACTGGTCATGAATCATCAAATTTCGCTGCCTCTCACTATCTGACCTAGATAGGATGACATCCCCCAGCCAGCCAGCGCATGCTTACTGCACAGATCACGTGACCTATACAACCCCAGGCTACAGCGCGTAATCCGAGGCGCAGATGCCGTAGAGGCTAGCATGCAGTACCTCATAATGGGGTTGCGGATCAAGGGGATGTACGTATTTCTCTGCCTAAGGTCACCTGTGTATTACCCGCAAATTTTTCGATTCGATTCGACTCGATTGGATACACCGAGACGTGCTCGTAGTCGTAGGGCACAATTATTTCTAGGGATGTCATTGATATCCCTTTATTTTGGTTGGATACCCTGTGTTTTTGTTAATCAGAAGCTAACCAAATGTCCTTTTTGAACATTTTGTTAAATAGTGCTTTACAACCAAATAATTTTCAAAAGTATGATAGCTTCCAAATAAATACTTTATAAGGGCACTTAAAAGCAGGAATTGTTTAAGCAATCATGCTCCAAGTCTGCCTCAGTGTATAATGTCCTATTGTTTAAAAATCATTGTTCCCTAAAAGACGCTTTCAAGATATTCCCAAAAGCATCAGGCATGGTCTCACAGGGTTGGGATGAGACCACAAGGGTTACGAGTTACCTCTATTGGCTGGCTGAGCATATGCCCATTACACTGTCATCATCAGAGCTGTCCAAACTGGCGCCATGTCGCCCACATTGGCGACAAAGGCCCGGCATTTGGCGACAGCAGTTTTGTGGCAACGAAAAAGGCGACAACTAAAGGAGTGTAATGTGTGAGGACATTGCATTGACGCCTCTCACCAGGGTAACTGTTGTGGGTATGAGAAGACATGTTTAGTGTATAATCCATACACTGGTGCATCCATCAATGGTTTAAACATATTGTACATATGATGTTTGCGAAACAGATTCCAAATCCACTTACGAAACACAAGGTTACCACCTCAACCAACACAGGTATCAAAAGAACAATGCTACACCTTCACCACTATGGCCTACTATTTTTTAAAACTTTGCATAAAGTTTCCATGAACTGGGATCTTTTAAAATAACATTCAATCGATGATTACTTGGTTGCTGCATATCAGATAAGCCAAATGGTATCACACCAATATAAAAAATAATGGGTACTTAATTATCATCACCACTAAATATTACTTCATGCCTAAATGTAGCATGCTGAATCTCAAAACACCTCTAATGCGTAGAATACATGTATTTGTCTCTGGCGTCATCTTTCAAAAAATTGTTAACAACTTCTACAATAATCTGATTAACCTTTTCAGTAAGCATGTAAAACCCTGAATAGATCGAAGTATCCCGCTGTTATTTTAAAGAATTGTATAACGTTGTAATTAGCTCTACTCAATTTGCGGATGCAATCTAAATACTCCTTTTATTCATAACCAACCTCCGCATGTCCTGGGTTAATTAGCACAGGCCTTCAAGAATAACCTTTGTGCTACACAATCCTGAAGTATTCTTCGTTTTGAAATAATTCTACAGTGGAGATTTATTTATTTCCAGGTAATTTCCTGTTAGTTAACAAAGTAGATTTTCTATTGAGGCCTTCAAATCCTTGTGCCAAATAGGATTATTAAGTTATTTTGATCCGTATCACAAACCCGCCACCAACACATAAACGTAACTCGGATACACTCTAAAGAATTTCCGGGTCACTAGGGTCAAGATCAGGTGGTTCCAGGGGGTCTGCAGGCCATGAGGAAAGTTGTGGTCAGTAACATGCATATATAAAGCTTATAAAACGTTTGGCCATTGAATCCTGGGAAGATCCTTCTAGAAACATTGTCATTTTCATTATCATTATTATTATTATTATTATTATTATTATTATTATTATTATTATTATTATCATTATTATTATTGTTATCATCATCATCATCATTACTATATTATCATTATCATTATTATTATTATTATCATCATCATCATCATCATTACTATTATCATCATCATAATAATAATAATCATTATTATTATTATTATTATTATTATTATTATTATTATTATTATTATTATTATTATTAATAAAAAAATAATATTATTATTATTATTATTATCATTATTATTATTATTATTTTCATTACACGTTTGAAATGTATTTCCTCGTGCTTCGGCTACAAGATTTCCAATTTTGGCTACAAGGATTTTGGGTGTGGACAACCTTTCGACCATGTGAGGTAAGAGGAGAATGATTGCTGGCTGGCTGGCTGAGCGAATGCCCATTACACTGTTATCATGTGAGGTGAGAGGAGAATGATGGCACACACCAGGTCATCGTTCCTCCAACATCCTTCCCGTGTCTCACTGAGGCTGCCTCCCCATACATCACACCTCCCTCCCTGGCGCAGGGGATGCCGGGCTGGCTAATGCTGACTCATGCATTTAACCCTTATGCTGCTGGCGGATAATTTGGCCAATACAAAATGCTGCAAAAAACCTGAAAAATGACTGAAACCCTGGCATATGGGTAACCATCGGAGAGTGCTCAGCGAGAGCTATCCAATTAATACCAACATGTTAGTTTATTTAGATGGTCTTCAAAAATATTCACATCTTTGTTCTTTGGGCAAAAGTAGCCTCAGCATTGGAAGGGTTAACCTCTAATTTCACTTATACAGCTTCCCCAAAAGCTGACTTTCCAGCAATGTCTACTTGCCAGCATGGATTTAGGCTGGCAATATATCTCTCTGGGCTCTTAATCCAATATTTGAAAGATGAGGGTTTTTCTGTGCACTGACCTCTGCCACCCTGTTCACCTGATTGACACCTCTGACATTTCCTCGTGAGGGAGAATCATGGGGGTGACTGTTTCATCTACATAGTTGCTAGTTCCACTATAAAGCAAAACAATACTGTAGAATGGATATCACTTTATGTTCAACATGGACAAATTTTCCAGATTAGTTTAGTAATCTAAACAACAATGACAAATTATGCTAAATAATTATTACTTTTAGATTTTTTCCATTTTTCAAAATTTGACTTGATGGTAATCTAATAGTTTAATATTTATTGAATATTTCTAATATCTTATCTAAATCATTCACCATCAAAAAAGCTTTTTTATTGACCTGATATTCAAAAATAATACCAAACAGGGAATTAGTAAATTTGCAACACAAGCAAATGGTTCCAGCCAACATTACTCAGAAAATAGTCTTTGGTGTAAGAGCCTTCATACGACAAGCACTGATAAATGGGTCAGAGATATGTGGCATTGCACATATTCCAAATGACTCTGGATTAACCCTCCCAATGCTGAGGATACTTTCATCCTAAGCACAAGGCTGCAAAGATTTTTGAAAATCATCTAAACCCTGTCATGTTGGTATTCATTGGAAAGTTCTTGCTGAGTACTCTCAAATGAGCATCCATGTACCAGGGTTTCAGTCATTTTTCAGGGTCTTTGCATCTTTTTTGCAATGGCCAAATTAGCCACCAGCAGCATAAGGATTCAGGCTTGTTCCCTACTTTCTGTCTTCAATCCCTTTATTCCTTCTTCTAGCATGCACAATTTGTACTATAGCCATCATGGAACTTTATAAAGACTGACATGAAGGTATGTTTCAAATATTGTAATCCTTAGATGACATTCTAAGAACTCATGCTCTCATTTCTACACTAGTCTAGTCCTCTGGTAGCTACAAGTTTTGAACCACACTTCACAATCATTCACATAGTAGCCACTTCCACTTGGTTGGGCTGAAAACAAACAAAACTATGAAAACAATTAACCCTCAGCCATAACCATATAAGCTTGATCAGGCATGGCCTACAAGTGAACGACCATATATTCAATAATGAGATATAATTTAATAAAATGAATTGTCCCTATACCTGCTATTTAATAAGGAAAAGTAAAATCCAGTCTTATCTAATGATATTAAATGTATTATTCAAGATATTCCCATTCCAATGGTTGTGTTATAGGGACTTGGGTCACTCTCTTAAGGCCTAAAAAAAATAATTGTTTGTTTCCTGTAACCCAACCGACCCTACCATTTCATTGCCGACCCTACGTCTTTTTACCTCCCGTCGTGAAACTTTAAAAAAAAAGTTTTTTTAAACTATGATCTAAACTACACGGAAAGGAAAGCAGGGCAGGTTTACAGTTGCACAAAGCACATGCAGCACACCAAAGCAGGCATGAATACACAATGTAATTGGTGAATAAAATGTGTTTTTTCAGCATTTTTCCAGGACACCTACTGCTAAATACAAAAAAAAAAAAAAAAAAAAAAAGATTTACCTACCTACCTACCCTATTTTTTTTGGAACCGTTACAGGAAACAAACAATTTTTTTTAGGCCTAACTGGCTTAAAGAATGCCTATTCACGTATCATGTCACGAACCTGCAATTCATCAACTGTGCTCAATCATGTACACGCATATCTTAGAAATGAAAGGTGGATCAATAACTAACTATACTTAATACACATTTTATCTATATTTTAAATAAATAGCTTTTTTTTTAGAGCATACCAGATATAGCTTATCAGGCAAATAGATACATCCAGTAGCTTAACATCCTGACTATGTAAACTATTCATTTGAAGTGGGGTGACTTACATAGATATGATCTTTGTAGGTCTTCAAACTCTAACCTAGATTATTAATTCCTTGATGAAGGTAGCTGTCAATAAGAATGAATCTTTATATACAGTGTTTAGAGCTTGTGCGCTATATGCTGCCAACTGCTCTGGAATATCCCTCAGGGGATTGAAATGGTTTCTGTGTGTACAGGCCTGCTAGGGGAGGACGGTTGTGTGAGCACTTCGGTGGATACAAGACTATAAACCGAATATCTTTACCTTTAAATATACCAGAGCTAGAGCCCTCTTCTTAGACCCTGGATCGGGAATGATCTTTTATAACCTGAACTTCTGTTTGAAGATATACATTGCACAAATATCATAAGGCACATGGGTATATTCCATAAGTAATTGGTGTATTCTTTTTTTAAAGATCTTGAAAATATATGCATATTTACCCCTCATATTATACAATGGTTTCTAAATACAGAAATGTAGAGCATTCTACATCAACATTAGCTTTATCCTACTTAATATAAACCTGAAATAGTTCAGGACTAATATATATATATATATATATATATATATATATATATATATATATATATATATATATATATATATATATATATATATATATATATATATATATATATATATATATATGTCATGACACAGATTGAAATTGGTAAGGATTTTAAATTGTGTCGACACAGATTAGAATTCTAATTTGTGTCGACACAAATCGCGATTTCAATTTGTTACCAGGTTTTAGCTGACACAGATTAGAATTTTGATTTGTTACCACCCAATTTTAAATTGTGTCGAAACAGATCTAAATCCTAGCTATGAAGGGAAGCAAGGATTTTAATTTGTGTCGACACAAATCTAAATCCTACCTATGAAGGGAAGTAAGGATTTTAATTTGTGTCGACACAGCTCTAAATCCGAGCCCAGTATTAATAATGAATAGTTTTAATTTAATTCACTTTTTTTATTAAATCAGAGACAGTTGGTAACCTAGATATTTACATTTTAGTATATACTCCATATTCACAAGCACAAGTAGATGACTGTGTGCAGGGTCTTGAGCCAGCAGGGTGTCCAGGTGTCTTTTTGGCACCCTGGTCCACGAAAAACACCAATTTTGGGGGGAAAAGACACCCTATCTTTAGGTCAGAACTTTTTGAAAATATTAATTATAAGTAGATATTCTAAAAAGTTTTATTCTTAGATGATAAGTAGAACATTTGTGGAAGAAATAAAGCATATGATTACTTAATTTGTCAATGTATATGGTCAGTGTGATGACTTATATTTTTTCTGCGAGGGGGTTTGGACACCCTGTCTTCTTGAAACCCCATTTTGGACACCCTGTTATGAAAATCCTGGCTAAGACCCTGCGTGAAGTGGCCATGGTCTGATAGTGTTGATATTCTGCACTGCATGCCCAGTAGGGCCTCAAGGCCGACCATCAATCAGCCAGCACTGCTCAGCCAGAGAACAATGCTTTCAACCTTCAATCGCACAGACCTGCACACACAGCAGGCAAGAAAACAAATGAGATTCTAAATTGCCATCACTATCACCACTCTAGCAGAAACTAAAGTAGGTGTGCAAGTAGAATTGATAAAAGTATGGTAGAAAAAGTATTTAAAGGGCAAATGCACCATCATGATGATTTAGGTTCAAAATGTGCCTATATGTGTCACCTTTCAAATAAGACCACCCGCAAGTCTGTCCTCCTCAGCACTCCTCAAATATGGCTTATGAAAGTTAGCAAAAAACTAGCCTGAGTCTGGGTATAGAGGCTGCCATTATCAGAAGTGGTGCTTATGAAGTGACTGCCAGCCCTGCTTCTGATTGGTTGAGAGATATCAGTGGCAGTCACTGATATCTCTCAACCAATCAGAAGCAGCACTGGCAGTCACTTCATACCACTGATTGTGCTTAATTGGGCTTAATTGGCCTGCAATGTCAGCCTCCATGCCCAGACTCAGGCTAGTTTTTTACTAACTTTCATAAGCCATATCTGAGGAGTGCTGAGGAGGACAGACTTGCGGGTGGTCTTATTAGAAAGGTGACACGTATAGGCACATTTTGAACCTAAATCATTATGATGGTGCATTTGCCCTTTAAGGAAGATCCATAAAACATAGTATTAGGAAAAAAAGAGTAGTGCTAGTGGTGATGGTAGTAGTAGTAGTAGTAGTAGTAGTAGTAGTAGTAATAGTAGTAGTAGTAGTAGTAGTAAGGTACACTACTACTACTACTACTACTACTACTACTACTACTACTACTACTACTACTACTACTACTACTACTACTACTACTACTACTTCAACTACTACTAGTACTACTACTGCTGCTGCTGCTTCTACTACTGCTGCTTCTACTACTACAAGAAGTCAAAGTGTCATGATAGCAGCAGCAGAAGCAGGAAGTTTCTTTTTGAGGAGGGGCGGGGGGGGGGGGGGGTGGGTTGTTATCAACATCTCACAAGTTCACAGTAAGTGAACCATGTTTGAAATAATATGAGTGTATCAGTACTTATCACAAGGCATCACTCATTAAAACATTGCTAGTCATCAAGACACATTCAACATTTTCCTCCCAACTACATCACCAGATCAGCTCCCCTGAAACTCACGCTGGATTGATTGAGTTGCTATAGTAACCAGGAGAACCCACAATGGAGGATGAGTGTTATTCACTTTGTTGTTGTTTCTTGGAGGCAGATGACAAATGTCTTCTCCTCCCTTAAGTTAGCCTACAGGTGCCAACCTACACACAGTCAGCTTACAAACAATATTGCCTTCAGATGAGTTGCCATGGTGACTGAAGCGTATGATGTAGCAGCTGTCCATATGTGGAATCATATTGTTATATAACATTCACATGGTCAGAAGAACATTTGGTTTTCTAGAGTGCAAGAGGGCAATTAAACCACATCCTATTCATACACAGGCAACAAGGTGATCTGACAACTGTGGGACCATGTCAAGCTTAAAGCAACCCTTAATGATTTTTGAAGTGAAAAATAACCTTTTTAAAAGCAAAATTAATGTTTCTTCACACCTCTCTTAACCAATTCATATTTGTAGTGCCTCAAAAATGTTTGCATACAATAAAGATATCTTATCTATATATGTATTTATACGAAAATACCTGTAGGAGAAGTCACGCATACTGCTGTTTTAGGGGAAAATATGGCTAGGTTTTGTTGCATCAGCAAAAGATATAGCATGATCCATATTTTGTGAAATAGCAACCAGCGATAAATGGAGGGTGGCCAAGATTTTTCAATGATTTATTTGCAAAATAATCATAGTGGCCCAAATTCCTAGGGTGGTCTATATTTCTGATAATTTAAGGGAGTTTCTCTAAGTAGAACACTGTTGATAATCATAAGATAATGATAATCTGAAAAAAACACAATCACAATACAATTATTAGTCAAAATGACTGAATACTAGCTTAACAAGCAACCATCTTCTCTGTCACCCATTTGTGACCAGAGTTCCCCTTGAATTCTGAAACTGCATACGAAGCAATATTTGACAAAACTGGGAAATAAAGCATTATAAAAACTATCTGAAGCAGGGAGGGGGGGGGGGGGGGGTGGGTGCTAGTCATATTGTGATTCACACTCCTACATTAAATATCTTCCAAAATATATCACCTAAATATAGCCTTTGGGGGGGCAGGAGGAATGGATAGGTTGGCCAGACATATTGTACGTGCCAGATATTGACATGCTGTGTAACAGTCACATGACAGTCTACATCACCTGTTTCCATCCAGGCCTGAGTAATTCAATGCTACCAGCAGCACCTGGTGGGAGATCTAGTTACTCATTGCCTCTCCTATTGTGCTGTCTTGCATGCAGATAACAATGAACCAATTGACTGAACATGTTCAGTCTCATCTAAATGACCTCCAAGTGATGCCTTCTTGATTTCTTTTTTTTTTTGGTGATTTCAATCATAACCAATAATCATCAAAGGTGAACTCTATGTCATCAGCATCATTGACCATTCATAACAAATAATAAATAGAATATCCAGAAGTAGGAAAATAAGATAAATATTTCTGGGCCAAGATAGCATTAGACTAAGGGGGATTTAAATCTGCATTCTGTATACAACATTTCTTGAAGAAGTAAATTCACAAATCCTGCATATATATTGTGGGGACTTCAAGTGGATGTCCTAGATGAGCGTGAAAGTGTTATCATTGTGATGAAGCACAGGGTGCTGAGGTGCATCATGCAGATGGAGTAGGATCACTAGTGTAGCATAGGCCTGGCCTCTGGCTGTCTGCATGCAGCCAGCAGCACACAACTACCACACTGCAATCTTCCACTGCCACAAGCTGACTGAATCAGCCACAGTTAATACGGTCATCATGCAGCCTCAAGCTGGTGATTATACCACAAGGGAGCTGCTGTAGCTAGACTAGCTAACATGAATGCTGCCCTGCAATCAGACCACTTATTTCAGTCTATTGCCACAGAAGGGCATTGGAAATGAAGTTCCTGAATGTCCCTGACTCTACTATATAGGGTACCATGGTACCATATGACTACAATGGATGGCATCTTAATATTTTCTGGCAGGCAGGCTACAGTAAGATTAAGAGTTACTGTTATAAAATCACCCCTTATATATGTGCTGCCACTTTATTCTAGTGGTTGCATTACAAATGTGTGGTCAAATCTACTTATTAAATACACTTTGCATTAAATGCTCAATCCAACTCCACTGAACCTCTTCAACGCTGCCGAAATGGGCATTGATCCACATTGGAATATTGATTCTCTCTCTCTCTGTCTGTCTGTCTGTCTCTCTCTGTCTGTCTGTCTGTCTGTCTGTCTGTCTGTCTGTCTGTCTGTCTGTCTGTCTGTCTGTCTGTCTGTCTGTCTGTCTGTCTGTCTGTCTGTCTGTCTGTCTCTCTCTCTCTCTCTCTCTCTCTCTCTCTCTCTCTCTCTCTCTCTCTCTCTCTCTCTCTCTCTCTCTCTCTCTCTCTCTCTCTCTCTCTCTTTGTGTATATATATATATATATATATATATATATATATATATATATATATATATATATATATATATATATATATATATATATAAATATATATATATATATATATATATATATATATATATATATATATATATATATATATATATATATATATATATATATATATATATATATATATATAAATACATCAATTGTCTGAATTTTATGGCCAATCCTCAGTACCCTGATGGCCATGTGGACTAAATGTGCTGCCACTGACTGCTAGCCATCTTTCCACCATTGGTTCAAGTCCCATTGGCCAAGATAGTTGCCAGTGACTTGGGGTTAGGGCGGCGTCAGGCGATGGTTTTCACTGCTTTACTTTGGTTTCCGCCACTATTTACATCCATAATACAGCAGAAATAGTGATGATAATCGAAAATCCAAATACTGAATTTTAACTAAAAGTATCATAAGCTACATTCAAACTCTCTCTCTCTCTTTTTCTCTCTTTTTCTCTCTCTCTCTCCTCTCTCTCTCTCTCTCTCTCTCTCTCTCTCTCTCTCTCTCTCTCTTCTCTCTCTCTCTCTCTCTCTCTCTCTCTCTCAATTTTACAGATAGCAGATGGCTTTCCACTTCAGCTACATGTTTAGTACACACGTCAATATCAAGCTCATACAGGGGCTGATCAATATAGCCGTCTGCCATGTAAATACAATGCAAATACCAAATAACTTCACATATGCAAATGAGCTAAATTGTCCGCCTGAGGTGAAGAAATGTAGTGACCTGATTTCCTTAATGGTCTTTCATAACTCTTTATTGAGAGTTGCACAGCCATTATATGCAGTCACAAGATAAACAGACACTGATCTGAGCATGATAATAGAATATTGATATCATTCTACAGAATAGAAGTCTATATAACACCCCCATCATGACAATACAAATACAGATATTCATATTACCTTCAAACATTGAGCCACAAAAAAATCTGTGTTGTAGATTAACATAATTTGGGACTAAGTAAAAAAAAATAACAAAACTCTATTCTCTCTCAAAAAGAATTCAGATGTGTGCGCAGTGATTTCATATCGATTACACTAATTGTATCACTTGCTATATTTTCTAGTATGAGTCATTCTGTGGCTGGTGCCAGTGACTCTGGCTGTTCTGTGCACAAGGCAGCCCATTCATCACATTACATGCAGGACTGCTCAGGGACAAAGCCCCTCATGAAAACGCATCATCTCTGCTTACCACCACCTGGGCTGCCCATGGCATCTAGCAGGCCTGCACAAGTAGGCCCTGCCCACCCAAGTGTGCTGATTAACAATATCAACACAGCTGCAGGGGGGATGGTTTGGTATCAAGGGTAGCCCAGTAAATCCTGGCTAAGACCATGCAAGATTATTCGCTACTGATTCAACAGACATAATTTAAAAACTGGCAGGGCTCGACGCTAAGGGTGAACCTATGGCCCAGCCAGTAAAAATTCCCAAAAACAGCTTCGGGCCAGTAAAAGCAGACCTCAACTGGTCCTACAGGCCCAGTAAACATTTGGAGACATTCTTGTTAAAAAGTTTTCCCCCAAGAATGTCCC
>OZ012692.1:6979261-6983835 GCA_963942565.1 Maea johnstoni | reverse complement strand
CTGATATAATTTTACTTTCTGAAGACCAAATTGCCCTTGAGCAATTCCAAAATGTTTTATTCTGTCAAATTGACTGAAAAAAACAACATGTGGCTACAGGTGAGATGCGTATCTTACTTATTATTTTTGTACTTTTCAAAATATGGCATTTAAATCGATAGTATCCAACATGGTGGTGCCATGCTGGATATGATTTGAAGTTGTGCTTTCCAGGACAAGCCCTGTCTGAGAGGTAAGTAGACATCTCAAAGCATGATCATGTTCCCCCCCCCCCCCCCCCTTCATACAAAGTCACACAGTCTCAGTGTCAATAATTTTTCAGAAGATTTCGGTCATTGAATACCATCGGTTTTCTCAGAACAAAACATGGACTACACTCAACTCGTGTTCATCCGACCCTCGCCCCCCCCCCCCCGCCCGCCCACCCCCCCTCTATTATTTAGATTTTTTTTGGAAGTCAAAGATCCACCCCAGAGATCGAGCTTTATATGGGTGCATTGGGCGCATATGCCCATCTTGTATTCATGATGTAATTCTCCTCTTATATTTGAGGGAGGGGAAAGTTGAAATTAGGATGAACAGGGCAATTGCTGCAATAAAGCAAATCTGAAGACTGAAAACAAAATAAGAGGCAGATAATGCCCTTTGAAACTGTCAAATATGCAAATATGAGTATTGCTGTTGATACATATCATGTATATATTATAAACTAAATTCCGGGCCTTTGATAATTACCAATGTTGGCAGAAGCTCTTTGCATCACTGAGCTCTAAGCTTCGAAGGATGTCGGGAATTGATTCACCTCGGAACCTAATGCAATATTCCTCACCCTGGAATCCAATCGTCAACAGTTATTCCCCAACGACCTTCTCTGTGACCAGCTGTTACCATGTCATATGAGGCTTCGCACCCACAATGTACATCAGTATGGATTTACTGGATACGTGCATGTCATAAAAGCACTTGCTGTTTCCACAATAAAAACCCTACACAAGAAAAAGTGTGCCTATGGGTGTGCGCAGTGTACACTACACTGCTTCTAACAATAGGAGCCTCACAGGTGTCACAGTCTGTGGGGAAGATTATCTGACACCTCCTATGAATTAACAGTCATAAGTAATTATAGTGGGACTATACGTATACAAGTGCACACGTTGTGATATTAGGCAATACATTTTAAAGGATAAATGAACCATATGGTACCAAAGATATATCAATTGAAACTTGACTAGTTAACTCAATGTGAGTGTATCAATAAGAACTTTAAAAGATACATTCTTATTTAGTCCTGAAATTGTGTCATTTTGTATCATGTGTGATCTAGGTAAATTCAGTAGGTTTTAAATAGAGTGGCAGAGGGCGATCAGGTGGACGGCATAGGACATATCAGTTCTAGCTAGATGAGGTTGATAAATTTGATGGTCAAAATGTGAATGTGAACTAAGGGCTGGCGCTTTCTTTCAAAGTCAAACACCTACCAGGCATATCCCTTTAGGACATATTTCTTTTGCATACCCTTACAAGAATATGTACACACATATTAAAGGAAATGAAGATGATTGCTGTTCCCAGTACTGTTAGATATTCCAAATGCTTACTAACTTGTGTGTCCTGAGACCTAGGGGTGAAATGCCAATTGAACAAGGTCAATTACCTTTTGTGTATCCCTTTCCTTTAATTGGAACCTAGGGACCTAGATATGTGTAGGATTTTGCAAAGAGCTCTTCTCAGAGAGTGCATGGGGACAGGAAACGAGCAGTGACAGCTGCTGCCACCAGGAGCTGAGCCAGCTTATGGCAGCTACCCTCAGATGACAAGTATGAACCAAGCAGCTTCTGATAAGCTATTAATAGACTAAAATGGTTGCTGCCAGTGGTCCCACTTCTAGTGTGTTAGGATGTGTTTAAACTGCAATGTACCTTTTGTATGAAGGTTGGCAGTGGTTGGGACTTGGATTTAAGAAGAAAATACTATAAGAAAAAATTTGGGCCTGTTTTATTGATGGTGTAATTGTCCTTTAAACTTTTAGAGGCAGGAGCAGGCTCAGCCCAAGCATGGTCTTAGGCAGGATTTTAAAAATGCCTGCCAAAACAACAATTCCCAAATTTCTGCCTGTCCAAAGTTAGCTACTAAATAAATCTACTTTAAATCCTCATACCAACTACACTGTATTGCCTATTCTGTCAAAAAGAATAATTTATACGTCAGGCATTGTCCTAGAAGATGGTTTGTTAGGAAAATATTTAGTTATTGCCTCCTTCATTGGAATTTTTGCCTGTCCAAAAATGTAATTTTCAGGAAACTACCTGTCCAAATTTCCAGGTGTGCACTGCATGCCAGTAAGGGGTGTCTAGGGGTATGGGGTATCTAGGGGTATGCTGAAAGTGCTCTGAGATGCACTTGGGGACACTTTCAGATAAAATTAGGGAGAACACTGTTTTGAAAACAAAACTGATTTTTACTTAATTTTTTTTATGTCCAGTAAGACAGTTTACCCACTCAGTCATAAGCCCATAACTGAAGACCATAACATGTCCATTCACTGTTTTTGGTCATCTGCATTTACCTCAACCTGTGTGCTCAAAAATCACATTCTATATTAAAGCAAATATGCCCATGGAACCATTAAGGTCTATTCCTGCATAAAGCTCAGATCAAGTGATGATCACTTTGCAATTTTCATGTTGTTAATTGAGAAAATGCATTTCAAACCATAGACTACAGGTCTGGCATTAAACTATAGAAATAATGAACTTAAAAGAAAGATTTTAATTTAAACTACATATATGGTAAAATGATAAGAATTGATTTATTTTCATTTTGGTCATTTAAATTATCATATATCATTTAAGCGATTTTCATAATTTCAGTCTTTGTACCGTTTTACATTCTATTGAATCAGAGCAACACTGTTTTAGTAATAGCGACCAGCAGTTCTTGGCGGTTGCCTAAGTAGACGTTCATCACTCAGCAGTAATCAGCATTCACTGAGCATCAGCTGATGAGAATCATGATCTATTACCTAAACCAAAATGATTGAGATACACCTTTGACTGAAGTCAAGATTGTCTGGTGTCGATGCTGACTGAGCAGCAAATGCCTTCCAAAACATATTAGGCCCCCTACCCCCCTCCCGCCTTAGACCCTTAAAATGTCAGCCCCCCCCCCTCCCCCATTGAACATATTGTTGCAAAAGAGTTGATTCTATGATTCAACTAAAATGATACATTGTGACAAAAAGTCAGTTAACAACTGAATTTATACAATTGTAGTAAAAATGTATATAACTACATATACAAAGTATATACTTTTTGTTGTTATGTTACAATCTAATCGGAGGTCTGCCAGCACAGGAATTTTCATAAACATCCCAAAATGAGCTTAAGAATATATCAAAGGCAACTTATATCTACTGTAAATCCTGTTAAATTACTGATGTTTTTAATTTGCTGGTAAATGCCCATCAGGACCTGATCAGTAAAATAAGATTCAGGAAATTCTGAAACGCTTCTGATTGGCAAATTTACATCATTAATGGGCGATTTGGATTTCTGCCTTAAATTCTTTAAGCTGAGAAGAGGTACTCTAGGACAAATAAACCTGACATATATTATGTTCTGATTAAGGGTGTACATGCGAGGGTAAATTGATATTGACGAGTGCCTGATGGTCAATTTCATTTGTCAAAAGCGCGAGGAGGGGGATCACCAACTTGTGCCAACTCCACTCTCCCGGCTTATCTGAGTATTAATTTCAATCCACCATCCCTAATCCCAGTTATAACTTAATTATATAACGTTATCAAAATCCAAGTACCGCACCGTCCTCCACCGATTATGGGATATGCATGCATTCAAAGTATCACTGATAATGCTGTGTTTTAAAAGATTCTTAGAAATCAAAATAGTGCAGTGCCAGCAGAAAGGGGTTTATAGGTCAAGCCTGAGTTGTTTGATTGAGAAGTCAGCAAACATGACCAGCTAATAATAACCATCTCTCTCTCTCTCTCTCTCTCTCTCTGCCTTGCTTGCCTTCATCACTACGTGCTCCCAGTATGGCCAGGCAAACTTGGGTTTAAGAACCTGCTTTTGCATGAGTCATCACATTTAAACCTTGGGAATACAGCCCTGCTGCAGTAAATGACACCGGTGCAATCGATATCTCATGAAGAAAGTCGGGATTTATTCAAATTTTCTCATATGATATCAGCTATATAACAGTTTCAAGAGCCGGGTATTGTTTCTGTCTTGAAATGAGAATGGATAGAATTCTGCTATGGACATTCTAGTATTAAACCAAACTGACCGAAAGCCTACGCCAGCTTTTTGAAAAAATACAACCATCATTTCTCAATATTCTTCTAAATAACTACTATCTGTGGCAGTCAAAAAGGAAACAAAAAATATGCTAAACTTCATTGACAATTTAATGTTTTTTTGCCCCCCAAAAAACATTTTTCAAGCTCTACAACAAGTGTATTCACCATCACAGCTTTATCAAGCCCATTAAAAATACACTTCAAATCTACATTAGGCGACGGTTACTTGATTTATTGGTTCCCGGATCATTCCCAG
>OZ012692.1:6864261-6974261 GCA_963942565.1 Maea johnstoni | reverse complement strand
CGTAGTGAATCCTATAAGGTAGGGATTGCCTAAATGTAGTGATTTTGGAAAAGGCAGTGTTTTTATTAACGTAGTGAATCCTATAAAGTAGGGATTGCCTAAAGGTAGCGATTTTGGAAAAGGTAGTAATTTCATTAAAGCAGTGAATACTAAAATGTAGGGATTGCCTAAAGGTAGCGATTTTGGAAAAGGTAGTGTTTTTATTAACGTCTTGAATCCTATAAGGTAGGGATTGCCTAAAGGTAGCGATTTTGGAAAAGGTAGTGATTTCATTAAAGTAGTGAATGCTATAATGTAGGGTTTGCCTAAAGGTTGTGATTTCATTATTAGTAGTGAATACTAAAATGTAGCGATTGCCTAAAGGTAGCGATTTCGGAAAAGGTTGTGATTTCATTAAAGTAGTGAATGCTATAATGTAGGGATTGCCTAAGGGTAGCGATTTTGGAAAAGGTAGTGATTTCATTATTAGTAGTGAATAATATAATGTAGGGATTTTCATTTCTTCAGACGAAGAAAAGAAAAATCAACAGAGTTAAAAGGAAATAGCCTATACAGAGTGCACAATGACAATATAGCACTGAGAGAAAAAATGGTTTGACACAGCCAGCGTGAAACAATATTTTATATTGTGGTGGGCCCATTCGATCGCCCAAACCATACAAAATTAAGTATTCAATAAGAAAACATATTATGATTGATGACAAATGCTGTGGCAATCTAAAAGACTAATGCAAGAGAGAGAGAGACACAGAGAAGAGAGTATTGAAGGAGAGAGATAGAGGTAGGAGAGATAGAGAGACAGACAGAAAGACAGACAGATGGAGAGCCAGAAAGAGGAGAGTTATCGTAACACCACAGGTCTCTGAGTACACATGCACTCATTCTCCTAGTGCTGTATGGTGTAGAGTTGGAAACTTTTTAAAACATTGTATAATTTTATAGATACAGTTTACCACAGTGTATGAAATACATTGTATCAGGCAGGTAGAGTTGAAAGAGGGGGAGAGCAACATTGTATAATACTTATAGATACAGTTTACCACAGTGTATGAGATACATTGTATCAGGCATTGCCATTGGCAACCAGACAATTTTTCAAGAATAAAGGCATTAAATGCCAAAATTTCAAAAAAATAAAAGCGGCTGCACAATTCAGACACCCCCAGCTATTGAATCACAGGGGCAGTTCAGCTCGGCAGCGCGTATCCACCGAGGAGTTAGTGATTTAAATTTCCACAACTGCGAAATTATAGTATAGAAGTGGCTGCGTAGCCGGCTGACCGGCTATGCAGCCCCGGGGGCTGCGTAGCCGGCCAGCCGGCTATGCAGCCTATGCTTCAGCATTTGGCTGCATAGCCGGAATATTATCAATGTGTATATTACCAGACATGGGGTAATACTAATATGTAATAGAAAAGTAATAGCTAATAGACTGATTTTCAAAGTAATAGCATTAATAAGTAATAGACAGTCAAATTCTTTAAGTACAAGTAATTGTAATAGACTGATCCCAAAAGTAATAAGTAATTTTCTATTACATTTCTATTAATTAGCTAATTTATAACCAAAAAATCATCTGTAAAAACAATCACTTTTCCATATGACTATTCATGACTAATTTTTGTCACTCCTTATCTCAAATGGATTGAATTTGAAGGATTGATTTCATTACTGAATATGTCATCTCCTAAAGAGTAATGTTCTTACTGCCAATGTCTAGGTACTTCAAACTAGGTCAGAGGCAAAGGAAAGTCGATTTAATTGCAATTTGGCAAAGATTACCATAACTGCCATCAGGTGTACCCATGAGAACATTAGAAGGCACTCTGATTAGTTGCCCATCCTTATTCTCACTACCTTCCATAAGATGAGTATAGATGCCTTGCCCCCATGGTTATTGACAGCAGGGTGAAACAATAATATTCTTTTCTTTATTATATACTTACTATAGTACATATATAAAGAAAATGTATTTTTTATTGGTAATAGAAAGGTTATTGTTGCAAACAAGTACAATATATTACTAAAAAAGTGAGCCACACTTTTTTGAGTTATTAAGCCTTATGATGCTGGTGGCTAATTTGGTCATCAGCGATTTTGATCGGTACTCTCTCTTCTTTTATCGATGATTTTGTAATGACCAAATAAGTCACCAGCATCATAAAGCATAATTACTCAGTTCAAACCACCGATGCCTATTTAGTGGCCAATTCTTAGTCTTGAACACTAAAATCAACTATGCCCTGCCACTCAACAATTGCATTGTAGGAGGTTTAACATCCTAAGCACGTTGTAGACATTACACAAACTTTAAGAGGCCCTAAGGAAAAGGGCGGGAGACTTCTTCAACGAACGAACGAACATGGCGCTACCAAATTGCACTCCAACTTCTTTGCTCAATTTTCTTACAGATTCAGTTTGGTACAGTTTTCTACTTGTTTGTTTGGGATAGCGCCAACATATTGAGCATCAATTTTCACTATCCCCATTCCTAAGGTAACAATTTTAGGGCACTAATTCGATCATACCACCTAAGGCATGCTTGGTCCACTGAAGTTAGACACTTTAGAAATCTTAGATATAAAGGCATCTCTTCTCCTTTCTATAAGTTGCGTGTAGTAGGACTATGAAAAAAAAAGTAATCATACTTTTGTCCGACAAATATACATTTTTTGCAACTTCTAAAACAGACACAGGAATTTATCTAAAGTGTAGCTAATGGTAGGGATGCGGATCATTATTTGATACATCGATAATATTGATTATCAATAAGGAAATGTGTCAGATAATTTCAAAGTGTAAACGATATGCCTTTAACAAAAACCATTGAGCATATCAGAAACAAAAATCTACATTAACTTGTAATTGAGTTATATAAGAACAGGTGGAAAGGAACCACGATTAATTATTATGGATCATTTCAAATTATTCTTAACGAAATGCTAAACATGGGTATATCAGAAACAATATACACAAGAACAGGCGATAAGATGCCACTTGATTAATTACTCCTACAGGAATCTGAAATATCTAGTTTGCTCAGTACCCCAGTTTTTATCAGAGTCAGTAGGTATACTACTTGGTTACTACTTGCATGACCCACCCCAGACCTATTATATTACACTGCTGGCTCTTAGAATGTATAAACAGGCCAGTGGGTCAGTACATGAGAGAAGCAACTTTCTCTGTGGGATATCTGACAAGGAACCCTTTCACCTTAAAGGACAATTCCACCATGGATAAAACAGAGGCCCAAATAGTTTCTTATGGTTTTCTCTACTTAGACCCAAGTTCCCATCAGTGCCAACCTTCAGTATATTGCTGTTTAAACACCTCCTAACAGACACAGCATAGAGGCACTAGGGGCGGCCATTTTAATAGGGATTAAGATTGGGTAGACCGTAGATGGCCTTGTGATGATTTATAGCTGAGGCCTGAATGTCCTTTGGTTGGCTGAGGCCGCTAGGCCGAAGCCAACCAAAGGACATTCTCCCCAATCTTAATGACTATTATAGCATGCCAGAATTTACTAAGTGTATTGATACTCTTCAATAACTTATGATTTGATGAAGTACCAGTAAGGGGCTTGGCAACCATCTTGTTGAGTCGTCTGCTTGGAGTCAGAGGCAGAGCATCATGGGCGTTTTTTTTAGACATAATTTCTTTTTTCATCATCCTTTTTCTGAGTTTTTTATGGGTTCAATGTATGGAGCATATATAGTAAACTACAAACAAGACCTCATTTCAGAAAATTTACATTCATTTGTATACTTATATTTGATTTTCCTGCCAGAATGTTTTGTTACCATAGCAACAGGCATTGCGCAGAATCCCGGCCTTAAGGCATTGCGCAGAATCCCGGCCTGGGCCTCCTTTTACTTGGCATAGTCAAAATATAATGTTGGGACATTGCCACACCCAAGTGCTATAATACTGTTAATAGCCTTTGAACTGGCTGTTGGTGCAACTAAGTCATTAGCATTAAGGTAGCTGCTAATGACTTAGTTGCACCAACAGCCAGTTTAGAGGCTATTAACAGGCTAAAATGGCCACCCCCAGTGCCCCTATTTTGTGTCTGTTAGGAGGTGTTTGAACAGCAATATACATCTTGTATGAAGGTTGGCACTGGTGGGAACTTGGGTCTAAGTACAGAATACCATAAGCAACTATTTGGGCCTCTGTTTTATCCATGGAAGAATTGCGGTCTGGCTGGCTTAATGGGCTATTATACCGACTAACAATTAGGCGTAAAGTCTCCAGGCGATTAATTGGTTACTGATAACTTGATGACGACTCTTGACTACAGTGATCATCATCCCATCACTAATTAGTAGCGGTTTTGTCATAACTCAATTGGCTTACTTCCGAAAGCAAATAAATTACAGACAGGAAACCATAGAAGGGAAGGAGAGATTTAACCATGCGTGTATGTAAGGCCTGAATATTTTATTTTTATGCATATAGGTGATATAGACACTTGTCTTCTTAAGGCTTGAAGTGAAATACATGTATTTGTTTTAATCTGTATGAAGAGTGTAAGAATGGTTACAATGAATATTATCTATTTCAGGTCTACTGTTGGAGAATCAGTTGCTGCACAGGTAATATAATCATAGGACATTGGTTGTTTAAACATCATAGTATCTTTACTGATTGAACTTTTCTGAAATAAGCAGGGGCCAGTGCTCTGTAGAGAGGTTTCTGACTGTGTTGGGGTGGCACATATGCAGGATAGCTGCAACCTGACCATGGTGGCTAATAAAAGTAAACATGGTACAAATTCATTCAATCCTTTTATATGATTTAAATAAAGCGAAAATTACAAAGAATCTTAACTTGACTTGGTATATTACATGTTTATATTAAGTGCATTGATAGTATAAATGTTAAGTAAAAATTTATCTTATGATCCCATGACGCATGCTTCATCATGGTTTGCAGAACGCTTGAATGCATTTATAGATTTTTAGCAAAGACCAGTAGACTTTAAAAACTGTACAAGGCCAATGTTTATTGATAATGCTACTTAACGTTTCAGTTATCATGGCAGTTTGCAGATGGAGACTCCTATCACCCTAGCTCAAACAAAGAAAAGATGTCCAAGGGTAACTCATTGACTGATAAGGTAAGGCACGGAGTCATATGCATTTTTGTCAAGTCTGAATTGCTTACAACAAAAGTTTACTTTTTGATTTGACCAAGCTTCATCAGGATTTTTTAGCAAGTTAAATCAGTAATAATAGTGTGAGACATTTCAGGTTAGCTTATTTTGAAATTTTGAATAAAAAATCCTTCTGATGTTGAATTTACCTATTTATCCCTGATCTGGATTGCTCCCTGAAATGAATGATACAACAAACTTTAAGTGAAATAAAAAACAAATCCTCAAACATTTCAAACATTTCCTCAAACCAGTTAAAACTAGGCATTGCTCCATTTTTCATGTATCCTGGATTGGATACTATAGCAATTAGAATATGTTTTTGATTGTGCACCGAATGTATTTTTAAGGACAGACACCCATGGCTTCAAGCACTACATGATTTGATGATAAGGTAATTTTTTTCTATACTTTTATTTAAAACATTAGAAAAGATAGCAGTTTAAGTTGTTGATTGTTTGCTTATACAATAAAACAGGTACCAACCTACATTCCACAGCAATGCCCCACTATGTCCCCATCTTTAATAGTTAGATCAGGTAACATCCTTTTTTCCAATTTCATGCCACTTTTGTGGCTGATCTTTTAAGATGAAATGATAAACTATAAGCTGCTGAAAATATGTTCACATGATAAGGGACTGACAAATCTTTTCAAACCCACTTTGGATAACAAGTTGCATTTATATCATATGGTAATCTAGGGTACCTTTTAATTACACGAAAACACTATTATTTCCATTAAATCATTTTTAAACAGTTATGTAAAGTCATCCTATTATCATATTTAAGAACAAAAATGAAAAGCATTATGGTGCTTAGTGAATAGTTCCACCCTAAAGGTTAGTGCTTTCCTGTTTGTCGTTCTTCACATTTTCCCTTACTGATCTTTAAATATTTTCAGGTGGAAAATGGTAAACCAGTCTGGAGTGATAACCTGTTCTGCGCTGAAGAGATCTTATAGAGACATTCTAGTGCATGGCATGCAAGGGAGTGAGAACACCGAGGACTCTCTAAAGTCGGCAAAGTTATTATTTGTCTTCTTGAAAGGAACTAGGGAAGTGCTAGAATTGAGGATGGATCAAAGAGAAGGGCACTTTATGCCATCTACTCTCCTGGATTCCCAGCTAGCAACACTGGAGGAACCTGAATTCCCTGAAAATTACCTCACAGTAGATATAGAGGATTCACCCAAACAAATAGTGAAAGCTATACTTAACAAGATAAATTCACAGCCAAGTTTAGAGTAGATATCTACATATCACAAAAGTTATATTCAAGAAACTGCAGGATGTATTGACCAGAACATGAAATGAAAGTAATGTGCACTCTATAACCAAGTACTAAGAACCTATTTCAAAAACTACACTCATCTGAAAAGGTTTGATGACAATCATAACCCTTCACTTCTATGCACCATGCCATAAACTTTGAGAGTCAACATCAAGCTGATCATACTAGTGTGCAAAATTATAAAGTTTAATTGGTCATTAACTATTTGGACCATTGCCATCTGTCCATTGACTAATTTCGATTGATTAATGTTCTATTGAATAAAAATTACAGGTGGAGTAGCACAGTATCAAATATCAGAATGTCTCAGCTTCCTGAAATATATCTCACAGTAGAAGCAATGATTACCTTAACCAACGGTCGAATGTATACTGAAGTGATTGCAGGGCAGGGTAGGCCAACTGTCACATTGTCGCACCAGCATGCAACAGGCCAAATCCATCAAGCACAGTTAAACTTGACAAATTATCGGACTGCATGGCCAGTGTCGCCTTTTATACATTCTCAAATGTATCATTTTATGCAGATTTCATAAAACGTGACCTCCATGATTTTAACGGTGTTTTTTTTTTATTCATTTTTTAGTCATATTAAATTTTGTTTGTATGGAATGTATTTTTTGTTTATATGAACGAGTCAATAAAATACAATACAATACAATTAATACTATTGTGCCAACTGACGAAAATGTTGTGAACCATCTGTTGATTTAGAAAAACTGTGCTCCAGGAATGATGGTCTGTGCTCCAGGGCCTCTCTGCAGGGTTTCCAGCTAAATGTGGCCTTAAGGTCTTACAGCACTTTAGAGGTTTCAGTGTAATTTCCCTGAAACTTTGCATTAGTAAAGAACAAAGCACAGTGATCTTCAAAACTACTTTTATCCATAGGGTTATTGAAAAAATAATGCTATGTACCATATGTTATGAACATCTCATTTCACATACATAAATCCTTGTTTGCTTTAGTTTGAGAGCAACTTGTTATCAATAGTAACAGGAGACACCTTACATGTAACTTGTGACAGGTATGTAATGACACGAAGCACAGTCAAATCAATAATGAACACAATCGGTGTTGCGAAACAGGAGCTTAGAAGAATGGCTTGCTTCGAACCATATTTCCAAAAAATAGCAATTGCTTTGTCTAGCACCGTTTTTTAAGGTGGTTAAATCCTCTGACTGTTCCGTAATGACTGTCTATAAAGGTTTTATTAGGCCTTAATCAATCAACTTTTGCTAAGTTTGTAAAAGTGTACAAGGTTTTGAATACGAATAAAAAACAATTACATTTTTAAAAGGGTAACTGGCATTGGGTACCCGAAAAAGATCATGTTATTGTTTAGGCCTTAACCAACTTTGGACTTTAACATGCCCCCATAGAGCTCTCTACGAAGACGTTATATTCATGTTCCATGCTGATGCTGTGGAACAGATCTGGTGTCAAGTACTTATCCAGGTTTTCCCTTATGTGTGTAACTGTCTTTAATGTCTTTGCGATGTCTTCTTCAGCTATGTGACGTAACATGTTATTCTCTGACATGAAAAAATTAGGAAGACTTTTATGTTGTAAGGAAAGAACCAATTCATCCATAAGTCTGTTGAGTAAACCGCCTCGACCACTTACTAAAATAATCTCCTTGGGGGTAGTCTCCAGAACTCGAAAGAGGGTTGTTTTAAGGTGATAGGAGGCTAATACTTTTGGATCTTGAACATATTTTCTTCGGATTGCCTTGAGAACCATCAGCACATGTCTGTGAAGTGGGGCACAAGTTGCACTCAGCAAGCCTTCAGCATAGGAAAAGCTAAAGCGCCACTCCAGTAGCTTGGAAGCAGTGTCAGTTTCAGTTTGAGGCTTGGCCAGCAGGTGGCAGGGATTGTCAGCTATAACCTGAACCACATCCATCGTAGGCCAGTGACGTTGCCTTGTCAACCATTGCTCCCGCACTTTTCTTGGCCAGTCACAGGCCAGAGCCGGAGCTAGATCTATGATGTGATCCTCCCAGAACTTGTTTCCATAACCAACGTTTATTGCGTTGAACCAAGTCATGAATAGTTCTGTAATACACCTGGAAAAAGGTAAAATACATACCTGAACATGAGGAAACTATCATCCATACATGGAAAGAACAGAGATCGCAAATGTTATTTCTTAGAAATTTACCATTTACCGCAATTTTCCACAAGGATATATACTAAGGTTGTAATCGACACTTGGCAAGTGATCAACATTTAGTTGAATGTGAGTATCAGGGAATTGCTGTGGTTGCACAGGTAAGGACACGCCCACTAAACGTAAACTTTTTACATTTACGCTCATCATCTCGGCGGTACAGTTAGCTGGAACAACTGAACATCACAGCAAGAATGTGTAAAGGTGTATAGTCTTCACAATTTGATAATCATACTTGTGAAAAAGACAGAAATACATGTATCTCGCTTTACAGAACAATTAATTACACGTGTAAGCTCTTTCAATATATTTTCAAAATTACCACACAATGCTTTAACAACTTAGGTAGGAAACGACACATTAAGGTTGATATTAAAAATGAAATAAACACATTTAAAAACTCTCCAAACAAGAAAAAATATCCACAAATTAGTCCATCATATTTTGGCATTATGAAGATAGACGAATTGTGTCATGAATTTTCCGTCTGCGCTGTTCTCCAGTGTTGGGACGTCATGTGACTGTGTTTGCTACCGTACCTGTCAGGCCATGGCTCACGGTCTACGTCTATACCATAATCGAGGCGTGGATGGAACGTTGAACCTTCTGAGATGAGGCGTTTATCTAACCTCACTGTCACCACAGGAGAAAACTCGTAGAAGTCGTCCCCCTCCTTCATGCTTCTGCGATAAAATGAGATGGTTCCAGAGACGAATGCTCTTGACAGGGAATTATTCATTCGTTGCGCAAATGTATTTACAAACTTCCTATTGAGGTAGATACTGTCTCCCAGGCGAGTGAAGTAAGGACGAGCCGTTAGCACAGATTTTAGGAAGTCAGGCATTTCTAGAGTGAAGGCAGATTTGTTGTGGACAAGTATCCTACCGTAGCCTGGGTTGCTGGAGTTCAGGACGAGCTGGGCATTGCTATCACTTGACTCCGTGATGACCAGACCAGGCAGTATGAGCATGAAGTCCATCTCCTGAACGACCTGTGTCGAGGAGAAATATAATAATAATAATAATAATAATAATAATAATGATAATAATAATGATAATAATAACAATAAAAATGATTATAAACAAGATAATGATAATAACAATATACTAGTAATCTTTAATAAAAGTCTTACGTATGGATAAACATATTACAGACAAGTAAAACATATATGCATGTCCATTGTACGGACCACTCCAAAAAGAGTCATGGGAGACATAAAGCAGATTATTATTACATGTTTTTCATCATCAACATTTTCTCTTTTAAGAGACTTGCTGTGAAAACAAAGCCTTTCCTGTACTGACGTACCCTGATAGCGGCCTGATTGCGAATTACATTGTTTGCCAATTTGGCTCCACCTATATCGACGGCAGTACTGGTGACCCCCCCTTTTTTATTTTAGATATTGAAAGGGGATTGACAATGAAAGCCTATACGTGGTTTACATAGTAAATGCTGATTTTCAGGTCTTGTCAGAATTCAAGGTACCTGTGACATGATCTTGCACCTAGAGGGGGTTCATATTTGTCATATTCTAATACTGGCTTCGAAGACTGTATCGTTATTCAGTTTCAGCCAAAAAATGAGATGAAAATGTTGGTCAAAATGGTCTAGGCTGAATGAATCTGCATGGTTAAAGCAGACCGCCATGTCGTTTGGGACCAATCTAACACGGAAGGCCCAAAGGGGCCCGCCCTTTGTTCTCTTGACCGTACCACAATTGAAAGTTGCTAGGTCGAGGTTCGTGGGGAATGAACAGCGCTCATGTGTAATCTTTTGTTTAGATATCCGTTCTTAGGGGCCAGCCAAGCACACCACCTAGTGGTGATAATCTTGGTGTACTAGACTATCACCTTAAATTTGCAATTTTAGCGTCACTTTGGCGCCACCTATATGGAGGGGATGAATGGTGACCCCTCTTTTTATTTTTGATTTCCAAAGGGAATCTTACAAGGGTAGCTTATGCAAAGTTTCTTATTATGGGGTATATTTTAAATGAATATTTTAAATGATATTCATAATAATGTGCCGTGTCACATCTACCAAAAATCGGTCATTATTATAGCTCGTATCATTGATAACAATCATAAGCAACAACAATTGATTCAAAATTATCCGGGTGATGCTTACGAGTAGCATTCATTATATCAATCATCACATGAAAAAGCTGGAAAGTTATTAAAGGAATTAGGCTATATTAGCTATCCAATATTGTGTAGACTTTAACCAGGATGTCGCAACTCGCAAGTAGGATTGCGATAATCTCATTTTTCAGGAGTTAACGCGCAGTTGTTTATCTTTTCTTGGGATAATTAAAACAGCTCATATTTCTTCAATCCTTTTCAAAACCAAACGACCTTTAATCTCACTCCATAGATATCAAAGCTGGATGTCTAGTCAACCTACGAACACCTGTGCAAGTGCTAAAATGCCATTATAGCGCATTGCTATGAAAATACCTATAGGCTTGGAAAATACACTCTCTTCAGTGAGAAGCTGTTTCTGTGGCTTTAAAGTGGTCCCGGTTCACAGCAGTGAGCCTGGACCAAATCCAGACTGAGGCTCCTGAGCCGGGACCAAATCCAGGCTCAGCAACCATTAGAAAACATGATTTTCGTGTCATTTTCACAGTTGTTTTAGTTTGTTATCACTCAAACTCGCTAAAATAGCCATAAAGACCCGCCACTGAGCATTGGTGCAGATTCATAGCCTCGCCGTGGGTGTTTGTTGCAAAGCTTCGGCCTTGGCGGCCTCAGCTTTTGCAACAAACTCTGCTATAAATCTGCACCAATGCTCAGCGACCGGTCTAAATCCCTATAATAAGGGCATACCGAGTGTATCGTATCTGAGATAAGTACTCGACTAAACATGGGTTTAGCACCCGGGTTTAGCACTCTCAGGGACTAACCCGCCTAGAGAAAAGGCATTATTCGTACCTGCCCACCTTCCGTCTCTGGAACATGCGATCCCTCAAACATACTGCCAACTGGGAGTATATACTTGGCGAAATCTGAGTATGCGCGCACACTCTGTAAACCTTCCCATGTAAGACGATGCTGAAACATGGACTGCAGAAGAAAATCATCATACGCCACAAGACGCAGCTCCGAGTCCAGTCTCCGGCGAAGGGTACGCAGTTTTCCGAGACCATACCACACGCACCTGAAAGAGTATGCAAGTTAGTCCGTCGGCTGACAGTCGAAACTCAGTTGAATGTTGGTATCTCACACATTTAGGGTAACTTCAAGGCTGGTGATAGAGTGCAAAACTTCAAGACACTGCTGAAAACATTGCTATTCTTTATAAAGTGCTTGCGAACATAGTAGGTGGAAAGGGCACTATATCAAATATCAATTATTATTATTAGTATTATTATTATTATTATTATTATTGTTATTATTATTATTATTATTATTATTATTATTATTATTAGGGATGGGGTTAACATTTTCTAAGAGTAGTAAGGGCACTTGCAAACTCTGGGATACTCCAAATTTGCTGTGTTGGTAAAGGCCCAGTCACACTCGGGTCCGACTATCGCACGATTTTAAAATCGGCAGGTCGTACCCGATTTTTTCACCTATCGGCTGTGTCTAGAAAGTCGGTACTGGGTTAATATCGTATATGCCCCAGTCACACTAGTGCCCGACTATCGCACGATTTTAAAATCGGCAGGTCGGACCCGATTTTTTCATCTATCGTGCGATCGTCGGATCCGATTTTTAGGCCAAATACAAAATCGGATCCGACTAAAAAAAGTCGGTACTGATTTGCGAACCTGTTCGCAAATCAGTGCCGATTTTTGAAAAGTCGCAAGACAATTTTTATGACGCATTTTTCTAGCAATAAAATCGGCTCCGATGAATCGTAATAGTGTGACTGCAAACATCGCACGACTACTGTATCGCAAGACAAATCATTGACGCATTTTCTAGCAATAAAAAAATCGGCTCCGGTGAATCGTAATATTGTGACTGCAAACTTGTCTATTTTCCAAATCGGGACGTCCAGTTCCATATTTTTTAAATAAGCAAAATCGGATCCGATTTTAAAAATCGTGCGATAGTCGGACACTAGTGTGACTGGGCCATAAACTGATCAACTATAAAAATGATCAAATAATCATCTTGGGCACTATATCAAGTCTATTCTTAGAATTTAAAAAAAGCGTTGCAAAAATTTCGTTCTTGCATTTTTTTTCAAATTAGTCTTCAAATGAGTAAAAAAGATCCTAAAACTTAGTTAGAAGCAGCCTCTTTTTAAAATGTGCTCCAACGATGGTCTGAGCAAATTTTATGGGACTTTTACCCCTAAACCTATGTCGAAAAAATAACTGAAAATGATGAGGAGTATTTTCAAAACCTGAAATGCTCATTTAGCACATTTTAGATATCAGAAACAGTTTGAATATGATAGAAATCGAAAGTCGCCAGGAACAGCCATATTTTAGCAAAATGTGCTTCGAATCCAGTTTCGAGCAAGAAATCAGGGTTTTGAATGAAAATAAAAAACATTTAAACCTCACACGTGAAATGTGAGTGTCTACATTTGAAATCAATCTTAATAGCAGGACACATATCAATCAGCTCACCCCTATTCTAGCCTAGATTTGAAGCATTTTAGTTATAATTTGATTAATACAGCATCAGTTATAATGATTGACAGTTTTGAACAAATATCCTCCTCCAGCTTCGCACTTGCTGTGCCCTAGCTCTGAACAGTGTATCATAGACTGTAGTGCTCTATACACCAAGTCTCTTCGAAAGTTGCATAAAAACTTGTATGAGTATCAAACAGGAAAATGGTAAAATCATGAGCAGCAATTGGTTGTACAAAAAGACAGGGTGGTAGAGTTATTTTTCATATATTTCCTGTTGGTAAAGTCTATGATGCGCTGCCCAGAGCTAGGGCACAGCAAGTGGGCTGCCACCCATTTAGGTCGCAGCTGATAGCAGTAGAGCAACATGGCTGCTACCAGGGGCTGCTAGGGGCTGGCTGAAGCTGGTAGCAAAACTCAAAATTCTCCCCTCATGGGCTCACTAAGAGAAAAAGGAGGACAGTATCCTATTCTTGAAGTGTATTACTTTCATATAAGCTAATATGTATGTGAGCCTTTAGTTCCCCTTTAACCAACAAAAATAGATGGTACCTGAGATATCCTTCTCTCCAGAGATAAATCGCTAACCTGTATACCAATGGGCGCCGTTTGTAATCCAACCTTTTGTTGACAAAAGCATTTTTGTCGAGACTGATGTCACTTTCGTTGACAAAAGAAACTTCTGTCCGACAGAAGTTACTTTTTCGGACAAAATTAATTCTTGTTGGCAAAGGCAACTTTTTGTTAAGACATGAGTTGCTATCCCACCTGACCACTTAATCATACACAAGGCATCAAGTGAAGAGGTTGTTATTTGTAGCACCTATGTGACTTCTGCTTTTGAGTCGACCAATCACATAAGGCCTAGTGCGCAACTGACCGAGGGATACAGGTGTTTCTGTAGCGCCACAAACACGCCCGCGGTATGTAGGGCGGGGTACATACGCTCGTTATCAAAATTTAAAGGGGAACTTGGGGAAAAACAAATCATAGGTTTATATGTTAGTTCATGGACATAGCTCAACATCTGTCATATACAGGGAAGCCCTAGAGCTCCACAATCTAAAATTGCAATTAGTGAATAGCACCTCCTCTGAGTCATGGCCGCCGCCATTTTGAATCATTCTACAACTCTTGCTGCTGTGGTCAGTGTCATTGGGTGGCAAGCAGCTTAGTGGTGTATTAGATAAGGCCAGTGGCTCTGTCTAGAAGGTAGATATTTCACTGCTCTGAATCACATTCAAGATGTTTAGGTATGCAAATCCCTACGACTTTGAACCAATACTAAAGGAAATGAAGATGATTGCTGTTCCCAGTACTGATAGAGACTTCCTGTGTTTACTAACTTGTGTCTCATGGGGTCTAGAAGTGTAATGCCAATTGGACAAGGTCAATTACCCTATGCATGTCCCTTTCCTTTACTTCCTTTTGTTATTACCCAAGGGACCTAGACATAAGACAAAACACCAGTTGTAAGACAACTAACAAAATCCTGAACAGTTTATTCTCAGTGGATAAATAAAGACAATGTTGAGGTACCTATGAAAATTGCCATAAAAAGATTTTGGATTATAAGGCCATTCGTCCTTAAAGTTACTGTAGCTGTTAGGGTTGCTAAAGTCTGTACATCAGATCAAAATAATGAAGAGTATGATTATTAAACATAAGTCATTAACTGAAGGTTGGTAATGAGTAAATGAAAATATCATTGATTCTCTCTTGAATAAAAGAAAGGGTCACTTGCAATTTGAGATATTTTTATTTCAACCTTCCTCTATACTGCAGTATTGTTTAAAAATGTATTTCTTCTCAGTGAAAATGGGGTCATGACTGACTATAACCCTAGCTATTTCAATTTTGTAAGATAGGGAATGATATTTACCCTTCTCATGCTGGCTTAATATTGAACATTTAATGCATATACCTGTGCTTATATTCGTAAAGCAACTGAATGAAGGTTAATCATGTTGAGACCAGTAAAGTTATACCAATAAAGTAAATAAATCCCGAAATTGATAAATTGCAAGAACACTTATGGTTAAAATAAGAGATTTATATTTATGGTACGTTCTAGAATTGTTTGCAGGGAACAATTCTGGTACATACTAAAATTGCAAAATTATCTCAGCAATTCTGGTACGTACCAGAATTGAGGTCGCAAAGTACAACAATTCTGCGCCCGTTCAGCGGCAGCAGACTCGGACGCCCTGTCACTTCTGGAGTCAATCGGCGTCAGTGCCGCGTATATTTCGTGGATTGTAAGGGGATTTTCAAACCCCCCCCCCCCCAATAATTCGTACCTGGGTACAAAAAAGTACCCTTCTTTTACAAGATCGCGGACATGCGGAGGTCTTTAAAAAGACCCCTTCTTTGAAATACGTAACGCGGGTGCCCCCCCCCCCCCCCCCCCCCCCCCCCCCCCCCGGTCTGAACTACGATATCTGCCTGCTCGGTACGAGTCTATGCGAAGTTTTATACTTGAGTGATAGAAATACGGTAGATCTCTTTACTTGAAGACTAGAATCCCTGTCCTTAAATATCTGGCCTATCCTCCGTTAAATCAATATACTACGTATACCCGCCTACATATGCCATATGGTATCAGTTGGCCAGAGAAATTGACCCGAGCACAAAATGATCGTTCTCAAATACTGAAACCTACCCTATCAGCAACGTAAAACCCACAGCTATTAACGCCCCTGTGACCCTCTCCATAACTACGCTGGTGTATCTGTATCTGTATATGTATAGCTGATAATGCTCCTTAAGGATAACTGTCACAGCTTGGAGCTGTATGGCTGGGTGGTGAAATACTCGGCTGTGCTAACGTAAACGTTTCTCGTTTCACAGCTGACCTCAATACTGAGATCCCTCATTCGTCAATTTGAATCTGCATTTCCTTCTCTATCAGTGTGCGACCCTGACGAGCCTCTTATGAATAGGACTTATGCACAGTAGGGCATAGCCTGGTTTCATGCTGAGTTGAGTGTAACGCCACTATTTATGTATACCACTACTATTAATGTATACTAAATGGGACCGGAAGAGGGTTTGATGTCTCTATCAATCTATAGATGGCAGCACAATTCTCCGGGTTTGCAATGAATTTGAAACTCAAACACAGCTGTGGTGAGTCCACCCTGAGGATTAATACAGAACTAAACTAGGGCAGAAATATACTCAGGGTAGATCAGTAAGACTCGGGAATAAGCCAGTCAATACAGACTTGTAGCAAGTCTATGTAGGGCATTTGCTACAAGTCTTTATTATCGGGCATTTTCCATAGTGTATGGGGCGCCGTTTGTTACATCCATACTTTTGTTGACAGAAGCAACTTTTGTCCAACAAAAGTCACTTTTGTCCAACAAAAGTCACTTTTGTCCAACAAAAGTCACTTTTGTCTGACAAAAGTAATTTTGTCTATGACAAAAGTAATTTTGTCTACGACCAAATTACATTTGTCAGACAAAAGTAATTTTGTGTATAACAAAATTACTTGTCTGACAAAAGTAATTTTGTCTTGACAAAAATTGCTTCTGTCAACAAAAGTAACTTTTGTTAGACAGAATTACTTTTGTGTTACACTTGGCGAGACCCCTTGCCAAGTGTTACTTTCAAAATTCTGTCCCAGTGCCTTGCATCGGTAATAGATGGCGTTGTACGTCCGCCTATAGACTGGTTGAAGCACTCACCGACTCGGGCACATGCATTCGATACACCATGCACTATCGTTGGGCTGGTACGAACTAATACCGGTGCGAACTAATACCGAGTGTGTTACTGTTGAACAAAGAGGATACATCTCTCTGCTACTACTCCTCCACCCACACCTGGACTACTCCTATTACTAGAATTATCAAAGTACATATGAAAAGTACACATGAACAGCAGTAGCAGTAGCAGCTATAGTAGTAGTACTGATGCTGCCACTACCTACTATTATTACTACTACTACTAACTCGAACAAAGAGTATATATATATATATATATATATATATATATATATATATATATATATATATATATATATATATATATATATATATATATATATATATATATATATATATATATATATATATATATCCTCATCCTCCTCCTTACTATTACGACTTCTGTTGGTGAATTATCCCAAGTATACCTGAACAGAAACTTTGTATGTATGTATTGTATGTATGTATATATGTATGTATGTATTTTATATATATTTATATATATATATATATATATTATATATATATATATATATATATATATATATATATATATATATATATATATATATATATATATATATTTATATATATATATATATAATGCTATCTTGGCATTAATAGAGAAATATTTTTTCCCGAAATAATTTTGCTCTGGTGGTTTGAGAAAATTTCCTCCAAATGTATTCTCTAACATCACTCTCTACCTGATACGTTATGTTCAGTTGTCGGACCATGTGCATACTCCAAATTCAAATGGTTAAAGGGTCAGGCTCCACAAGTACAGTATAATATGATCTTTATTTATTTTATATTAGCTCGCATATTCAGAGTGATATGCATATTCTCTCGCATGCTGGCCTTGCCAGGCGGACTGTAGTAGTAGCAGCGGCAGCAGTACAGAAACTTTGGAATATACATACACACATATATATATATATATATATATATATATATATATATATATATATATATATATATATATATATATATATATATATATATATATATATATATATATATATATATATATATGTAGATAGATATATATAGATAAATATAGATATAGATATGGTTTGCTCGCAAATTCAGTGGTATGCACACTCTCATCCATCGTGGACAACCTTTTCCCCTGCGAGGATGCCCATATCTTGACTTATCCTTCAGACCACCGCGAATCTCCGTGGGTGTACATAATAGCGACCTCAGCGTGGTGCGACACAGGGCCCTTAAACTCCTATCCTTTAAGCAATGGCTGCTTCCCATTCATGATGCAATGCACCAGCCTCTGCGATCAAAACAATTAAGTACTTGTAATTGAGTACCTCTATCCTTACACACAGCCCCTTCGGTGGGTGGCCTTCCATGCCACCTATTGTAAGTAGTCGGAGAAGCTTCAACTAGTCTATTCGATCATGCACGTCATCTGCTATCGCTGCACGACTCTGAGACAAAATTACTTTTGTCGACACAGAAGTAATTTTGTCTAGACAGAATTACTTTTGTCGAGACAGAATTACTTTTGTCGAGACAGAATTACTTTTGTCAACAAAAGTAACTTTTGTTGAACAAAAGTACTTTTGTCGTGACAAAATTTGCTTTTGTCAACAAAAGTAACTTTTGTTAGACAAAAGTAATTCTGTCTAGACAAAATTCCTTTTGTGTTACACATGGCGTAACCACACGCCAAATGTTACATTTTAGACTTCTGTCTCAACAAAATTGCTTCTGTCGACAAAAGTGTGCATGTCACAAACGGCGCCCCATATTAGATTTCTGGGGCAAACCATCCAATCATATGGAAGGATATCTGTATTCATACCCTACAGAATGTATACAAGGGTTTCTGACAATAAAAAAAATATGGCTAAGCTTGTATAACTGGCTTTTTACTTTTTTTTTCTTTTTTACTTTTTTTTTTTTTTTAGCTCTCCTCGCATTGATTTTGTGAAAAAATCTTCCTAAAACAGAAAAAAAAGATGGCCTTGACTGGTAATCCCTAGGATGTGACAACTTGCAAGGCCCTGAATGCCCCCTATATCCATGCGTAGTACCTTTCCCCACCAAAAGATAGAGCTGCAGCACACGTGCATAGCACGACAATGCACAGGCCACTTTCCGGCACCAACTGTTAGTTTTTCTGAAGTCGTGGGAACGATCTAAGTAATTTTTCTCAAATGGTAGCTTTAACAGATGTTAGGAACATGTTCTGGGGTAAGTTATCATTGACTCATTATGTATTTGTGGTGACCTTTATTTTTTATTATTCTCCTCTCAGTATTAGATGCTGTTTTTCGTAAACGACGTACACCGGCACTGCGAAACGTGGTCCGTCTGATACTGATTACTCAGTAACTGCATGGGTAGCACGTGAAACGATGTTACACATGTACATGTATCTATAAATTCAGCATTGTTTTTTTTCGTGTTGTCTGGAATGAATCAGACTTGATTATCCAGACTGCGAAAATCACGATCATTACAGTTGATCATCCTGATACAATTAATTATATTCCAGCATTCTTTCTTGTAGGATAGTTTCCTCCTCTAAGGCTTGAATGTATGTCGATGCGGTCCAGGTCAGTGTGGTCTAGGTTGATGCGGTCTAGGCTCCGAGCGGTCCCTGGTCAAAGTGGTCTGGTAGAATAGTAACCTGACCATTGATTTCACTTTAAAACCGGCTGGCTTCCTGGCCATACCACGCCGTGGCCGCTATTTTATCCAAGTTAAAACTGAATTTCTCGCCTGTCCGTGGGTCGATAGAACCGCCAGAATTCATTCTACTGGCCATTGAACTCTCGTCAAAATCAGTTGCGAAATATTAATCAGAATGAAAGTGGCCGCTACTACATGTACAATGTATATCCACGTTAAAACTAAATTTCTCGCTTCCTGGCCATACCACGCCGTGGCCGCTACTATATCCAAGTTAAAACTGAATTTCTCGCCTGTCCGTGGGTCAATTGTAATGCGGTTTAGATCGATAGAACCGCTAGAATTCATTCTACTGGCCATTGAATTCTCGTCAAAATCAGTTGCGAAATATAAATTTTAAGACAGTTTAAAATCGTAATGTTTTTTATGCCATTAATCTACGGTCAATCAATGCTGTATTTTGGTCAGAAGTAAAAAAAAAAATGAAATAATCCAAAGCTTCGCTCGCTTCCTGGCCATGTCAGCGTCATATTAAGTATATCAAAATACATTCAAGTATTTGAGATATTTTCGTAAAACTATATGTTCTCCCAGAAATCCTTGTTCCCAGGCCGCCTTTCACTCGGACCGCTTGTTGCGCAGACCGCATCTAACCTGGACCGCACGAACCTGGACCGCATCGACCACCCACCTAAGGCTTATACTTAAGCTGCTAAGGCTATAGTGTAGGAGATCTATACATAATATGTTGACAAAGCAAAGCTTTAAATGCTCGTGCAGCTCAATGATATTTCTGCATTCCCCTTCAAGTGCAGTCACTAAATTACGAATTTGTTTTACGTGACATCATTCTTCACTTTAGTCTTTACAATTTCAACCTGTTGCGAAAAATGTATTTCGCAACAGATTTCAAATATAATTAAGATGCAAGCAGAATTAATTGTGGCGGTTCTATATACAATTCAAACTGCATTGAAATTGATCCACGGAGACGAGTTAATTGATTTTTGCAGTATCAATGCATCAACATGCTAGTGTCTACATCTCACCGTAGATGTCGCCATTATAGTCTTTTGCGTGGGATTCAGATGACGTCATTTTTGTGCCATGTGCAGCCGATAGAGAGCTCCATTAGTTGCCGGGTCATCGCTTTTTTGATACAATTTTAAAGTCCGGAAGCAATCCATATTTATCAGTTGCGGAGCTCATGGAACCCCCTTTTTTTTAAGTTTTCTTCAGTTGACCCCGGGTGGTGTTTTCAGAAATTGTCAGTGGCGCCACCAGTGTCACTTTTTGGAATTACACCAAACCCCCCCTTCTCAAATCCTGGATACGCCCCTGTTTATCATGTTATGAAGAAATATTTAAAACATGAAAAGATCTAGCGGCAAAATGTGCTCTTAATTTAAAGCAAAAAGTGATATTCATTTCAAGAGACTTGTGTAAACATCTTCTCAGGGACAAACTTGTTGACAGCCTTTCTTCAGCATAAGTGAGCGAGTATGTTCTGGTGATACCATACGTGTACGCCACTTGCAGCGGGGCTTCACACACATATTAACACATTTTACATATATATCAATCACATATATCAATTAGATATCACATAACATGGCTACAAAGCAAAGCTTTAAATGCTCGCCATGGTCTTAGCCAGCAGGGCGTCTGGGTGCCTTTTTGGACACCCAAAGTTTACCTTTAAAAAGAACCCCCCAGGACACCCATTTTTTAGTGTGGAATTTCTAAAAATCTCAAATTCAAGCTTATAATTGAATTTTTTCATTTCCTTATAGATTTTCCCACGACATTGTTTAATGATATCATGCCTTATTTTGATGAATTTATACATGTTTGTGGTTGAAATATGAGTATATTCTAATCCCCCTTAAAATTTTGGACACTCAAAAATTTAACAACTGCCAATTTTAGGCACCCAGTTTCTAAATCCTGGCTAAGACACTGATGCTTGCACAGCTCAATAATTCTGCATTCCCCTTCAAATGCAGTCAGAGCACAGGCAAGTAAAACTTAGCCCGAGCAATGGAAAGCCTAATAGCACTTGCCCGCAAGTGCCTCAAAAAGTTAATGTTAAAGGGGAACTAGAGGCTCACATACATATTAGCTTAAATATGAAAGTAATACACTTCAAGAATAGGATGCTGTCCTCCTTTTTCTCTCAGTGATCCCATGAGGGGAGAGTTTTGCATATTGCCACCAGCCTACCCAGCCCCTAGCAGCCCCTGGTAGCAGCCATGTTCTTCAAATGCTGTCAGCTGTGACTCAACGAGTGCCAGCCCACTTCCTGTCCCCTCCTCTCTGAGCAGTGCATCATAGACCGTAGTGCTCTACACACCAACTCTCTTCGGAAGTTGCATAAAAACTTGTATGAGTATCTAACAGGTAAATGGTAAAATCATGAGCAGCAATTGGCTGTACAAAAAGACAGGGTACTAGAATTATATTTCCTAATATATGATATGATATTCACTGATTGGTGACTTTTGTCGAGAGGCTGAAATTAATAGTTTGATGAATTATTTTGTGAAAAGAGTGTGATTGGTGGTGTTTTATTTTGCTACAGGTGTGACACTAGAGGGTAGTGGGAAGCGGTATACCCAGACCGTAGAACATACATTCCATATCTCCATGGCAGCTCTTGAACACTCAGCACAAGGTAAGCAAAGGACTGTACATACAAGGCTCCAAGCTCTTGGCCTCTCATCAAAATTGACATGATAGAGGCTCAAAGTTGGCTAACTCCAGTTGACATTGTATTTCCTCCTTATATTCATAACAAAATGAATTCCAAAAGTCAAAGAATGTGTGGCCCAAATTAGTATACTAGTATTAATTGGCCTTAACTGGAGGAATAGATGCTCATCTTGGCAAGTAGGACAAGGTATCTATAGTCTTAACTGTTAAGTTGGCCAAAAGATGTAATACATGACATATGTACCAGTTATATGTAGATGGATGGATGGAAAGATAGATCGATATGTATGTGTGTATTTAAATAATTGATTTACTGATGAGACCAGTTAAAGTAAAAATAGGTGGAATTTTTTTTCTGATTTATTTTTATTGTATCTGTTTTAAAAGCTTTTGTTAAAGCTTTCACATTCAGGTGCTGAGTTGTAATTTTCCTGTGTGTACGTTGTTTTCAGGCGGGGCCCAGTTTGTGTCTGTGATGATACAGCATGAGAAGGCAGAGTTCTTACTCTGCACACTTCAGCATGGCAAGCACCTGCAGCAACCTTTGGACCTCAACTTCACAGAAGGAGAGGAGGTCACCTTTTTCCTGAACGGCAATGGTCAGTATATAATACATTGTACATCTTAACTCATGAATACTCACAGCGGCCAAAATAGCCTGATGATTTTGATGAAATCTTTAAGCCAAAAGCATATTTCAGGAAATATTTGAAGAGGAAATATTCATCAGAATATTATCAACAACTCTCCTTCAAATGTTTTTTTAAAGCATTCTTAATTTCTGAGTTATTGTCAAAAATGTCAAAGACCCAGACGACAATTTCATAAGTAACTCTTTTAAAGCATTAATGAGTTAACAAGCCTGGCAGTTGTGGCTTAAAATCAACACCTATGTGAGCTTCCCAAATTAGCAACCAAATTTGCACAATGAACAAGACCAGGACCTACTGCTTGAAATCAGGAGCACACTCACCCAGGGTCTTAGCCAGGATTTCAAAAATGCCTGTCAAAAACACTAATTCCAAAATTTCTGCCTGTCCAGATTGAGCTACCATTCTTCAAATCCTTATACCAACTTCTTTTAATAGCCTATTGTGTCAAAGGGCAGTTCACACCTTAGCTTTGACCTAGAAGATGGTTTGTAAGGAAAATATTTGTTTATTACTCTCCATAAGTCAAAATTGAAAATTCTCCTCAGAAAATTTTGCCTGTCTAAAAAAGGAGTGTCTCAGGAAAGTGCCTGTTTTAAAGACAGGCAGGATGGATCCTGGCTAAGTCCTTGCATTCACCCCCCCCCCCCCCCCCCTCTAGCAACCACACAATACACTTCACAAATAGGACCCAAAACAAATGCATATATGCTTTAAGGTTGAAATCTAGGTGGAGCGCTGTTGGTTGTCCTCAGTTGGTCCTGAAGTATGGATGTCAAAACAAAAGATTGCATATGACTAGCGATCCCTGGCCACGAATCTAGACCAAGCGATGATAAGAACAATGTGTGATTACAGGTACTGTTCACCTGACTGGCTACCTGGTGGAGGATGAGCAGGTGAATGATGATGTGTGATATGAACAATGTGTGATTACAGGTACTGTCCACCTGACCGGCTACCTGGTGGAGGATGAGCAGGTGAATGATGATGTGTGATATGAACAATGTGTGATTACAGGTACTGTCCACCTGACCGGCTACCTGGTGGAGGATGAGCAGGTGAATGATGATGTGTGATATGATATGAACAATGTGTGATTACAGGTACTGTTCACCTGACTGGCTACCTGGTGGAGGATGAGCAGGTGAATGATGATGTGTGATATGATATGAACAATGTGTGATTACAGGTACTGTTCACCTGACTGGCTACCTGGTGGAGGATGAGCAGGTGAATGATGATGTGTGATATGATATGAACAATGTGTGATTACAGGTACTGTTCACCTGACTGGCTACCTGGTGGAGGATGAGCAGGTGAATGATGATGTGTGATATGATATGAACAATGTGTGATTACAGGTACGGTCCACCTGACTGGCTACCTGGTGGAGGATGAGCAGGTGAATGATGATGTGTGATATGATATGAACAATGTGTGATTACAGGTACTGTTCACCTGACTGGCTACCTGGTGGAGGATGAGCAGGTGAATGATGATGTGTGATATGAACAATGTGTGATTACAGGTACTGTTCACCTGACTGGCTACCTGGTGGAGGATGAGCAGGTGAATGATGATGTGTGATATGATATGAACTATGTGTGATTACAGGTACGGTTCACCTGACTGGCTACCTGGTGGAGGATGAGCAGGTGAATGATGATGTGTGATATGAACAATGTGTGATTACAGGTACTGTTCACCTGACTGGCTACCTGGTGGAGGATGAGCAGGTGAATGATGATGTGTGATATGATATGAACTATGTGTGATTACAGGTACGGTTCACCTGACTGGCTACCTGGTGGAGGATGAGCAGGTGAATGATGATGTGTGATATGATATGAACAATGTGTGATTACAGGTACTGTTCACCTGACTGGCTACCTGGTGGAGGATGAGCAGGTGAATGATGATGTGTGATATGAACAATGTGTGATTACAGGTACTGTTCACCTGACTGGCTACCTGGTGGAGGATGAGCAGGTGAATGATGATGTGTGATATGATATGAACAATGTGTGATTACAGGTACGGTCCACCTGACTGGCTACCTGGTGGAGGATGAGCAGGTGAATGATGATGTGTGATATGATATGAACAATGTGTGATTACAGGTACGGTCCACCTGACTGGCTACCTGGTGGAGGATGAGCAGGTGAATGATGATGTGTGATATGATATGAACTATGTGTGATTACAGGTACTGTTCACCTGACTGGCTACCTGGTGGAGGATGAGCAGGTGAATGATGATGTATGATATGATATGAACAATGTGTGATTACAGGTACGGTTCACCTGACTGCCTACCTGGTGGAGGATGAGCAGGTGAATGATGATGTGTGATATGATATGAACTATGTGTGATTACAGGTACTGTTCACCTGACTGGCTACCTGGTGGAGGATGAGCAGGTGAATGATGATGTGTGATATGATATGAACAATGTGTGATTACAGGTACGGTCCACCTGACTGGCTACCTGGTGGAGGATGAGCAGGTGAATGATGATGTGTGATATGATATGAACAATGTGTGATTACAGGTACGGTTCACCTGACTGGCTACCTGGTGGAGGATGAGCAGGTGAATGATGATGTGTGATATGATATGAACAATGTGTGATTACAGGTACTGTTCACCTGACTGGCTACCTGGTGGAGGATGAGCAGGTGAATGATGATGTGTGATATGATATGCACTATGTGTGATTACAGGTACTGTTCACCTGACTGGCTACCTGGTGGAGGATGAGCAGGTGAATGATGATGTGTGATATGATATGAACAATGTGTGATTACAGGTACGGTCCACCTGACTGCCTACCTGGTGGAGGATGAGCAGGTGAATGATGATGTGTGATATGAACAATGTGTGATTACAGGTACTGTTCACCTGACTGGCTACCTGGTGGAGGATGAGCAGGTGAATGATGATGTATGATATGATATGAACAATGTGTGATTACAGGTACGGTTCACCTGACTGGCTACCTGGTGGAGGATGAGCAGGTGAATGATGATGTGTAATATGAACAATGTGTGATTACAGGTACGGTTCACCTGACTGGCTACCTGGTGGAGGATGAGCAGGTGAATGATGATGTGTGATATGAACAATGTGTGATTACAGGTACTGTTCACCTGACTGGCTACCTGGTGGAGGATGAGCAGGTGAATGATGATGTGTGATATGATATGAACAATGTGTGATTACAGGTACGGTCCACCTGACTGCCTACCTGGTGGAGGATGAGCAGGTGAATGATGATGTGTGATATGATATGAACAATGTGTGATTACAGGTACGGTCCACCTGACTGGCTACCTGGTGGAGGATGAGCAGGTGAATGATGATGTGTGATATGATATGAACAATGTGTGATTACAGGTACTGTTCACCTGACTGGCTACCTGGTGGAGGATGAGCAGGTGAATGATGATGTGTGATATGAATATCATATGATATGAACAATGTGTGATTACAGGTACTGTTCACCTGACTGGCTACCTGGTGGAGGATGAGCAGGTGAATGATGATGTGTGATATGATATGAACAATGTGTGATTACAGGTACTGTTCACCTGACTGGCTACCTGGTGGAGGATGAGCAGGTGAATGATGATGTGTGATATGATATGAACAATGTGTGATTACAGGTACGGTCCACCTGACTGCCTACCTGGTGGAGGATGAGCAGGTGAATGATGATGTGTGATATGATATGAACAATGTGTGATTACAGGTACTGTTCACCTGACTGGCTACCTGGTGGAGGATGAGCAGGTGAATGATGATGTGTGATATGATATGAACAATGTGTGATTACAGGTACGGTCCACCTGACTGCCTACCTGGTGGAGGATGAGCAGGTGAATGATGATGTGTGATATGAACAATGTGTGATTACAGGTACTGTTCACCTGACTGGCTACCTGGTGGAGGATGAGCAGGTGAATGATGATGTGTGATATGATATGAACTATGTGTGATTACAGGTACAGTCCACCTGACTGGCTACCTGGTGGAGGATGAGCAGGTGAATGATGATGTGTGATATGAACAATGTGTGATTACAGGTACTGTTCACCTGACTGGCTACCTGGTGGAGGATGAGCAGGTGAATGATGATGTATGATATGATATGAACAATGTGTGATTACAGGTACGGTCCACCTGACTGCCTACCTGGTGGAGGATGAGCAGGTGAATGATGATGTGTGATATGAACAATGTGTGATTACAGGTACTGTTCACCTGACTGCCTACCTGGTGGAGGATGAGCAGGTGAATGATGATGTGTGATATGAACAATGTGTGATTACAGGTACTGTTCACCTGACTGGCTACCTGGTGGAGGATGAGCAGGTGAATGATGATGTGTGATATGATATGAACTATGTGTGATTACAGGTACAGTCCACCTGACTGGCTACCTGGTGGAGGATGAGCAGGTGAATGATGATGTGTGATATGATATGAACAATGTGTGATTACAGGTACTGTTCACCTGACTGGCTACCTGGTGGAGGATGAGCAGGTGAATGATGATGTGTGATATGAACAATGTGTGATTACAGGTACTGTTCACCTGACTGGCTACCTGGTGGAGGATGAGCAGGTGAATGATGATGTGTGATATGAACAATGTGTGATTACAGGTACTGTCCACCTGACTGGCTACCTGGTGGAGGATGAGCAGGTGAATGATGATGTATGATATGATATCAACAATGTGTGATTACAGGTACGGTTCACCTGACTGGCTACCTGGTGGAGGATGAGCAGGTGAATGATGATGTGTGATATGAACAATGTGTGATTACAGGTACTGTTCACCTGACTGGCTACCTGGTGGAGGATGAGCAGGTGAATGATGATGTGTGATATGAACAATGTGTGATTACAGGTACTGTCCACCTGACTGGCTACCTGGTGGAGGATGAGCAGGTGAATGATGATGTATGATATGATATCAACAATGTGTGATTACAGGTACGGTTCACCTGACTGGCTACCTGGTGGAGGATGAGCAGGTGAATGATGATGTATGATATGATATGAACAATGTGTGATTACAGGTACGGTTCACCTGACTGGCTACCTGGTGGAGGATGAGCAGGTGAATGATGATGTGTGATATGATATGAACTATGTGTGATTACAGGTACAGTCCACCTGACTGGCTACCTGGTGGAGGATGAGCAGGTGAATGATGATGTGTGATATGAACAATGTGTGATTACAGGTACTGTTCACCTGACTGGCTACCTGGTGGAGGATGAGCAGGTGAATGATGATGTGTAATATGAACAATGTGTGATTACAGGTACTGTTCACCTGACTGGCTACCTGGTGGAGGATGAGCAGGTGAATGATGATGTGTGATATGAACAATGTGTGATTACAGGTACTGTTCACCTGACTGGCTACCTGGTGGAGGATGAGCAGGTGAATGATGATGTATGATATGATATCAACAATGTGTGATTACAGGTACGGTTCACCTGACTGGCTACCTGGTGGAGGATGAGCAGGTGAATGATGATGTATGATATGATATCAACAATGTGTGATTACAGGTACGGTTCACCTGACTGGCTACCTGGTGGAGGATGAGCAGGTGAATGATGATGTGTGATATGATATGAACAATGTGTGATTACAGGTACTGTTCACCTGACTGGCTACCTGGTGGAGGATGAGCAGGTGAATGATGATGTATGATATGATATCAACAATGTGTGATTACAGGTACGGTTCACCTGACTGGCTACCTGGTGGAGGATGAGCAGGTGAATGATGATGTGTGATATGATATGAACAATGTGTGATTACAGGTACGGTCCACCTGACTGGCTACCTGGTGGAGGATGAGCAGGTGAATGATGATGTGTGATATGATATGAACAATGTGTGATTACAGGTACGGTCCACCTGACTGGCTACCTGGTGGAGGATGAGCAGGTGAATGATGATGTGTGATATGATATGAACAATGTGTGATTACAGGTACAGTTCACCTGACTGGCTACCTGGTGGAGGATGAGCAGGTGAATGATGATGTGTGATATGATATGAACAATGTGTGATTACAGGTACTGTTCACCTGACTGGCTACCTGGTGGAGGATGAGCAGGTGAATGATGGTGTGTGATATGATATGAACTATGTGTGATTACAGGTACGGTTCACCTGACTGGCTACCTGGTGGAGGATGAGCAGGTGAATGATGATGTGTGATATGATATGAACAATGTGTGATTACAGGTACGGTTCACCTGACTGGCTACCTGGTGGAGGATGAGCAGGTGAATGATGATGTGTGATATGATATGAACAATGTGTGATTACAGGTACGGTTCACCTGACTGGCTACCTGGTGGAGGATGAGCAGGTGAATGATGATGTGTGATATGATATGAACAATGTGTGATTACAGGTACGGTTCACCTGACTGGCTACCTGGTGGAGGATGAGCAGGTGAATGATGATGTGTGATATGATATGAACAATGTGTGATTACAGGTACTGTTCACCTGACTGGCTACCTGGTGGAGGATGAGCAGGTGAATGATGATGTATGATATGATATGAACTATGTGTGATTACAGGTACTGTTCACCTGACTGGCTACCTGGTGGAGGATGAGCAGGTGAATGATGATGTGTGATATGATATGAACAATGTGTGATTACAGGTACTGTTCACCTGACTGGCTACCTGGTGGAGGATGAGCAGGTGAATGATGATGTGTGATATGATATGAACAATGTGTGATTACAGGTACTGTTCACCTGACTGGCTACCTGGTGGAGGATGAGCAGGTGAATGATGATGTGTGATATGATATGAACAATGTGTGATTACAGGTACGGTTCACCTGACTGGCTACCTGGTGGAGGATGAGCAGGTGAATGATGAATCCATGCTAGACATGGAGGCTGAGAGCAGTGAGGAGGAACTCTCCAGTGACAATGACTTAATGGACGAGGAGGAGGAGGAGGACAGTGATGAGGATGATGATGAGGATGTGCCTTACCTGAAAGCTTTGGCAGGTGTTGCTGTTGATGAGGATGACTCAGACGAGGATGAAGATGATGATTATCAACCAGAAACAGGTAGGTGATTACATTTAAGATAAACCCCAAAATAAATGAATGGACTTTTAAAGTCTTCAAGATAAAGTTGTAGTTCCTAACTCATACATTGCTATATCATTAAAATTGTCTCGTTTATGACTATTGAAAAAATAACACCCTTTTCGAGTGATTTCCTTTCCTTAAGAAAAAGTGAATGCAAGCCCTCCCCAATTCACCTGTGTTGTGATGGACGCAATGTTATTGTATTATACCAGAACATGTAATATGTATATTTTTTGTAGTACTACAGGTGAACTTGGATATGACGGACCACTGTATGACAGATTTTTGCATATGACGGACAACATGCTTGGTCCCAGTTCGATGCATATCAAGTATTTGTCATATGTATATGACGGATTTTGCATATCACGGACCAATTTTCCTGGTCCCATTGAGTCCGTCATATCCAAGTTCACCTGTATTAAGCGTTTTATGTTATCCCACATCCTGTTCCATGGCTAGCACTGCTATGGCCTCCACCGTCACTGTTTTGCATATATAAACTGCAGACAACACCATGCCCGTATCCATGCATTTTAAGTGCTCCAACATGATCATTAACTGGTATTTCAAAGTTATTGGTTCCCTGCAATCCTTTAGAAATAAAAGCAATATTCAAATATTGTAAATCCTGTTAATTTGCAGATATTTTTAATCTGCTAATATTTACAGATCAGACATGATCTGTTGGTTTTGTTAGTTGATTTGAATTCCCAATTTTTATTTCCCTAGCTAACAACTCAAAGAGGAAACTGAAAGAAAAGGGTTCACAGAAAAAACGTGCCAAAATAGTAGAACTTGATGACGATGATGAGGGGGACGATGATGAAGATGAAGAGGTCAGTGCCATAACTTCTTGAGCTGAGTAGTTTAAAGTGTATTCTAAATGATGGATTTTAAGTGTTAGTCACAGTAGCATTGTTTCGTGTACTTGTCTAAGACCGTGAATAAAGCCTCTGTTGTGAGAAGTAGCCAGGAGTAGGGATGTCATCGATAGTCGATTAATCAATATTTTCACTTTGTCATTTAAATGGAATCGAATGGTTGGGTATCGAATCGAAATAATCAATATTCTGTACCCCAATAATGGCATATGATTATTAATAAAAAATACACTTTTCCCATACATTTTCCTGACTAATGCAAAGTGAAACTGCCTAAATATTGAAGTATTTTCTATGGCTTTTGTAAGAGAAATTGGAAGGAATGGTGTGCTTTACTTAGGCACATGGCCAGGATACAGGGTATCCAACCAAAATTAAGGAATATCAATGACATCCCTATTAATAATTGTGCCCTACGAGCACGTGACGACGTATCAAATCGAATCAAAAAATATATCAATTAATCGAATTGATAAGATTTCATATCAATGACATCACTAGCCAGGAGGCCAGTACTGGTTGTTGCTCTGTTCCCGAATACAAATACCAAATTTGGTATATAAGTATTTTATCCTTTCCAATCTGTTATACAGGGTCAGTTCTTATACAGGGTCAGTTCACCAGTATGTAATTAACTAACCTGCTACCTTGACTGCTCTGCATGAAGGCAGCTTACTATTTTTTTGGCAAACTTTCAGGTTTTGAAAATGCTAAATATGTCAAAATAAGGTCTCTGGAAGGTAGGCATTAACATTAAAAATATTGATGCTGATTGGTCAATAGATGTCACATTTTCACCGGAACACAATAAGTAGATGTAACATTGAGTCTCTGAATGTGATATCACCCTTAAGCGCACTGCCATGATGGATATCACTTTGTAGTCAGCAGTATGATATATTTGATTTTTTTCTTTCAATGAAAGAGCAACTGGATCTTAGCCAAGGTTTACAAAAAATTCCTGTCCAAAAGAGCATTCACAAAATTTCTGCCTACAGGTCTAGATTTAGCTACGCAGCTTCTTCAATTCCTAATACGAACTGCATTTTTAGCCCAGTCAAAAAAGGCAACTTACACTTCAATCATGCTTTGAAATATGGTTTGTTCGGGACAGATATTGTTATTAGTCAAAAAGGGTGAAATTGGAAATTCTTCAAAGAAATCTTTACCTGTCTAAAAAGGACTTTTCCAGGAAACTGTCTCTCTAAAAGACAGGCTGGGTGGGTTCTTGCTAAGTCTAAGCTTTTGGGTAATAATCCGGTTGATCCTTACTTTCTAGCAGTGTAACTAATAGTGTCATGAAAGGTGACATTTTTGTATTTGTGGCAAGGCTATGGACATTCTGGTGATGAAAGGCTGCATTGTGTTACTTGTTGTATGATTTGTGAGTAAACAAGGCATTTTCTTGTGGTTCCAGGATAGTGATGAGGATGAAGAAGATGATGATGATGCAGGTCTTGAATTCCCCGAAGTAGATTTTGAGGCTGAAGAGGAAGAGGGCGACTCAACAGGCAGCTACAAGCAGGAGGAGGAACCGACTAAAAAGAAGAAAAAGAAGAAGAAGAAGAAGCAGAAGGAGGCCCAAAACGACAAGAAACCTCAGGAAACGGTAGCGGCAAAACAGGAGAGTCCCAAACAGAAGCAAAATGAAGCCACACCCTCAACAAAAAAAGATAAAAAGAAAAATAAACAGAAAGACCAGGCCTCTGAAAAAAAGTCGGAGCAAAAAAAGGTAAGTTTTTATTATTTCGAAGATCAATTATGAATTTAAAATCTGACCCAATTGGATTGTTAAAAGTCAGTAGAAAATAAAATTTCAGGATATTTCTGGTTGTCCTTATGCCAGGAAGGTTGAGGTATTCTTTTGCTAGGGTTGGCTCTTAGAACAAAGTAATAATTCTAAGAAAATATGCTTCCTTCTTCTCGTTCTACTCTTAAGTTATGAATTTTCTAAATTGTGAGAAAATCCATGAACGTTTGATATCCAAGGTGCTTGTTTGAATGATGTTTTGGTGAAATTCATCATAGAGAAGAGAGCCTCATTCCTTTCTTGCTAGCCTTTGTCTGGTTATCTGATATTGATCTATTTTTCTGTTGAGTGAGGCGAAGACAGTCCCAGTAAGTCTGATTATGATGAAAAGGTCTAGGCTACTAGTTTATATTAATCAAATATTATACAGCCTACAAAATGATCTTATATCACTATTTATTCCCATATGCCACACTAACCTCAATCTTTATTTTTCGTATATCCAAATGTCATGATCCAAGTTTAAACTTTAAAGGGAACCAGATAATTTTCATTTCTATTAGGAAAATGGCATTGGTATTCTGCTCTCTGTGAAGCCACCAGTCTGTTTTCCCTACAGACCAATGCCTAAGTTAACCCTGTGGGTTCCGGATCAGTACTGGCTGCAGAACGTACCCCTCAGAGGGCTACGGAACTGGTCCAGAAGAGCACAACATCAGAATGGCAAAGATTGGTCATATCCATTATGTCCACAACTTGTGTGATGCGGGGATTGATGCTATAGATATCAATGCCGGTTAGGCCAGCCCAAGTCGATTTTTTGGTCTTACATACTTTTTTCTCCAAAATAGTTCTTCAGGTGCAAAAAAAAGTTAAAAAAAAAGAAAATGTAAAAACCAATGCCTTCTTTCGGGTGAGTAGGCAGTTTTTTCATGAAGGGTTGTCAGAATTTTTAAAAAAATTAAGAAAATTCTGGAAATTGAATTTTTTGGAATTTGTCCAAAAATCGGTCGGCGATTCCAATAGACCAAAACTCGACTTGGACTGGCCTTAGTGAGAAATGAAAAGATAATAGATGAGATACATATCTCACCTATTACCACGTTTTCTCTGGTCAAATGGACAAATAGAACATGAGAAACAATTGATTATTTGAAGTTCTACGCAAAACTGTGTTTTGCGTAAAACTTCAAGTCACAACTCAAGGCTGCAGGCAATTCAATCGTGCCTGTCCAGAGTATAACTCTGAAGAGTGATACTGGACTGAAATATTTATTTCCAGTCCCACATCAAGTAGGTGCTGCTCTCTCAGATCTCTCTCAAATCAGCCCATACTCAATGGTACAACGGCAAGATTGCCGGCCTGAGGGCTGGGAGGCATGGGGTCCAGAGTTCAATCCCAGGCCGGGGCGAGTAGGGGTTCAATTCCTCTATAAACGGGGGCAACCACCGAAAACCTTCATTTCTTACTCTTTATTGTCTGTCACCCTATTATTGGGAGAGATCACTTTGAAGAGTTTCATATTCATTTCATATCATCGTTCATGCTGTGTGGTCTGCATATACCAAAAAGCTCTCCTTCATCCATGTCTGAGCCACCCTTAAAAAAATGTGGCGAACCCTTTTAAAAAACAACAACAACAAAAAAAAATATCAAATCAGCCATAACATGCGGAACATCTCTGATGGCCGTCCTGTACCATGTGCAATTCAAGCTTTCTTCAAAGCTTTCAACACATGGTTCAAAGTGAATTGATAACAAAACACCACTTGTTACCTATTGAGTGGTGAGTGAAACACAAATGTATCCTGCAGGAGTCTAACAGTACTGTTTGAACTGTCAAAACATTTCCTGGCATTGTATAGTCTATCAGGGCTTGTCTTTTTCAGAAACCAGAGAGCGGGGGAAAGGGAGATGCCAAGAAAACTCCTAAGAAGACTGTGAAGGCAGGAGGTATAGTTGCAGAGGAGGTGAAAGTGGGAAATGGACCTGATGCAAAGAGTGGCAAAATGGTAAATAGCCTATATTCACCACACATATATCTCAGCCGGGGAGTTTGAATAGAAAAGGAGATGATAGACCACTGAAAGGGCAGGGTCTGACACTTAGTTTTCAGGTTATGGGCCCGAAAAGGTCTTTTAATTAAAAACAAGTGCTTAAAACAGGATTTCTGGTTATCATATATACTATTCTCAGGGCCCCTAACCTAAAATAAATTAGGGTCCCACAGCAAAATCTGGGCCCCTGGGAAAGTCGAACCATGAAGGGTCAATATATCAGGGATTTTAAATGGAGGGGGGGTATGGACATCCTAGGGACTGTTTGATAGGGGTCTCTTCTCCCCCAGAAAACTGCAGCCCTGGAGGTAGAGGCACTTAAGGGTAGTTATGTGGGATACAGCTTATTAGAATGATTGACAGAATCTGGAATGGTTAGAAAGGGGGCTAGGAAATTGTGTTTGTTTCCTTTTTAGACAGGTAGTCTTGAAACAATAGTTATCAAAGCAAATTTTGTGATGGAGTGATGGAACCTTTGTTAGGCTTTCAGATACTCATATCAGTATTAACGAAAATTGATAACACCAAAAATGTACAACTGGCAAATGAATATCTTATGTCAACTTCTGGGATGTCCTGTTGCTGAAATATTGGATGTAAAAATATGCTTAATGTCTTATTCAAGAGTTGAGATGTTTATGTACAAAATGAGACATGCTGTACAGTAAGTTTCTTATTTTAAAGCGAGCACAAGCCCCCAGAACATATCTTGTAAAAGCGAGATTCATGCACTCATAGCTGTGGATTAAATTCATTCTCTGTAGAAAGGTGACGCCATCAGGCGTTTTCTAGTGTATTTTTGGTGTTACAGGTGAACTTGGATATGACGAACCACTGTACGACGGATTTTTGCATATGACGGACGATATGCTTGGTCCCAGTCCGATGCATATCAAGTATTCGTCATATGTATAAGGCGGATTTTGCATATGACGGACCAATTTTCCTGGTCCCATTGAGTCTGTCATATCCCAAGTTCACCTGTATCTATTTTCGGTATTAATCATATTAGTGAATCTATATATAGGATTAGCAGGCTCTCACCTGTCATATTGCACTGGGCACTCGATCACACGGCCAGACAGTTGAGTTTATTTCGAAAAACTATTAATCTCCATTGTCTGTATTTTCAGAAAACATGGGCTATCCATAACCCATAAAGCTGTAATTGATTAAAAGTGTGACAACTTACCGCAATACGTAACCCCAAACAAGTTTTAAAAGTAACTCTCCTCCTCTTGTTTGAATATGTTGATGCATGGCAAGCTTTGCCCCGGGCTGATAGGATCTCTGGCAAGCCAGCTCAAAGCCAGTTCTAGGCTATGATGTTAGAAACATCATCAATTAACTGCAGATACTAACTAGTAACTACACAAGTCCAGCTTTTATCAAACTAGAATATCTAGACAATACCTATCCTCACAAAATAAAAGTCCCAACCAGGAAAAAAATCAACCATTCAATAATCTTGAATTCACCCCATGTGTTTTTCCGTCTAGGCGCACGTTTACTATACTGGAAGACTGAACAGTGGCAAGATGTTTGACTCTTGTATCAGTGGCAAACCCTTCAAGTTCAGGCTGGGCAAAGGAGAGGTCATCAAGGGCTGGGATGTAGGATTAGAAGGTAAGACTTCTCTATTACAACTTGTGGTTTTTAATAAAAACCACAAGTAAAAATAAAAAAAAATAAAAAAATGAAAAAAATAAAAATAAAAATAAAAACTTTTTATCATACCACTTGGCAATATTTCTCATCAGAGTAGTCTTTCATATCACAGTTGTGGTTATAATCAGCAATTTTAAAGCTCTTTGATAAATGATATCAGTGAAAATACTTAACTGTAAGTGGTATTCAAACCTCTTAGGTAGATTTATTGCAGATAACAGCAGGAATCCGCATATTGAATACCAGAAAAAAAAAATCCCTACATACCTACCATATTTTTGGGGGACAGCTACAGGAAACAAACAGTTAATATTTAGGCCTTATCCATAAATGAAACATACGATATATGCTTTTAAGGGTATGAACTAATACAAGTTCCTCTGTACAGGGTCTTTTTAGGGGACGCCTTAAATTGAATACCTCATTTGTCTGTATAAAACGTTACTTTTATATCATTTCATAATATCAATGAGAATGTCCTTCTGTCTTTGCAGGAATGAAAGTCGGGGGGAAAAGAAAATTGACCATACCTCCACAACAAGGGTAAGTTTATGAAGTCTCCCTAGACATATTGTTTTTGGCACAGTTCCCAGCGGTGTCTGTTTGGTCAAAAATTTCTATTCTGGACCAGATAAGCTTATCTGCAAGATACCTCGAAAAAACGTTCAATACAGTCTTTTGAATTATTATCAGGTTTTTGTTATGGTGATTAGATGAATTGATCAGGTTTTGGTAATGTCTGGTTTATTTTTTAGGTAATTTTGGGATGTTTTGACAGAGCCAGCAATTGACTGCTTTGGTAGTGAACCTATAGCAAGCAACCAGCCTCGCTGTGCACTGAGGGGGGTTGTTTTGGCGAAACAGGCACGTGATCAGGTTCAAACCAAAGTCGTTTTGGCAAGCTGGTTCTGGTTAGGCCTAAAAAAATAAATTGTCTGTTTCCTGTAACGGCCCGAAACAACTTTTTTTTTTAAGGCCTTAGTCACGCCTTTTGTTACAACTCTGGTTCGAACCTAGTTCATTTAAAATAAACGTTTTTTGGGGTTCGACATTTCTGTCCAGATTTGATTTTTCACCCCTTAACGTTTATTGCAGATAGGGTGTTTTATGATGAGCACTCGGCTCTGAGGACGCTTACGTTGATTTGTCCAACTGATTCGTTTTCCCCGACGTCCTCTGCCAAGTATTACTTAGCAGCATTTAAATAGATAATGTCCGCCGCACAAAACACGTCTGATTTATTCGTTTAAGTGTTAAAATTCGTTTTAACTTTCGGTTACCTCAGTCAAGACTGCAAGACTGTGTTGTGTCAACCATTTTGAATCAATGACGTCACATAGTCTCTCGCGAGATTATGGGTACAACGTCTGATTGTAAATCTCAGAATTCGTTAAAAACGGAAACTTTTAAAGAAATAAAACAGTGTAGTGAGTAAAAAACACCTGAAATATAATTCTTACATGATTTCTCCTTTAAATGATATCATTTTGTATTGTTGTGGCTCTTTATTTTGGTACGTTGTACTATATATTCCTTTCATTTTGATTCCGTATTTCTATATAATTCTGGGACTTACATGCAACTGCTCACGTGCGAGTCTTTCAAAAAATAAACATGGCTTCCCTTCGACTTCGTTTCTAGAAGTCTTCGCGTTTTAGGCCTCAAAACGGCTTAATAAGGGACGACATTGACAAAGAAGCACACGCATTGTTTAAATACGTATCAATGATATTGGAGCCGCAGGTACATATTAAGAACTGAAACCAAAAAGTACTTTTTGCGGCTGTTTTCGTTCCGCCTAAGAAACAGGTCGGAATGCTGCTCAACTAAAATCGTGTTAACTTCATTAGACTCCGAAGCTGGAGATAGGACCAACAGCAATAAAAACAGCCAGCAAGGAGGCTAATTCATTGGACTAGTTCGAACCAGGCTTGCCAAAACAAGCCTGGGGTGTGCCTTGCCCTGCAGTGGATTTGGGTCACAACTATGGCTGCATGTGGCTGTAGCAGGTCAGTCAGTGAGGACCTGCTTGTAAGCTAGTCTCTGGGGCAGCTGTAAGACATCTTAAAAACTGACCAAAGAAAGCTTTTTAAAATTTTCTGGATAGAGTATGTGTTATCTGTATTTCCAGGGACTCAATAAAACCGAACCGTAGAAGCAAAACCGAGAACCGAACCGTAGAATTCTCAACGATCCCCATCCCTAATCAACATATCCAGGCATTCAATCTATCAAGGCAACCTCCTTGTCTTTCCTAATAGGGAGCTGGCAGGCAATGGATAAGTGTTCATGTCATCCAGGTGTTCAAATTGACTGGTTCCATTGCATTTTTAGAACATACCCTTAACATTTTCACTACTCAAAGGTTTAACCAGAGACTACTTTACTTTTTTGGATGACCAGCATCCTTACCAAGAGAACAGCGTACAGAGAATTTAACGGATGATACTTCTTGAATCCCTCCTGTTTGTATATCAGTGCATATCTTTTTTCATTCCAGATATGGCAGTCAGAGAAGTGGTCCCATTCCACCAAACAGCGTGCTTGTGTTTGAAGTGGAACTGAAGGGAGTCAGTTAGTTGCTGTGCAGGGCATCTCTCATCACACGTCGTCATTTCATCCACAGCCTCCTCCTCCTCCTCAAAGTGTGCAGTAGCACAGAAAAACACAAGGAGTACGGGACATTTCATGTGCAGCTTCACATTTCATTTGATGCATTCATGTTTAGATTCTTTGGACTGTGGCCTCTAAGTAGAGGATTTCTTGCTCCTTACATCCTTAAGGAGACTAATTCCTGTGCAAATCCATGGGGAATAGGTTGATTATACCGAATTGAATGCTATTTTTGACCCCTGATCAAAGGTGTATGATGAGCTGTCCTCAAATTTCTGTTTATTGCTAAGAGCTGCAAAAAATAGAAGGAATCTGAAAATAACATTGAAATTTATCACGCTTGTCTTCATGTCAGAGAAAAGGGCCAGCCAGTTGGAAGTATGACTGGAGTCATTTCTTTACTGGAATATGCATTGTCTCTAAATATGGTAGCTTAAACATTGCCACAAGTGTCTTATTGTCATACAAGGACCATGTTATTTACCAGAGATAAGGCTTTAGCTGTATGGAATTGTAAGAAAAGTATTACCTCTCTTGGTTTCTAGTGGAGAGTCACGGGATAATTGCTTGGCAGGACCAAAAATATTATGTTTCTATGATAATGAATATTCTCATTTTATTTCACATATTGTTGATGAGCCAGGCCAACTATAGTACAGTGAGGAACAAGATATTGTTATAGGATGAAACCTTTTTTAATGGGTTCTTGATGTTCTGCCATTCATCTTTTTAATATTTTATTAGAATAAGCCAAATCTAAATTGTGTTTAACTGGATAAGCCAACCTTTCAAAGAGGCCCAGCGGTATGAAGACATTTGAATATTCTGTTATCAACAATTCATTCAAGCATATGAGTGCTGAGCAAGAGGAAAAGGTTATTTGAATGGTTTTTCAAAAGTGGAAATATTTATGAAATAGATTGTGAATGTATCTGGGGATCAATCTTGTAAGTTTAGTACTATACTTATTCCCCACTTGATTGCCAACTCCCTGTAAAGAGCTTCTAATCATAATGGTGACTACCATCGTCTCCTGGCTAGCCATGCTGCTGCCTAATATGGCAGCGATGACCATATTTGGAGTATCATTAATATGAAGTGTCACTTGTTCACAGCCTAATATGGCAGCGATAACCATATTTGGAGTATCATTAATATGAAGTGTCACTTGTTCACAGCCTAATATGGCAGCGATAACCATATTTGGAGTATCATTAATATGAAGTGTCACTTGTTCACATTGACCTGAGTTTCTGGTACTGTGACCTAAACAAAATAAGATGCATGTGCAACAAGATATTTGTTGCTTTTTAGTAAGAAAATCTTTCTTTACTCCATTTTAGAGGCTGGTACAGGTAGTTTCACCACTGTGCATCATCTTCTTCAATTGTATACCTCTCATTGTGAAATAAATGAAATTTCTACATTATCATTTTTTTTATCTTATCTGATATGATGTTAGCCCCTGTTATCATCGCACCGACATATGCCTAGTTCCCCCTAGAAAGTAATGTTACTCATTATAACAATTTTGAAATGATAACCATTTTAAAACAATGCTAGACTGCTTAATGAAATACCTTTATGATCATTTTCATTCAAATGTTTTCCAAGTAAATCTTTTGCTGTATAGTTATTTTTATATTTTATAGATGTTTTCAGAATATTACAACCTGTATAAGGTTCCTGGAATAGAATTGATAAAGATGCAGTAGATCCCATCCCATAGTCTGCGCCTCTCATAGTCATAGAGTCTTGCCCTGCAGGTCCCAGCAATCATCGTAGCTGATCGCGTGAACACGGGCTGGTGGAAATAGAGAGAACAATGAGAGACATCAAACTCCCTGCAGGCTTTTTAAAGTTTGTAAGAACGTAGTTCTTATAAACTTTATTACTATCCGATGAAAATTTTTGACGTCTAAGCTTTCAGTTTTGAGTTTTGTGTTGTCATGATCTCGTTATTTGTTCGGCGATTTTTCTATTTTTTTCGTATTATTGATAGTTTGTGTGGTGAATTTATTAGATTTTTCGTTATATTTGTGTTTTTCCGTTTTTAAAGTGTTATTTTCTGTGTTTGTTTCTGTGGAATCTTTTTTCATGGTGTACTCGGTAGGCGCTCCAGCGGGTTTGACCCGGATGTTGTTCTCGTTGTTTATTTCTTTGCGCATGCGTGGGTCAAATTTACTGCGCATGGGCAGTTAGATATGCATAAATTATATTGTTGTATGCGTGCGCATTTGCGGTTGTTGTGTGCATAAATTATGTGTTGGTCGCGTAGTGATTCTGTGATGCTGTTGGCAGTTCGTGTTTTCCTCTCTGTTTTTTCGTTTTTGTGCGCTTTTTGCGTGTTTTCAATGTTCTTGTTTGTTTTGCTTGCCTGTTTATGTAATAGTTTGTTGTTGTTGTTTGTTTCGGTGGCGCTTTTTAGCAGTTTTGTTGCATTACTTTTTGCGTCGTATGTGTTGAGCATGTTCGTCCCGCCCGTATGACGTAGTTCGCCATGTGCTGCATGTATAATTAATGAAGCTCTGTGGCGTAGTGATTTGTTTGTATTGGTTGGCGCTGCGTTCGTAGGTTTATTTGGTGTTTATTTATGTTTTCACTACGAATGTGTGTGTGTTTGTTTGTTTGTGTCTTTTAGTCTGTGGTTATTGTTGTTGTGTGGGATATGATTGTGTAATGCGTGTTGTTATTTGGCCCTTTTTTCTGTCGGATGGTGATTTGGTGGCGCTGCGTATCTATGACGTAGTGGGGGTTTCCCTTGATGTTTGACCCGTTTTTCTTTTGGGGTTTCCCTGTCTGTCTTGTTTTGTTTAGTGTTGTATTTCTATTACGTGTGTTGCTTACTGTTGTTTTCGCAGTTGTCTCGCGTATGTTTGTTGGTGCGATCGTGGTGTCTCTTCATTTTGTGTCACGTGTGTGTGTTGCTGGATTCGGGGATTCCCTCGAATCAATGGGGTTTCCTCACGTGTGTGTGTTGTCGGTTTCGGAGTTTCCCTCGAATCATTGTGATTTGTATCGTCATTGGGGACGGCGTGTGTATGGTGTTGGAATCGCTATTATTACGATATTTCGAAGATTTGACCTCGTTCTAAATGATTGCAGTTGTGGGTTTTTAACCTGCAGACGGTGTCAAACATACGAATTCAAAATGGCGGCCGCTGTAAGCGGCTGCGCCGAATACCGATAGTTTCAATTCCTTCACTGACAACAGATATCCCAAAGGCGGGATATCTATAAAATAAACATTTTTGGAAAGCTGAGAAGCAGCTTGTTTGGATAATCTTGGATTAAGAAAAGAATGGATATGTAACGAGAGACCAATTACTATATGCCCTATAGTTACATGCTAGCCTCATGCCAGGACTAGCAGATAAGGCAGCAGCACGAGGTCACGTGGGAACAAGGACCAATCAGGGCTCCCGCATCGATTACATTACAGAGAAACCTTATCTCCACCACCTGCTGGGGGTGCCCAGAGCACCTATTAGCGACTATTAATTGACACTGGTTGAGGCTAGCATGTTCAGGTTGATAGGCTGGTTTCCATTCCATGTGTTGGTCTTCTAAGGGATAATATATATCGGTGATTTTCATACAGTAAAGCTTCATTTCATGTGTGAACTTCAGATAAATTATAACCAGTTCAAAATTAGTACGGATTATACAAATCGTTACTGCCTGGGATTATTTATAGGTATAAGGCTAAGGATTAAGCAGAGCAAGGAAGCTATGACAAGTAAGAAGAAACAAATACAATTACAGAAACTTCAAGTAGGGAGAGATATGTGAAAAGGAGAACTAAAACTTCCCTGCACTCAGTACTTCAGAAGGAAGCCATACAAGTATAAGCCATCTCCTCAAGTACACAGTGCATAGGTGAGAAAGGATGCGCAAAGTGAGTGTTTAAGATTTCAAAGTAAAGTTATACACAACTGATTCCAGTACATGTTAATTTCTTCAACATTAACACAAAAATAGCCACTATTAGTGGTCTCTTCATTCAATCTAGGTTTTGTTTGTACAATGTACTTCATTCGTTACAAAACAAAACAATCAGGAGTTTGTATAACAACTAAGTCTCATTTACAACATCAACTCATTATGAATTGATTGAATAGAATAGATTAAAGGAATATATGCAAGTGCACAAGCCCAAAATAAGCCCTTCACTATAGAGAGAGTAAACTATACTCATAAGTATTCATCATCCTCTCTCAAAAAGCCCACTGATTCTGAAATCTGCACTTTAAATACTATGTCAACTGCACTGATATTCATGTTCTAACTATGCTTATATGTAAACAGACAGGTATACTATGAGCAGCCTAGGGATCTCCTCAGTCTGGAAATTCCTCCCCTGAGCCTAGATTACTAGGCTGGCATGTGTATTTTTTGTCTTCAACCCTTCAGCTGGTGGTGGCTAATTTGATCAATACAAAATGATGCAAAAAACTTTTAAAATGGCTGAAAGCCAAGCATGTGGGTATTCATTTGAGAGTACTCAGTAGGAGCTATCCTTTGAATACCTACATGACAGGGTTTAGATGATTTTCAAATTTTTTTGCCTATGTGCATTGGACGAAAGTAGCCTTAGCATTGGAATGGTTAAATGGATGGAAGGCCATTCCAAGATATGGTCACACCCTCAAATTCCTAAAGCAACATTCATTGGGTAGAAGGTACAAAGCATGAAATGATCCAAGATGGAGGAGAATCTCTGGCTGCACTTGTTCTGATAACAAGTTTAAGGCGAACCTAGCCACCTATTCTACGGCATACGACATAAGATGCATAGTCAGTGCAATCATATGCAAGACATAGAAAGAGATTTCTAATTTTCTATACATTTAGCATAAGAGTTTATAATATGAGAGGTATATAATTTAGAAAGTGAAGTAACACCTAACATTTAAGCTATGAATATTCACAATTATAAAACATTAAGCTAGTCCTAAACAAATTTGATTTGATGATGCTTCTGTTCCAGGAAAATTGGGTTAAGAATTTCTGGTAAGACAAAATACAAACTATCTGGTCCATTATACTGTATAATAGTTTTTCAATCTTAAGTAGGCTTCCTCATATATGCCAATTTATCCCCAAAAATATATGCACTATACATTCATCAAATGGTCCGCTTTTTCTTGGCCCACAACAGTGTAATAATTGGGCGAAGACAACAGATTTCTCAAAACAAAGTACTCTCTGGCAAGTTCTGACCTAAATTTCCACTCAATCCCAAATGCAAACCACTTAAGGGATAAGTATGAATTTGGATGATTTAGTTGATTTAGCTCCACTGGTCAGGTGAGTCTGCAGCAGCTGATGTTCTCCACTCCTCACTCTGACCACTGCTATAGAAGGGAACAGTGTGGTCCAAGTCCCTGCAGCACCTCAAGCCTTATTTCATATACATGTATATATATATATATATGTATATATATATATATATATATACTGTAAAACTGGTAATGATTGCGTGATTTTAATTATTGCGTTTTAATGCGAGTGCATGAGGACGCAATAATTAAAACACGCATAAATCTGGCCCTTCTGTTTCCCTTCTGTTTATTGGTGGAGATTCGCATTAATTAAAACACGCATAAAAGAGAAAATGAAAAAAACGCAATATTTACTACACGCAAACATTACCAGTTTTACAGTATACACACATTCTTGGTGGGATAGAAAGCTTGCACATAGTGGATCCCTCAACACTTCTAACCAGTAAACATGAATAGAAACATCACCAGAAGGAACAGATACCGAAATAACCCACAAGCTAGTGATATCTTGTAGTTAGCATGATTTTCCCCAGCGGTCAACTGAACATGCACTTTTTGATGGGGGTTGAAGAGATGGATGGACCTCAGAGTCAAGATCTAGAGCTACCACAGAAAAGCTACTTGTTGATAAAAGTTGTTATACAAACATTTTCTATTTTAATTATACGATAGTCTGAAATCAAGCTCTAGCCTCATGCTAACTATGGCTTAAGCTGCATTTTTCACAAGAATCTAGCTATATAGAATACACAGCTTAAACCTTCAAGATACCTTACACAGTATGTCTTTCACTCTATTGCATCCCTGCCAGCAGCATCCATAAGCTGGCCATTTACATATATAATAGGTACAAAATGATCTCATGTGTGATGGTCCCCCGGCCTGTTAACATCCATATGTATGTTAAATTAGGTTCACAATCGGATGCAATATCTGAAAGAAATTCCTGACCTTCAAACTTCTTATTACGCGAACATTTGGCAGATTCTAGCAGGAAATACCCCTCCAAGAGCGATGGGATGAAACCAGGAGAAAAGCTCTGTTGAAACAAGTTTACACAGAAGCAGAATATTACTAAGGATCAAAAAGTTCTCAAAAAATATTCCAGCATGACAAATACTTAGGGAGTTGGTGAGCATGTTCTAGTGAATAGCCCGTGGGCCTATTGCCTTGAACATAGACTACCCATCTTACTCCCTATCATACTAGGGCTCCAAGACTATACTACTACATACTAATCAGACCATTCAGAACTGCTAGTCATCTGAACTAGTTCAACAATTATGCTGGATGTGATGATATCAAAAGTCTATGTACACGATCATGGGTGTTGTGGCAGTGGTTGCCGCATCCATACAGAGATGCGCAGGAACTATGAACCTGGGAAACAGAACAACGCTAGTTAGGGTGACTTTCAGAGATGATTTCCATTAACCTTTTTTTCTTTTTTTTTTTTTTTTTTTTGGTCTTAATTTTCGCCGAAATGTTCCCATCCCTGGATGTGGATTGGTTACCAGAAAAGCTAACCGACCTCGCAGGTACCCGTCTTGATTCCATGATTGTTGCCTGACTCGGTTGGGGGAGTTTGGGGTGGGTCTTAGGGCTAGTGATCATGATACATATAACACACCCTCCTTGTTCGAGAAACTACTTTGACGCTTACTGAAACAATAACCTTGATCTTCAGCGATGTGACTTAATTCATGATGATCTGTTAGATTTTTTGGGTTGATATTTCACTGTGCAATGAAATCAGTGGCGCCCCCTGGATTAGGTAGGACAGAGCCTCCGAGTCCGAGAGCTGGATATAGTACAAGTGATTGGTGTACTATAACAACTACGTGACAGAACTAAGCAGCACAGACAGGGGCAGGTGGGGACGTGGGTTGGGGGACTGAAAACTGCCAGAGATGTCCATAGTAGCTATTGCTTGATCACACACAACTCTCCATCAGTGATCCCTGTCAGTTGGGAGAGCTCTGCCTTCTGGCTCTGTAGCTGCTGTCTAAGACTCTAACACTCGATGCTACAACTGCCTATGACAAGGCAAGAAAGGTACAACTAGTTTGTGTTTACCGATATCCGACATCATCAGTTCCTCAATTTATTACAGACCTATTAAACGGAAATTCAAGCCACCCAAACCGATGAGAAAAAAGTTATCATGGGTGACTTCAACATAAACATTCTGAAAAAAGCCCATCAAACAATAAACGAAAAATCACCAGACAATCACCAGACAATAAGTAACTTGTGTAATGACCTAAATACAAAGCAATTGATTAACACAGCAACAACCAAACAAAACACAATAATTGATCACATTTACACAAACATTACTAATACAAAAAAGTCCGGGGTAATAAAAACATATTATTCTGACCATGACCAAATTTTCATTCAATTCTGACACCATAGAATTGCAATCGGTGGTGAAACAATCACTGCTGCACAAACTCAAAAAATTGAGTAAAAGCATAAAAATTTACCAAGGGCAAAAGTTTAAAAAGCAGAAAATTTAAGCACGAAACAATTAAAAAAAAACATAACAACAAAGCTACTAACAATTGCGAAAGCAATCAATTAAAAAAATTAAAATACAAGACAAACTTTTGACGCCACTGGCGTCTCTCTTGTTGGAATTGTGTTTTTCGTCACATTTATGCCAATTATGGCTAATTCGTGACTAGCCAGTTGTAAGTAGTGGAGGAAACCCGAGTACCCGGCGAAAACCACCGCCTGACCCCAAGTCACTGGCAACTTTCCCACATGCCCAGGCTGGGATTTGAACCCAGGCAGAGGTGAGAGACAGCATGCAATCAGTGGCAGCGCCTTAGGCACTTCTCTGGAAATACCTGCTTGGGGGCCAATATTCACTGTTGGCAGCAAAAAAACAAAGATTGTGCAATGCCTAAGAACTGTGAAGGGTTTTGGGTGTTATGCATCATCCTGACTTAAACCCCACTCTTGTGAAAGCCCACTTAGGCATAAAAAAAAAAAGATGTTTGGTTCCTATTACCCTACCCTACCTAGTTTTTGTCCCCTACCCTAAAGTTTTCTTTGCCAATCCTACTGAAAAATGAATTGTTCCTACCCAAAAAATTGCCTTGCCGTCCTAAATACCAATTCTCCAACCATTAAATTATAAATTTCTGGATGAACAGAAGCAGGGGCCTACAATTAATGCATATAAAGACAATTACAACAAGGCAAACCTTTATCAAAGCCATCCAACTCCAGGGAATGGTGCAAGTTCAAGAATGAAAAAAAAAAAAAAAAAAATTCCTACCTACCCTACCAATTTTTTTTAGGACGTAATAGGAACCAAACACTTTTTTTTTGGCCTTACAAAACCCACTTTGGCCATGCACGAGGTCACTTTCCACTTCCTCCAAGTGACTGGATCTTTTGTTGTGAAGAGTTGCCTTTGAGGGAGATATGGAACTCCCTCAAAGCCCTCTCTTACTTGGCAGACCTATGGTCATAATTGTCTCATTTTATGGCTGAAACCGCTCAGTTCAGGAACTTATGAAGCACCGAAACGCATTACACCTTGACAGCCCAGATTACTGAATAAAACTTAAATATGTTTATATGATTTGAAACCCTATTTTGTTTGAAAATTGTGCCTTAAAAATAAGTTACCCATTTTACCTGACATTTCCAAGTATTTTGAATTCCATGTTCTAAGACACTTTATGAATATTTCCAGCAAAACAAAGCAGTGTCAAAAAGTCATACCACATTGATTGACAAATCAAATATAATCTAGGAAAAATAATCATATTCTTTGCTTTGATAAAAACAAATAGTCATTTTTGTTTTGCTCTGTTAGTGCTTGAACAAGCTCAATTAGGGGCTTCAAGAATTTTATTTCAAATTGTGATTTAAGATTCAATTGAATCATAGAGCATGCTTTGAAATAAATACTTTTGATAGTATTCAACTAAGTCCTCTCTCCCCTCTGTAGGGACATACCTGTACCATTAGGGTTTCCCATGCTTTTTGATTTGGGTCCTGTGCATAAAACAGTTCCAGGCTAACTACAGATTTTTTGGTGATTGGGTGATTTCATTAAGATACTCCAAATAGAGCTCTGCACATATAAACAACGATACCCTTTCAATCTAGGACCCAAATAATAATCTGAGGTTCCCCTGGTAGCAACTGTCAATCGAATCACCTGGAGGAGGGGGCCGGGAAATGTCCTGCTTTAAAATATACTATTTACTTCTTTTTGATTAGCCCAATCGATCGATAACCTAGGTTAATATCAAACATAAATGTTATCAGATTTTGTGATCCTCAATGATTCGATGTTAATACAGAGAGGTTTTTGACCATGTTTCTATGCATCTTGGCACTTGTAATACTTAAACTTTCTTTTTATCATGAAAGAACCAAAATAATATATATGCTAGAGTAGTACTTGCCAAAAATATTAGATTTAAATGTGACACTTCAATGGTTTCCTGAGGTTACATACATACATAAATACTAAACAAGATAGATGCCAGTGGCGTCAAGAGGTTGATTCCTTGTATGTCTTTTTGTAGTTAATCATTTGCAATTTTTTGTTTTTTTAATATTTTGCTATTTTGAAATTTTTCTGATTTTTGTGTTTTTTCGTTAGTGGTTACAGACTGATACACACTTGTAATGCTGCTGATGATACTTACAGACTTTTTAATCAAAAACCAAGTTTGTGAATAGACATTAATATCAGTTTGGAGCACTATAAAACATTTTCCTTTTTTATGAAATTCTTTATCTTTTTATCATACCTAATAGTGCCAAAAAATACATCTGAAACACATATCTTTCAAATTTTTCATAAGATTTCTATCTAAAACCCTCCCTCAAATATTTTCCAAAACTAAAACCCACTTCTAGCTATCCAGAAACTTTGACAAACTCACCACCCACCATCACCTATCCAGTAGATCACCAAACATGAACAGGAAAAGCCCACATCCTGCACTGCAAATGACAGTCAACAAAACCCCACCAATAGCATGCTTGCCACAACTTACTTAATGCTGCCTGAAGAACTTTAGTCCGTGACTTACCCTTACATGAAAATGGCCAAACACTGCCAGAATGCAAACATGCACAGGGATCAACCTTATGGTCCCTTAAAGGGCATATGCCCCTGAACCATGTGATTTTGCTACCAGATGATGAATTATAGGAGCCAAGTTTGTGAACGGACATTAAATATCAGCTTAAAGCATTTTAAAAACTTTTCCTTTTTTTGAAATTCTTTATCTTTTCATCATACCTAATAGTGCCAAAAAATACAGCTGAAACACAAACCTTTCAAACTTTTCCCTGGGAGCATGCCCCAAGATCCCCAAACCTGGACAATGCACCCCTGGCAAAACCATACCGTCGTGGTGGCCGCACAGGAATTTAATAGCCCCTAAACTTAAAATCCTGGGAGCCAAATCTGCTCCTGTCTGAAAATGTTAAAGTCAATCACTGATGCATGTAACAAACTGACTGGCTGCCTGCAAATAACACCACATCAAAATCAAACATGTTGCCAACAGCCAAAAATCCACTCCCCCTTAACAGAGGCTTGTGACTCTCCCCCACAACACAAAATGTTAACACATAAGCTAAGTATATACAACAAAGCCCATGCATTAAAATAAGTGCCGGCTCTCAAATAGTGCCAAAAAATACAACTGAAACACATATCCCTCAATTTTTTCAAAAGAATTCTATCTAAAACCCTCCCTCAAATATTTTCGAAAACTATAACCCACTCCTAGCTATCCAAGAAACTATGGCAAACTCACCACCACTAATCCAGTAGATCACCAAACATGAATGGGAAAAGCCTACAACCAGCACTGCAAATGACAGCCAACAAAACCCCACCAGCAGCATGCTTGCCACAACTAACATGCTGCTGCCTGAAGAACTTTAGTCCGTGACTTACCTTTACATGAAAATGGCCAAACACTGCCTGAATGCAAACATGCACAAATATCAACCATATGGCCCCTTAAGGGACATATGCCCCTGGCCATGATCTTCCGCCACTAAAGCAGGTCCAGCACTACCAGAAACCCAATATGCATGCAATAACTTTGTACTTAAACCTAAAATAGACTGATACACACTTGTAATGCTGCTGATGATACTTACAGACTTTTTAATCAAAAACCAAGTTTGTGAATAGACATTAATATCAGTTTGGAGCAATTTAAAACAATTTCCTTTTATTTGAACTTCTTTATCTTTTTATCACACCTAATAGTGCCAAAAAATACATCTGAAACACATATCTTCCAAACTTTTCATAAGATTTCTATCTAAATCCGCACTTAAAAAAACTTCCCTATTTTTGAATTTCTTTATCTTTTTATCACACCTAATAGTGCCAAGAAATACAACTATAAGAGCCAGTTTGTGAATGTACATTAAATATCAGTCTAGAACAATTTCAAAAAAAATTCCCATTCTTTGAACTTCTTTATCTTTCTATCATACCTAATAGTGTTAAAAAATACATCAGAAACACAAACTTTGTAATTTTCCCTTTATTTTGATCAGTATTTTCGTTTGTTTTGCATCTTGGGCGATACAAATGCAGGGAGATGCTGCCTGGGCCCGAGCACTGGGTTGAAGGGGTATGGGACCGGCATCGGCATCATAGGGTAGAAGCCTGCATACTTCAGGTCTGCTACTTCACTCATGTTGAGAAGAGTTTCTAGGGACAGAACTGCAGGCAGCACTAAACATCAGGTAGACTGAAGGTACATCAGAGAAATTCAATACACCATGCAACCTGAAAAAATAATCATACATACCATCAAAGCAACACAAAAATATCAACACAAAACATATCTCACCAAATGCAATCTTATATTATCACACCGACACAATATCTTCTTTAAACAGTAATTGTTTTGTTTGAGGGACAGTGAAGATTTGCATGGTTTCTATATTTTGTGGATGTGTTTTTATAAAATTGTATATTGAGTGATAGTTTTGTATTGATACTTTTGTATTTATTTCAATTTAATGTATGCTTACTATTTTGGGTTGTCAGGTGAATCAAGTTCCTATGATGCTCTTTGGTGTAGATGCAGTATGATGTCGAAGCCAGTTTCTATGAGTGCTGCCTGCAGTTATGTCCCTTGACACCCTTCTCACCATGAGTGAAAATGCAATCCTGAAGTATGCAGACCATTAACCCTGCCATCCCATGCATTCGCATTACATGCTCTTTGGGCTTATAAGTTTGTGACCAATAAATTATAACAGTACACACTTTTCCTGTCACCCAAAACAATTAAAATCATATCTTTATCTAAAATACAACAACAGTGAGAACGGAAGGGATGGCAGGGTTAAAGGTCTGCTAACTTCAGGACTGCATACTACACTCATGGTGAGAAGGGTATATATACTGACTGCTGAAATCGCGATAAAAATATTTACTACTTCCGTTTTTTTCAAAGTTGTTTTCTTACGATTGTGGGGATCAAAAAAAATCCACAAATGGGCAGGATGGATTATTTAGAGTCTGTTTTCTTGAAGTTGAAACTTTTTTTCCGGTTTTAGTGGCGAAATTAATAAGTAAATTTAGAATTTCGCCAGGGTTCCTAAATCAACATTCCAAAAAGCCGTTTTTGCCGTTTTTTTCCGAAGTCGCCATTTTTTTTCAAAAATTACAAATATAACCAACAAGTTATGATAATAGGGTAAAAGCCCTATTTGTTGCGAACACTTTGATGGGCCATTTGTAAATTTTGACCCAGAAACGGCGACGTGACAATTTATTGAAAAAAGTATGTTTTTTGTGTGAAATGCACACAATGCATATCAATGCCCTAATCTCGCTATATCAAAAAAATCAACTTCCGGTTGTAGCGAAAAGCTATTTTTTCGCTTCCAACCTGAAGTTGAATTAAAAAAATGATTGAATCAGATAGATGAGGATCTCATCTATCCAGGTAGGTAGTCATATTGTGATCGGGGGGAGATAGCTTGATGAAATTGACAGGAATCGGCGAGGTACCATTGAGAATGTACTAATCGCCATGGTCAACACGCCACCATCGATGCGTGTTGACAAATATCTCAAAATATTTTCGATTTTCCGAAACCAAAAGAATTAATCTTAATAATATAGATACTTGGCTTGTTAATTCTTTTGGTTTCAGAATTTTAGAGTTAGAGATGGCCACAAACGAAAGCTTTGAAATCGGGGTGCAAATTTCGTCAAACCCGATATTCAAAATGGCGGAGGGTAACCTAGCCAATGTAAAACATACGTGAATGAACACGTAAGTAAAATAGTACAAAGAGGGATACAAATAGCCGCTCATTGGTTAATAAACCGCGGGAAAGAGTACCACGTGGTGTGACGGTGAGGCAGTGAGACCGCTCATTGGATAATTCACCAGAGACAAACCACGTGGTGCTGGGAAACCCAATCACGCACCGTCACGTGATTAGCCGATCGCATTAAATATGCAGAAAACCCACGCATGCGCATCCACCCACGCATGCGCATCCAACGGCCGCCCCACCAGACCAGACGCGCTACAGAATCGTATTGGAGTGAAGAAAACGTAAAGTATAAACACGTAAAAATCCACCAAAAAAAAACTAGGCAACCCACAGAAACAATGAAACAAACATTATAAACTACACACCCAATTCTAACAGAAACAATAAACAAAACGACCCCACCACACCCCACTCTCCAGATCATGCGGCTAGAATTTTCCAAAAATGCCATGTAAGACAACATAGGGAAAATGCATCAACCAGCTCCCAGGACCCTCCCCGGGAATGCAAGACAACAAAAGCGAACTGAATAAAGGTTGTTGTACAACAACCTCTAAAAACATACATAAATAAAACATGCACATATACATTGAAGCTTCAAGAGGAGCTATACTTTTTATCTTGCTGTTCATACTGCTCATCTACATCATTTGTATAGTGACTGCTCCATGGTTTATTATAACCATGGTAAATGATGACAATAATAAAGTATAATAATAATAATAATAATAATAATAATAATAATAATGATGATGATAATAATAAAACAAAAATATTGATGATAATTATAATGATATTTATAATTGTAATTTGTCCGCTTATAATAATGATGATTTGATACTGAAACGAGTATCACTTATGGAATATATAAGAGAGGTTGACTATGACTTAGGATTAAGTCTGTTTTGGGGGGGGGGGGGGGGGGGGGGGGGAACTCCAGTTCCTTCCATGAAAATACCAGCTTGTCAGTTACCTGAAAAAGACAAAAAAGAAAACGTTTGCCGTGTCAATTGCGAATGGCGATGTCGACATGTGACGTTAGTAACGCTATTCGTCGATTGGCGGCGCTGTGAAAACAGATGCCTTGCCGCTTTTACTATTCCTCATTTAACTAAGTTATTGCAATTTATCCGTCCATCCACCCATACCCTAAACATACATACGAACATACATATATACATGCATATTATACATACATACATACAGATACATACATTCATATTTAGATACATGTACAGACACACACACACGCGCAACCATGGTAAATGGTGACTATAATGAAAGTAATGATAAATTAAATTAATAATAATAAGATAAATAAATAACAATATTGATAGTGATAATAATAATAATAATAATAATAATAAAAATAATAATAATAATAATAATAACAACAATAATAATAATGGTAATAATAATGATAATAATAATAATGATAACAATAGTAATAATAATAATAATAATAACAATAATAACCAGAATAGGGTAGAATATTAGTTTCTTGGTGGATAAAAACTAATTTCCCATTATAAAGTATAGGCAGATGACCTGACAAGTGCTTTGGTTTTTTGGACCCCCTAGTGTTATTTTTCTGGGAGTTTCAAAGAGGATTCTTGCTCTCCTAACTGATACAGACCTCCATGATTATTTTCAGAACTTATTGAGAACTTTTCCGAAAAAACAATTTTTAGACGTAAGAGGGTACCCTTTACGACCAAAAATAGTTTTTTCAAAAAGTTGTTTATTTCTTTCAAATAAAACAGGAAATAAGTGTAAAATCAAACAAGGAATTGCAATATATTGGTTATGGGCTGAAAAAAGAAAGACTGTTTATGTTACAAGGTCATTTCACTGTGAAATCTACACTTTTTTGTTCTTTTAGGGCTATATTTTCAGAATTAACAATAATTTCTTAATCATTGTATTAAGTAATCATCAGAGAATAAAGTACCCTACAATTCTATGTGTAGATCATGGAAATCTGACACAAAATGGCTGCCGTATGGCTGAAAAACTAATTTACCATTACCATCAAAGTCATCTCTATCTAAATCTCTTTTACTCTGGGAGGACAGGGTACATGTGTTGGTGGCAGATGCTGGTAATAAATTGAGTATTTCTATGTAATGGCATTTTCCCCCTTTTATTCAATGAGTGTAGGGGTACTATTTTAGAGGCGTATATATTCAGAATGGATAATGATACAGCTTCGATTTCGGTCATGAAAGACTCCTGAGGCATACAGCCTATTTCTATGTATTCTTCATGTTCAACTTGTTTTTAATTTCTAGCTGTCAGGAGAAAGATATGGAACTATTCCGGAAAAATCTTCACGAAAAAATACAGATTTCTACAAATATCAAGCTACATATCCCATAATGTATATGATTTGGACAATCTTTCATATCATATTTGATATTACAGGTCTGTAGAAGAAGAGAATGAAATAGTAGGATGCTCAAGTATCATTAGGCTATCATCATTGCTTAAAATATTTTCCTTGTTGATCAGGAATTTACCCATCAGGAGACGACAGGAGGCGCCACTAAAAGCTGAATATCTTTGACTAAGCTGCCACCCCTGCATTGCTATCACACAACAAATTAAAGCTGAGATTATGAAGAATTCAGAAGAATTGTTTAGAATTTGTCCCTCCCCAAATATGATACCGACAAGTCCAACTTTGGCCTCTGACTCATAAACTTTCAGTCATATTACATGGAAGAAAAGAAATAAACATAGTATCAATTTCTGCCACCAGATAGTCCAATAACTATGAATGTCACATAGGGATTATTTCGTAATAAGATACAAACGTATCTAACAATATACAAAAAAATATTTATTATTATTTTCACTTCAACAACTAGATACTAAGAATATTCACGTCTTGTGCTTTGCCATTCATTTGTAACAACAGTATTACACAACTATATGTTATTTTCAAAAAAATTAGGGGAGAGCTTTAACCTCCGTTACCTTGAATGTTAGATCACTAAAATGGTCTAAAAGTTTCTTTTTTATTCAAAATAGGAGAGTGTATGAGTGTTATGAATGACCTTGTCATTTAAAGAAAAGAATCATATGTATACCTATATATTAAGTGTTTCATTGAGGAAAGGAATGAAGGTGTTTGGGAACAATCAGTTATCCAATCAAATTTCAATTCAAAATAGATTGGAATGTAAAAATCCAATACAGGATACATTTTCTGACATATTTATCAGTATTTATTGCAGTTGGGCATGGATCCTAGCTCACTCCATATGGTATTAGGGTTTGATTGCATTGGTATACAGAATAAATGACCAATCTGATCTCGCATCTTTCTGTTTAATGTTTAACCTCCGTTACCTTGCTGAACCACAAAATTCGAGTTGGAATAACATCTTAACTACAACAGATGCGTGTGATTTTATTTTTGTTTATTACTTGAATATACCTACCCCTACCAAAAATTATTTTTGAACAGAAACTAATTGATATCATTTTTTCAATGTTGCTTTACCTGGAATCTGACCACTTTCTGTAGAATGACTGTGGTGCATTATGTCTATATCTATTTAGTTGTTCGCACAGCCGCAAGATAGCGTCCATACTTCATAACAGTTTGGCACTTTTCCATATACATGTAGCCTGACCCAGTATCACGCTGTATTGGTGGGACACGTGCTATGAATATTGTACTTAGCGCTTTCGAATGACGGTGTGGTTAGTTTAGCTGTATCCACCACCCGGTTATTGCAAGTGATGGACGTACATACACACTTTAAATAATACTGTCGCAAAACAGCCATCACATAAAAGACATCACTGTGGTAAAGTGGTGTATAAGAAAGATTATAATTTTTAGTTAACCATTTTTATGGACTGCTCAAGTAATTCGAGGATCTGTTTATACGTGGAAGATTACCTCCTTTAGCAGAAATTCAGGGGGACGGGGGGGGGGGGGGGGGGGGGGGGGGGGGTACCCGGGAGTACCCGTGATTAACTTTGTGCAGACAAGTATGTTCTGCCTATTTACACGCATGACCTTATCCATTATCATACGGCTGGACTGGATCTCAACTACCCCAGCAATTGTGTTGGCTGTGTAAGCTGCGCATTGGCAATGGGCTGCAATTGGCGTAGTCCATTCATGTCTTGCTGAGGGAAAGAGACGTTGTGTTATGATAAGTGGAAGGATTGGTCAAACCCAGGTAAAAAAGGGCGTGGTCAACGAATGCCATCGCTCTAATCTAAACAAAGCCGTCGCTGATGTATTTTTTGTTTGAACATTCCTAAAATAAAACAGATTTCCTGTGTGGCGATATTATTAATAGACTTTATTAAAGAAAAATGTAGGTGTTAAACGTTATTTAGCTTGTCACTTTACATGTAGTAATTACTATTGAATATTGAATACACGTGACGTTTGTCATTCATATATTTAATACTATCAAAATAATTTCTGCAAAATCTGAAACATCGTCTCTTTTTACATGTCTCGCGTCTTTTTTTACGTCTTGCATTGTGTCTTTAGATTAGTATCAGAAATAAAGGCTAATCGAGGGATTCTGTATATTTGTGTATTAGAACTCTCCTGTTTTTAATAGTCGCCAGTAAGATAATTCTACAAAATAATGTTTAACATTTCGTATACTTTAATGTATGAGATGCTAAAGACATGTCTAGTAGATGGTTATCAAAATGCTTATCCGAAAGCCTCGATTTATAAAAGCTTGAATAGTCGTTGAAAGTAGTTCATGGGCTTTTGAATACTAGTATACCTAAAATAGGAACAATACTCACCAAATATCATAGTGCTAACTATGTTTTATATCTAAGAACATACACGGATTATGATAGTATTGCCTTTTTACCATGCACATTCACAGATGTAGGCTATTGAGCAAAACATCCGATCACAAAGGCAAACATCACGTTTGAAGTATTGCTGCACATACGAAAATCTTCATTGTTGGACATACCAACCACATAGCGGCAACCGTTCACGAAACAGTGGTAAACTTTTGACAGAAGTGTGTGTATATACACATCACTTGTATGACTAAAGCAAACGACTCCTATAACCGAAGATTTGGCATTTTCCGCTTACATCAAACCACTACGCTTGACTGGCGTTGAACTTCAGTGGGTGTAAGCAGAAAAGAGCTAGTTAAATACGTTATGAAAGCAGGGCGTGACATTTTGTGATTTTATGTGATAACTTGGCCAGCACTATGAATACAGCACGTATCTGAGGTCTGCCTAGTTCTCAAACAGTTGATTGTTGGGGGACGAAATGCGCCAACTTACCGAGAAAGACGACCCCTTGCGTATACATATATATATACAAATGTATATATATATATATAAATATATATATATATATATATATATATATATATATATATATATATATATATATATATATATATATATATATATACTGTAGAACACGAAATTTCCGCGTGTGTTTATATATAGTGTACTTAGCGTCTGGTGCCGCTTCGCTATATATAAAAACGCTGTACTTTTGTCTTTCTTTTTAGCCACTGGTGGCGCTGACGTCAATGAGGCGGTCCCCTTTGAAGCAAGAATTGGAGGTTTCTTGTGCAGCCGTTATTTTCGTTTTAGTGGTGGCCGCTAGGTAGCGCCACTAGTAAATCTAGTAGAAGATACGTAGCCCTGCTGAAACCCTTTTTCAAAATCGGTTTCTGGGCTTGTGGACTAGGTCATGATTCCATTGAATTAATAAACATTCCATCTTAAAACAAAAAAAACAACAACAAATGGCACCTTTAGCATGCTTTTAGCACAGGCATTTGACGAACATTCAGGAGACGCCATTTTCGTTTTCGTGGTGACCGCTAGATGGCACCACTAGTACAAACATGTAGCATACGTAGCCCCTCTTGAACCATTCTTTTTTGTGTTTTCTGGCTTTAGGAAGCAAAAGACATGTTAAAAGAGCAAAGAAAAATCATTGTGATCTGTTTTGATTGTTTATTTTCCGAAGATTACACTTAATACAACCTGATATGGCCCCTTTGTTGTGCCACCATGGATAGGGTTCATAGCCCCATTTCCTTTGTTTAACACTTTGTTTATAAATACGGGCGCCCCCTTTTGAGAGAATGCTCAATCAAACTGGAAGCATTCTCTGCTCAAATTAGTTCGTCTTTTTTGCGACAGATGGCGCTGTCAGTGGCTGCGGCTACGGTAAAGAGATGCTAATATAAAGATACGCTATGACGCAAAACTCCCAAATTCGCTATACTTGGGACACGCGTGAATTTCGTGTTCTACAGTATATATATATATATATATATATATATATATATATATATATATATATATATATATATATATATATATATATATATATATAAACACACAAATTCTCAAAGATTCTATGACTGCCACAAATTATTTGTGGCCAGAGGTACCATGGTGCAGGTGTGACATACTCCACTCGCTCAAATCACTTGTAAACTAGCTTAAATCACTTGAAAAAACTAGCTTAAATCACTTGTAAACTAGCTTAAATCACTTGAAAAAACTAGCTTAAATCACTTCTTGACTAGCTTAAATCACTTCTTGACTAGCTTGAATCACTTCTTGACTAGCTGAAATCCCTTCTTGACTAGCTGAAATCATTTCTTGACTAGCTTAAATCACTTCTTGACTAGCTGAAATCACTTCTTGACTAGCTTGAATCACTTCTTGACTAGCTAAAATCCCTTCTTGACTAGCTGAAATCAATTCTTGACTAGCTGAAATCACTTCTTGACTAGCTGAAATCACTTCTTTGACTAGCTTAAATCACTTGAAAAAACTAGCTTAAAGAGCAAATGCACCATCATGATGATTTAGGTTCAAAATGTGCCTATACGTGTCACCTTTCAAATAAGACCACCCGCAAGTCTGGAAGTGACTGCCACTGATATCTCTCAACCAATCAGAAGCAGGGCTGGCAGTCACTTCATAAGCACCACTTCTGATAATGTCAGCCTCTATACCCAGACTCAGGCCAGTTTTTTACTAACTTTCATAAGCCATATCTGAGGAGTGCTGAGGAGGACAGACTTGCGGGTGGTCTTATTTGAAAGGTGACACGTATAGGCACATTTTGAACCTAAATCATCATGATGGTGCATTTGCCCTTTAAATCACTTGTAAACTAGCTTAAATCACTTGAAAAAACTAGACACATTGAGACATGGAACCAGCATGTGCAGGGAGAACTCATTATTTAGTACTCCAAGACATGGTGCCAAACTGAGATGACAGGATGCCAGTCCCTCCTATTGAGCCAGCTGAAAATGAAACAGGTGAATAAATTGGAGGGCAGAATTCATGTCTAGTTTGTTGCAATTTATTTGGTAAATAAATCTGTGTTCTGGTTTATTTAGTGCATAAGTACCACTCACTTGTAATATTTTCATTTCAGTTGACGAGACATTTGAAAGGTACTTTCAAAGGGGGTTTCCCTACGCGGACATACAGGATCTTATCCTGAAATATCATGGTATCAATATAAGGTGAGCAAGGTGAACAACAGCATCAACATTTTTAATGACGTAAGCCTTTTGATACTGTAAATCTGGTATTAAGTGTGTCATAAAATTTTGCGTTTTTTTCATTTTCAGATTTTTGATACATCATATTTTTGCGTTTATCACCATTTTTGAAGTGCCACCTATTGTGCAGCATCAGAACTAAACAACCCAGTGCTATTCTTGTTACTATGATATTCAATAGGTGGCGCTTCTACTACTTGACTAAAGACATTCTAGTTTATGAAAGGGACTGCCACTGGTGTAGCAGGTAGCAGGGAAGAGACTTAATTGCAAGTGGCACAGGAAATCTAAGTTTGAGTGTGTCTGATGCTATTTTAATGCTTGTTGGCCAACCAACCGGACTGGTCACGTGCTGCAGCCAGTGAAGCTCTTGTGTGTGAAACCATTACACACACACACAAGCTTGCTGAACTTAGAAACAAAGCTGGTAATTGTGACCACCTTGCTACATACAAGTATCAAAAATGCGTTAAATATTGAGCTCTTTTAATTATTAGATTGAGTACATTTTGCACTCCGAGTACAATTTTTTATAATATAAACATTCTAGTTGCTTAGTCCTCATGATTATCCCCCTCCCACCCCTTATCTATGTTGAAATTACTAGATTAGCTTTGTTTCAATGCAATGTATCTGGCGCCATCTAGTGGATGAATGCTGAACTAAACCTATGGATTTTTGGCATCTTGAAATAAGTGCGTATTGTGTGTGATGCAAAAAACGCACTAATTACACACACGCACTTATTTCCAGATTTACAGTATTTCAGTAATACGCATTATAATCATATTTGATTGTAATTTGTATTGTAATTATGAATTTTTTTGCATATTTCTTAGCCTCTCAGCACTACGCAAAAGGCGAGAGAGATTGGGACTGATCCCCAGAAAAGGAAAGCCACAAGATAGCAGGGAAGTCATCTGCGATGCCATAGATAACCTGCTCCCCCAGTTGTCCAACACAGTGGGCTACCGAAATGTTACATCAAGGCTGAGGCAACTGGGCTATGATGTGAGACAGTAAGTACTTTTGGCAAGTCAAAGAACCATGCAGAAGTTGTGGTTGAATATTTAAACCTTCACTCAACTCTTATCTATCAATCTACCCACCCAGGTATCTTGGGTCTTCTATTTAAATTCTCAATCCAATCAATCAGTCTATATACCTATCTGTCTATCTGTCCATGAGTTGCCCGTTTTAGGGGTCACAACAATGTTATTATCATTACTATTATTATCATTATTATTATTATTGTTATCATAGTGTTCATTGTAATTACTAACATTAGTAGTAGTAGTAGTAGTAATAGAAGTTGTCTGGCTTGACTGGTCTTCACCTCTACTTGTTGGGCAGTGCTTATACTGCTGAGGTTTTACTTTTTTTTCACTCTGATGGAGGTTGAATACAAAAGGCTGAGCTCTCCTGTTTTGAACAGCCTTTAGGAAGCTAATATTGGTCTAGGGGTGGCCAATACAGATAGCTTGTGTTCACTTAAGATCCATTGTTGGAGAGGGGTGAGGCCATCTCTAGGTGGTAGTTTGCCCGGTTTAGTTACCAGACTCTGTTATCTTTGTAACTACAGTGCAGATATTTAACTCCTGCACTAAGTGCGTGGGCAGCCCGGGCACAATACACGACCGCACACCTGATGGCCACCCAGTTTCCTTGGCATGGATGTAGCCTGGATGACCTAACAACTGGAAGTGGTTTTGCTACACGATTTATTAATGTGCTTGTTTTATTGTTTGACATGTTACCAATGGGTTTGTGCAACCAGGTACTGACAGACATCCGGTCGACTGGTGCAGGGATTAAATGTCTGTGGGTATACTGTAATAACGTTTTCTACTGTCTGCAATCTTCTTAGTATATTATTACCCAATTACATCTGAGCGTACACGTGGTCAGCAATCATGGAAATATCTTAATAACATAACTATATTTTGAGAAAATAAAATGACTGACAGTTCTTGTTCCTGTGAATTCAGAATCGTTTTTGCCTAATGCATTTGCCAAGTTCTGTCTTAACCAATTCATACTTAAGAGTTTATCTACAAATTGTCGTCTGGATCTATGATAACTGTGTTAATAAAGAATAGTTTTATGAAATATTTAAGGGAGAGATGTTGGTAATACTCTAAAGAAGATCCCTCCTTCAAATATTTACCAAATCTTGCTCTAGCCTGCAAAGTTGCATCAAAATTGTCCGGCTGCTTTTGGCTGCTGTGAGCAATAATGAGTTAAGTTGTCAGACCACTTGCATACCTCTACTTTTTGGGCAGTGCTTATACTGCTGAGGTTTTACTTTTTTTTTCACTCTGATGGAGGTTGAATACAAAAGGCTGAGCTCTCCTGTTTTGAACAGCCTTGAGGATGCTAATATTGGTCTAGGGTTGGCCAATACAGATAGCTTGTGTTCACTTAAGATCCATTGTTGGTGAGGGGTCACTGGCCATCTCTAGGTGGTTGTTTGCCAGGTTTAGTTGACCATAGCTCATGACATTTTCACCCTTTCTCCAGGAGAACCGTAATGGAGATACTCCAGGAAAAAGACCCTGAAGGTGTGGCATTACGCAAAAGAAGAAGATTGGTTCGAAGGCAATATCAAAGTCCAGGCCCCAATTTTTGTTGGCACATTGACGGGTAAGTATCAAAAGAAGCAACCACATAGAAGAAGTTATTACTTAAACTTGAACCAGTGCTGCCACCAAAAAATTGTAATCATAACAATCCATTCAAGATTATATTTAGATAAACATTCCGAGCTTTGGATTATTTATCTTGTTTTGCTGTTAACTATGCATGATTTTCTCCATAAAACCCATTCTCAAAGACATAACTGACTAGTGTTTACAAGTCACTCATAAGAAAGAAGAAAGATCAACAAAAATCTTATTATTGGTAAACACATTATATAGTGATGCTTATGATTATCTTAAAGCATTAACTGAGTATGTTCCAAAAAATTAGACACCTTGGTTTAAAAGTCATATGTTTCTGCAAAGCTTCCTGGCTTACATTTCAGATATGACAAGCTTAAACCATATGGTTTCGCCATACATGGTGCCATCGATGGGTACTCCCGTAAAATAATTTGGCTGGAGGTAGGCTCATCAAATAACAATCCACAACTTACAGCCCGTTACTACATGGAGAGTGTGCAACTTAACAAGGGTAAGAATAGCTATAAACCACTTTTCTTATTACTTTGAATAAAATTGCATCATCAATGAACAGTTTGGTATGCGAAGCCATCATACCATCATTTGTGCCGAAGTGTTATGTTATTTCAATTGACATTTTGTAGATTTCCTTGTCTTCTATAAGTATATTGAATGCTTCTAGTACCATATAGATTGTCATGTGACATGCAGTTAATTGTAATGTTATGGCTATATTCTTACATCCAAAAATGCTGGTCTCCATATGTATTCAAATTGGGAGCTTTCAATTTTCCTGTCCCAACAAATGAATCAATGGTATTTTTATGTACAAAGTCTCACTGACAGCCTTGCCTTCATTTCAAAGTGAATTCCCCTTCCAACCTGTACAACGTTTTGAATGACTAAGATTGGGCCAAAAAAAAAAATGTTATGTTTGTGGTTACATGGCCCCAAAAAAAAGGGTCGGTCGGTAGGCTTTTTTTTTTTTTTTTTTCTTATTGCCAGATATTCTAATAAGTAGTGGCAATATATAGATATTTAGTTAGGTTGCATTGTGTATGTTTGCTTTATGTGTATCATTGTTGAGCTAATATGATTTTACACATAGTTCTTCAATATTGTAGTACAGGTAACTCTGCATAAGCCGGACAAAATTGGACTAGCTCATTTCATCTGCCTTAATAGCTTAAATCTGGCTTTATATATGTGACTAAAAATAACTCAAGTATTTAATATATGAAATGTGACTGAGAGACAACTTACTAGTGCAAATCCAGCTTAGGAGGAGTTACCTGTACTGTAGGATTTAAAAAAAGTCCTCTGTGTACCTGCAATTCTTTTGTGTACCTGCATTATAAATAAGACCCTTTTTTCACTTTTTTTCATAGGTATACCCATCCCTTGCATCGTACGTAGATTCCTGTAGAATAGATGGCACAGCTGAGATACCTCCTTCGCATAGAATGGATGTCAAAGCTTTCTAGTCTCTGGAGACAGCAAGCTGTACTAAGTGCTACTAAGTGTCACCACTCACCAGAACTATTCGGAATTCTGACACCAGAACTTTTACCCACTGGGCTGACACCTCTTCTACATCACTTTCATGCCTTTTCATGCCAACTTATTGCACTAGATCACCATGGAAAAGCAAGCTTGTGATGGTAGGGCAGGCTGATAGCCAGAAGTGCGATCACTTTCAAAACTTATCCTACCTGACTGACACCTCTTCTATTTATTGCAGGCACGCTTTTCTATTCTTGATTCAATATTTACCTGCATGGAAAAACATGCTTGTGATGGTAGGGCAGGCTGATAGTCAGGGCTGGGTACCACTTTCAAATCTCATCCAACCTGGCTGACACCTCTTCTATTTATCGCTTGAATGCTTTTCTCTGCTTAATGCCTTTATATTTTACCTGCATGGAAAAGCATTCATGCGATGGTAGGGTAGGCTGATAGTCAGGGAGCAGTGTCAAATCTTGAAATTTGAACTGTACGGGGGGTTTAATGTTAAATAAACTTGGGGTCCAATCTTGAAATGGAAAGTTTCATCTTTATTTACTCCTGTTTTCTCCTGCGAGAAGAGGATCATTTTTACACACTCAGTATATTTATAGGGCTGTACTCAACATGGCAATGATAATCTATTAAATTGAAATATTTCTTAAATCAATTATTGAAGAAAAGGGCAACTATTCATGTATGTCAATGAAGCGAAATATAATTTTCATATTATAATTCACCTACTTTTGTAGATAAAATTTCAATATTCCCTTTGTAATATGCATGTCAATATCAAATTGAATCCAGAAAATCAAATCGAATCCAGAAAATCAAAATCAGTGAAAGTATGTCAATCAATGAAATCATGAACATTTGGATGTTGAGCACAACCCTACTTGGAGTTTAATAATATCAAAGATGTGACAACAAAGTGGACAAAATCATAGATAGAAGTATATGAAACAGTTTACTAGAAATTCCAAAATTTCCTCGGACAATGGAACACAAGACATTACAATATCTGAAAAAGTCGCATGCCTCCTGAATTCCAGTACAACATGTTATTCAATTGCTATATCAACCCCCTCGATAGACAATAGAATTCCTTGATTTATCTATTCCGAAAATTTCTCTGGAATAAAGGACAACTGTAAAGTGCCTTTGTAATATTTGCTATGAATTCATTTTCGCTACTAAATGTTCTCCTCCCCTAAACTTAGAACCGCCAAATTTTCATTCCCATATTACCAATTTGAAAATGATCAAGCCTGGACGCTAATATTGAAACCACTAAGACGCCAAAATTGGTAAATTCGCTACATGCAGATTTGCCAATATTAGGCACTTTACAGTATTAAAACAGAAACATTCTATATACTGATATTAAAATCTGAGGTACGGGGCTTTTCATTTAATATGAGTCTTGAAGCAATCCCTCATTGTTTTTAATGAAACGTAAGTCTCTGGATCTGTAATAAAATTGATATCTTAATAAAAGTAAAAGTATTTGTACTTCAGCTTCAGTCCAACAAAGTGATTTCTGACTATAAAAGGCTCCACTGGCTCAATACTAAGTCATATCCCAATGCTATTTGAGTTCAGGCTTCTTGGAGATGAACATGTCCAACTGCAATTCCTAACATGGCTATACAGTATAGATGCACACTTCAGGCTCCAAAGTCTTAAATCACAATACAGGATTATATGGCTCACTCTACCACCTCCTCTACTTTTTTATTCTGACATCAATTTATAAATCTGGCCGAGCTGATACAGTACAGGTAATCCTGCATATTAAAAACTGGATAAAATGGGACTATGTTTTGTCTGGCCACAGGTTTTTGCTCTGACATGAACAGACTAGTAGTTTTAATATGCTCTAAAAGTGTAGCCGCCAATTCTTAATTTAGGTGGGTCAAGAGTGATCGCATATTCTTTGCAGGTCTGACAACTCTTATTAAACAATCACAAAATACTCGACATTAAATAGATAGGAGCCTTTTATGTAATTAAGACAAGGTAAGAAAATCAATCTCCTATCATGTTTCCATCAAGGATGGCTCTCAGTTGAGAAATCAGAACATAAAAATCATATTTCTAGCCAGTCAATGCTTTGTACATTTAAAGCCGCTAGCTTGCAGCCTATAAAACAGGATTCAATGGTTTTCACAATTTAAGCCTTGTTGCCATAGGGCCTTGCACAGATAGGCTTGCAACCTTTTTCCTTACATTCAATACAGAGTGGCAGGACTGTTTTGAATTTTTTTTTCAGATCACAATCTACCTCAGTGTCAGGTGCTGCGCAATAGCAGCACAGATCTTTTCTCCCAACATCCGAACTGTAGTATGGGAACTCAATTGGAGTGTGGCACGTCATTGAAGGTCTGACATGGACTTTCTTGTGTAACGAATGTGATTCTTGGGTGATAAATGCACCACAGGTGTATTCCTCATCACTCAGGAACAGAATCAGCTGGGTGGCTTGCCTCTCAGTCAAACGACTTTTTGCATAGATGACACGTGGCTTGTTGCACTCTACATATTCACAAGAATAGCGTGCATTTTGTGCAGTGTAGAGTGCAGCACCACCTGATTGGTCTTCTGGCACGTCGCTAGTTTCCAGGTCAATATGAGTCTCACTGGATGTATCTTTCCTCTTGCGTGTAGCTTTTTCATTTGAGGTAGATTTTGGTTTTGGTGTAGATTTCTACTTTTGCAGCAGGCTTGGCCGTGCATCATCTGCAGTTTCCAATTTCTTTGCCTCACTGTATGGCAAAAAGTGGTCACTGTCATCCCCGATAACTGGGTCCGGCAACCATTCTAGATCCTCAGGGGCTGAATCAGGAGGTAAGCAGCAATCAGGATTTCCACACTTTCTTATCTGAAATGTGTACTGCCGTTGGCGACAATGACCTGCAAGCCAATCTCGGTAGGCCTTAACAGATTTGGTGTGTTGTTTCTGTAACTTTCCCAAGTCCATTTCGGGGAAAAGTTCCCGGAGGTGGCGCTGAACGACATCAATCTCCAAGTCAGCAGCTGGGTCCATTACCACAAAGTTTTTGTCCTTCAGCTTCAGTCTGGCAAAACGATTTCGAACCAGAGACTGAACTGGCTCTATTGACATTACCCACTTATCCTTGAGTTCAGGTTTTTTGGATATAAGTTCTCTAATTTGTGTCATGCTTGTGGCGGATTTAAATTTCCCATCATCCTCACTTCGTTGCAAAGCACAGTTTTGAAGACCATAGTTTAAGACTGACATTACTCTCTCGGCTGGGTTGCTCCAGCTGTTGCCAGGTGCGCACCAAGCTTCGATGAACATGTCTAAGTTCATTTCCTTGAACATGGCAACTGACCCACACTTTACACTCTCCAAGGTGTTCCGTTGGTCAGTTCCGCTGTCACTGAATTTTAGAACAATTTTGGGATTCGAAGAATGTGCCTCATGATAGCTGTATGTCTGAAAGGGGAGGATGTCTGTAGTACAGAGTCATTTACTACAACATACACCTGGCCAGAAACAAAAGACTTATCAGCACTTCCTGGTGTGTTACATAGTAGATACACAGAAGGTGTCAAGCTGCTGTTGTGCATATCATGGTCGGCAGCTACAAGGGTGACATTGGTAGGAGCTATAGTTTGTCTTCCCCTAACACCTGTAGAGATGGGAAGTCCTGGGTTGCCCACTGGTATTTTGGCTTTATCGTCGTCGCAGATGAGGACGACTTTCTCACCCAACTCAACAGCTTTCTCCCTCAGATATTTAAATTGGGCTGAACAAAAGTGTTGGTCTGGGTGGGAAGCACGCAGCTGACGTCTTTGAATTTTATTCTGCACTGGGAAATGACTCGTGAAGTTGAGTGCCTTGTGAGTGTACTGATTCCTTGGGGTGAATTGCAACCTAACCAAACTCTTTGATGGGATCAAAGTGCCCTCCGGACATTTCTCTGCTGTGTTCTCTATAAGCTCTCCAAGAGAGATCCACTCACTGAGGTGTGCCTCACCATGGCGCCGTTCGTCTGGAGCTGTGATACTGTCTATTACCTCCTCTAGCTTCTCAAAGAATGTGTCAAACTTTGTCGACGGTTGGCCTGCATTAAGTTCCCTCAGGTCGGCAACAAGGCCAGTTTCTCCCAGTGCAATCATTCTTATCCTCTGTTGAGTTTCTACTGCTTGGGATTCATAGGCCTCTTTGTAGATGTAGTCAGCTATGCTAGGCTTTATTTTGACAAGGTTGTCCAACTTTTGTCGGAACATCTGTTTCTGTTTCCTAGTGTGGTACTCAGGCAACTTGTCTTTAACTGTGCCAATGACACGCACGGAACGTATCAACAAGTCTGCTTGAGAAGAATGCTCTCTGACCTTGGTGACAAAAACTATGGTAGCTATTCCACCTCCTGGACAGTATTTGTACATATCAACTGGTACTGAAAGGTGCATGTTTTGGAAGTACCTCAAGCGCTGGACATTGTGCTGGAACGGAATGGACAAATGTTTGCCTTCATCGAAGAATACTACCTCCAGCTCATCTGCTGATTTAACGGCATCATTAAGAAGGCTATACTTTTCCACTATGGGCCCATAAGATTTTGTTTTGTGCTGTACAGTGCAGTCGGTAAAGACTGTCCTGGCAGGGCTCTCGTTGCTGTGACGCTCCTGTTGACTGGAAAGTTCTTTTTCCAAATATGCAGCATACTTGCTTAAGCAGTCAGCAAGTTTTTGGAGTTCAGCCGAAAAGTTCTTCCATTCAGGTGAGCTTGTAGCAATAGGTCTGTGACACAAACTGTAGAGTGCCTGTGCATGCTGATTCAGGTCACTTTGCCTCATAGGGAGACTCTTAACTTTTTTGCGTTTGATTTCATTGTAGCCTTGAAATGATTCAAAGACCTGTGGAATAGGATCTACTCCTGACACCCTTTCTGCTTTGGTGTTAATTACCAAGTGCTGATTTGTGACATACCAAAGTGCCTTTGTAATAATCTGCAAAACATAGTAACTCTCATCTTCAACAGTAGATTTATCAAACTTGAGGTTCCTTTCAATCATCAAATCAACCACATCGTTGTACATTTCCTCCTTCCTGTTCAAAGGTGTTTCACTTTCAGGGTTTCTCTGCTTTTTTTCAGGCAATGCCATTTGCCTAGACATCAAAACATTGAATGCATTCACGACTCTGGAACTGTTCTTGGAGTATGATTCATCTGCAGGAGTTGTTTCTTTCAGATGCTGGCAGTCAATTTTGATGTATTTCACTCCAAATTGTACAAGCTGAGTAATTGCTGTTCCGGGGTCCTCAATAGCAGACCACCCCATCTTTGGATCCTCACAACACTGCACTGAGATTTCAAATGTTTTATGGTTCAAATTGCCACTTGGGTGAATCTCTTCAACTACATCTTTTAAGTTTTGTTCAATGTTGAAAGGCAAGAACATCCTTTTATTGGGGTAATGAACACACCCAGTAAGTTCAACATTATAGAGTATTCTGTTGAAAGAGGCCATCTTGCAGGCTGATCCTTATGTGCCAATGTCACAAAGTACTGTTTTGTTCAATGTTGAAAGGCAAGTTCAACATTATAAAAGAGTATTCTGTTGAAGGAGGCCATCTTGCAGGCTGGTCCTCATGTGCCAATGTCACAAAGTACTGTCAGCCATGGCTGCAATAAAAAAAAATTAAGGTAATTATATTTAAAAAGAACTGGGTGCTGGGTAGATGGTCAGACAGATTTATGGATATGTGGGTGGATGGACAGATGCATAGGCGGGCTTATAACTAAAACAGACATGCAAGTGTGTGGATGGACGGAAAGATGTGTGGGATACAGAGGGATATGGCTGGACACATGTGAGCGTGAGGGTGGACAGAAAGATGTGTGGGACACAGGGGGGTATGGCTGACAAGTGAGTTTGTGGGTGGACGGAAAAATGTGGGGGACACGGGACACATGCGAGTGTGTGGGTGGGCGGAAAGATGAGGGACACAGGGGGGTATGGCTTGACACATGCGAGTGTGTGGGAGGACGGAAAAATGTGAGGGACACAGGGGGGTATGGCTTGACACATGCCAGTGTGTGGGTGGACGGAAAGATGTGTGGGACACGGGCGGGGGGGGGGGGGGGGTGGGGGGGCTTATGGCTTGACACATGCCAGTGTGTGGGTGGAAGGAAAGATGTGGGGGACACAGGGGGGTATGGCTTGACACATGCCAGTGTGTGGGTGGAAGGAAAGACGTGTGGGACTCGGGGGGGGGGGGGGGGGGGGGGGGGGTATGGCTTGACACATTCAAGTGTGTGGGTAGGCAGAAAGATGTGAGAGACACAGGGGGTATGGCTGACATGTGAGTTTGTGGGTGGACGGAAAAATGTGGGGGACACATGGGGGGTATGGCTTGACATGCGAGTGTGTGGGTGGACGGAAAGATTTGTGAGTGACAGGGGGGTATGGCTTGACACATGCGAGTGTGTTGGTGGACAGAAAGCTGTGTGGGTGGATAGGCCGATTTGTGGTGGGATGGATGGGCAGATGTCTAGGAGGATAATGAAGTGGCAGGTATTAAAGTTTTTGTTCTGATATTAAATTATACTTGATTCACTTTTGGGAGAAGTATTTAAAAATACAGAATTAACTATTATGCTGGTGAAATAGACAGATATGTGCAAGATATCTCCTATGACCTTGAACCAAGGTCATTACATTTTAAAAAGAATAAATTAAATCTGTCAGCTGAATTTCAATATGGGGCAAGTCTAAAAGATTCATGTATATAATCCATGTTAACTTTTTAAGAGAAAATATATTTAATATTTCAAAATAAAATGTTGGGGGAGGGGTAGAGATTGAATTTCAAATGGCTTTAAGATGTATTCTGATGAGTTACAGTCCAAAGACCTGTACTTACTAGCATTAAATGCATAAATGACTTCAAATAATCATCTGACATGTCTATTTGCCAAATGTCATGTACTTGTATGGAACTGGACTGAATGAAATCATCAATCTCCTGCCCTCAAGAGAACAAGTACATGCCCACAAGACTTACAGTAACTCCAGTACACATCTGATATTACTTGGAAACAATATCAACCCTTTTTAAATAATAATTTTATTTTTATTCATTCGCATACATAAGTACATATTAAATACAGGTAACTGCTAAGCCGGAGTCGAATACGTCAGATTTTCACCTAAGCCAGATATGTCTTTCAGTCCCATTTCATAAAAATAAGGTTAATTTCTAGTCACATTAAAGCCAGATTTCGGCTAAGCCAGATAAAATGAGCTGGTCCAATTCCATCCGGCTTATGCAGAGTTACCTGTATAAAAATATTTCAATAATTCATAGACATTATGTTCACACACATGTATTACATACATCTGTAAAAAGTTGGTTTAATAACAATATGCATGACCTAGGCCCCCACCATGAAAAAGTAATCCACTTCAAATATTTCATTTCATCCATTTTGTTATTCATATCAATTTAATATTAATTATTCACTTTCAATATCCATGCAAGACCTATACACTCTTTTGATACTAATACTACATTGAGAAAACAAAGAACATTTTAATTTCATATTTCATTCATTTCATTTTATTCATTTTGTTTTATATTCATTATTATCAATTTAGTTACTATTCACTTTCAATATTCATGCAAGGCCTATACCCTCTTTTGATACTATACTTCATTGAGAAAATATAGAAAAACTCTTAATTTCATATTTCATTTTATTTATTTTGTTTTTCATATCAATTTAATATCAACTATTCATTTTCAATATCCATGCAAGACCTATACTCTCTTTCCCAATGAGAAAATATTTCATTTTATTCATTTTGTTATTCATATCATATTAACTATTCACTTTCAATGCAAGACCTATAACCTATTTTGATACTAATACTAAATTGAGAAAATATTGAACTCTCAAGAAAAAATATTTTCATATAAAATACATTTCAATATAATTCATACAAAAATATTTCCATTCATACTGTTTAAATGCATACTGTTTAAATTGTATTATTTCATTCATACACATGTGACACATCTTCAATAAAAATGCATGACCCATCCCCTACCTTATATACATAATTATTATTTGAAAAGTGAATGACTTTAAATTTTTCCTTTCTCATGTCTATACAAGTTATTCAGGCAAGAAACTACATGTTCATTGGCAGTAATTCATCTGACTGTGCACATATTTTATGAAAATAATCTTAAAAGTTTAATTTTATTTATTCATATATATTTATACATGTAATACATCGTACAAAAATATTTCCATTCATAAACTGTTCAAATTTTATTATCTCATTCATACACAGGTAACACAAAAGTGAACAAATTTAAATTTTCCTTTCTCGTGTCTATACATTGAAGTTATTCATTAATAATATATTAAACATGCACTATTAAAGTTCTGTCAGACATGACCAGTACCCCCTTCTAAGTTCTAATACTATACTATAACTAATACTATTAGATCTAGCTATTTAGAAAAAACAAACATCTGACAGTGAATTTCATGTTTTATTCATACATATATATATATATATATATATATATATATATATATATATATATATATATATATATATATACATTTAATACTTCAACTAGATTAACCATCCAAGATCCCCCCCCCCCCCCCCCCAATCCCCCCCCCCCTATGTTCAATGGTGGAATGGCGGCAGAGATTCTCTGAAAAACGTGCTTGTCTGTTCGGTAAACAGACAAGTCAAATACCCATTAAAACGTAGTATTTTCCCACCCCCCCTTATCTTTACACTCCAAACAATCGTATGTCTGGTCAAAATTACCTGATTTATATATATTTAGTGTGTGATGGCCATAGATTTTCAGGCCACCCGTCTGTTTTGCTTCTCGTGCGGCAGAACACCTCGCACGTATAAAGTACAGACTTAAAATGGCTACCTACATACGGCGAATGATTGACATGCGCTGGCATATACCGGCCAAGCTATAGGCACATGGCAGGAACAATGTATATTGGTGAATCGGTTGCTAACTACATGACGCCATGCGTCGGCTGAATTGGCGATGTACATGTACATGTATAATCAGATGGAATGAGGGCCACAGAAAAGCATATAATTACACGCGCGAGGTGTTCGTTCTGATGTCTGGCCTCCGATCGAGGTTTTTCCCGAACAAGAGGCCCAAAACTAGGGCAAAAGGTAATAAAAACATTACGGTCGGGCGGTTTAAAATGGGTCGGTCGGGTAACCACAAACATAACATTTTTTTTTTTGGCCTTGGAAAAGAACACTACATCATGAGTTGTCCATGCGTTATTCTGTCGCTTGTTATATAAATGTTTATATCAATATCCTAGGAACTGCAATGCTGGTGTGTACTGACAGGGGCACTGAGAATCAGCACATTGCAGCACTTCAATGCCAGTTTCGCAGAGATGGAGCAGAACCATTTGCAGACTTGCAGAGTCATCGATACGTGAAGTCATCCTCAAATCAGGTAGACATTTTGCCTTATTCCTTCCAAAATATAGGGATAGCACAGGAAAATGTATTTGAATTTACTGAGTAATTCACATTGAGAAAATGAAAATGGGTCCTAAATTGTGCCTATACAGGTGAACTTGGATATGACGTACCACTGTACGACGGATTTTTGCATATGACGGACGATATGATTGGTCCCAGTCCGATGCATACCAAGTATTCGTCATATGTATACGACAGATTTTGCATATGACAGATCATTTTTCCTGGTCTGTCATATCCAAGTTCACCTGTACTAATGAAATAAAAAAAATGAATGTGCATTTGAAAGTGGGGAATGAAGAAAATGCCCTCACATCAACTAAATATATTATTTTTCATGTTATATTTACAGCGAATCGAAAGCTGGTGGTCTATTTTTAGACGTGATGGGATAGAATGGTGGATCAATTACTTCAGAGGAATCTGTGACAATGGCTATTTCTCCAGGGAAAACGAAAATCATCTGTAAGTATTAAGTTAAACCTGGGAGTAGTAGACAGGGAGTGGGCACTGTGCATGCGTCATCAAATTTCGCTGCCTCCGACTATATGAGTCATAGATAACATGTGTACCGCAGGATTGGCTGCCTGCTGCCTGCTGAAAAAAATGACGTGACCAATTCTTCTCCAGGAAACACCGCGTAACCCGAGGCGCACATCACCTAGGTACTAGCATGCTGTGCCTATGGGGTTGCGGATCAAGGGGATGTATTTCTCTGGTTAAACTTTCAAAGAAATAGCAAATGAACTTTTGTCACTATCTTAATAGGACTTAATCAAGCATGTTTCTGGTCAGTTTCAGCCTGAGGTACACATTCATGCCGGTTATCAAGAAATACATCCAAGATTCTGTTGACAGATGGAATGGCCATCGTATGCAAGGAAATAATGGAGCACGAAGCCCTTCAGGCATCCCTGAAGTTCTTCATGCATTGGGTAAGTTATGGATACTTTAAATCTATCTACATACCATTTTTGTGATTTTTTAAATGTATGTATTACTAAATACAAAGTGAATCAAAATCGTCATCTTTCTTTAACAATTCTTGTTTGGTTCTATGTATAAATGCATAATATTTTTAAATCCATACCATGGATGACTGTCCACAGGCTTAATGCTTGCTCTCAATTACAGATTTATGAGTAAGGTTCTGTTTAATACAATCCCAATGTTAGATCCATCCAAATTCAATTGTCATTCTGAGCTTAAATGCAATAGAAAGAATTTTGGAAACTGATATATATATATATATTTATGCTTTCTTTGATAATAATATAATAGTTAAATATATTAAACATGCTACAACAGAAAAGCACTTTGCCCATTTAGACAACACAATCATATCAAAGTGTGGTCATCAAAAAGTTTAAGTGATTCACCTTCAAGTATATACTTTCATAACTTCACATTTTCAGGTGATGATTACATACAACCTGTCCCAGATAACATGATAGAATTTGGATTTGGATTGTGTGAGGAGCAAGGAAGGAGTGGATCCGCCGAGTTTGATGAATATGCGGCTGCATTTTATTTGGAATGCAGATGAGAAGATGCTACGAGCCAGGAGGTGGCCTTTGATCAGTATATAACCCTCAGGGACACTGCTGAGGGTTAACCCAGACCAATTTGATTATGGTCTTACATTTTTGTTTGGCATTTTGAAAAAGTGTCAGCCTCCTACACAGTAATTTAGAAAAGTAATATTAGTTTTCTGAAATTTGTGAAATCGCAATGGGTGTAACAGCATAAGAAATCTATTTAAGGATTTTTCTTTCATTCCAGGGGAGAAAAAAAATGATAAAGACAAAAATACACCATTCGATTACTTTTTTTGATGAAAATCTGTTGCCAGGATCCATGTCATACAATAAAATTGGTCTAGCTTTAAGACGAATTCTATGTGAATACAAGAATTTAAAGAACAACAAGATAACTGAAAAAGATGTCAAATGTTTATTATTGATGATAACACAAGGGCTGTAATGGCCATTTTGTAGATTCAATAAAGTAAATAAGCTAATAAAATTACTTGTTTTTTACTTTTATTGAAACACATTTCAATAGGCAAGAATACCTAATTAAAACAAAAGGTGTTTTGCTCTTGAGGTATTATTTACAATTTATAACTTGTGTTACTGAAAGTAAATTGTGTGGTAACTTCCTGCCTATTTAACTGAAAACAATTCTCCTTAACCATTCATTTTCATTTAAGACATGACTAATATTCAATGTTAAAATTACATTCCAAGAGTAAGGAATTATACATTGTTCAAATATGCATTAATGAAATATCTCAAAGCAACATCACTTAGAACTGACTGCTAAACAAAGTTTGACTACCACACAAGTAATGGGTGTAAATTCCCAAACATATGAAAGGGCTTTTTCCCTTGAGGTATGATTACACCTCATAACTGATATCAAAGTGTGGTACCTCCCTTTGCAACTGAAAACTTACCTCTTTAACTTCTAATTTTTAAGTTGTAATTAAAACTTTACCCTGCATTGTTCAATTATGCATAAATGAAATGTCCCAAAACAATATTACTTAAAACTGATTGCAAACCAAAGTTCCAACTACCACACAACACATGGGTGTGAATTCCAAAAGCTATATGAGGTATAATTTCACTTCATAACTTGGATTTATATAATACCGAGTTATAAGTGTAGTAACTGCTATTTAAAGGGCAAATGCACCATCATGATGATTTAGGTTCAACATGTGCCTATACGTGTCACCTTCCAAATAAGACCAGCCGCAAGTCTGTCCTCCTCAGCACTACTCAGATATAGCTTAGGAAAGTGAGTAAAAATCTGGCCTGAGTTTGGGCATAGAGGCTGACATTACAGGGCAGGGCACAAATTTAAGCCCAATTTTGATTGGTCGAGAGATATCAGGAGGAGTGCTGAGGAGGACAGACTTGTGGGTGGCCTTATTTGAAAGGTGACACGTACAGGCACATTTTGAATCTACATCATCATGATGGTGCATTTGCCCTTTAACTCAGAAAATATCTCATAAACATAATAATCATAAGCTTATAAGTACATATTGTTTGTTTGTGCATTACATATCTAAAAGCAATATCACTGGTTAATGCAAATAATATGTACCACATTACAAACTGCTGAGAATTCCTAAAATAACACCGTTTCTAAGATGCATACACCTTTAAATTTTTCTGAAACAGGATACAAACTTCCTTAATAACTAATAGAAGTTCACAAAATTATGTCAATGAAGAAACATTTACAAAGAACTTGCTCTCCGGATTAGAAGTGACATCATACATTACAATGTAGTTACCTATTGCTGGAATTGTTTTATTTTGTACTTGTCCTGAAAGATACTAAGAAAATAGGTTTTCCACAATGAGATTTGATTGCCGACACATTACAAGGAAGATCTCACAAATTCTATATATTTATACAGGTACCTACAAAGGAAATGTCCCCTTTTTAATTTCTACTTGCCCTGGGTGATTTAGTTGACCATCTATTTGTAGCACTGGCTACCACAAGTTAAACCAACTAAACAGTTTAAAAATAGCAAAAGATATTCAAATTTCTCAATAAAATCAATATTTTAGATGAAGTAGGACATTAGTCTGATAAATACTATGCAAGACAAACTGTTGTGCTTTGTTCATTGATAGCACCTACAACCCATCATTCCTTCCAGAATGTAGGATGCACCCTGAATGTGTGACCAGCAAGCAGAGAAGCACAATATTTGTTTCAAAGGGTAGATGGTTTCAAAACACTTTGGAATAGTTAGATTATTCCAAAACCCTGGCTCTCTTGTATGGCTCTCACCATCATCCTTGTAAATCGGTCTTCCTGAGATTCTATGTCATATGGCAGCATTAGATTTGTAGAACATGTTGAAGCTGTTGGTAGTCTTCCGTCCTTTCCCATTTCATAAAATGATAATGTAAGCTTTGTAGGAAATCCCAAAGCAGGCACTTTATCCGCACCAGTCCAGAAGATAAGAATATCTTCTAGAGAAATTGGATGTTGACCTAAAAGGAAATACATAGATTATTAGCCAACAAAATTTGCATTGAATGTTTCTGCAGGTCCCTATATTACATATCTGAGCAGACCACTCATCTGCAACCTTGAACATTTGAAGATTTTGTTGATCAGTTCTTCAGATATCTTGCAGACAAGGTGTACCCCTATCATTAACTTTTTGAAGTTTAAAAACGTTCCCAAATGACCTTAAAAATAAGGTCAAGGTCACTAAACCTTAGTCAGTTTGGGGCATGCCCATAAGAAAAGATCCCCAAAATTTGAAAGATTTTGTTGATCAAAGTTGTAAAATCTCCCCAAATGACATTTAAAATTGGGGTAAAGGTTACCAAAAGACAATCAGTTCATGGCCCAGCCATAAGAAATTTTGTATTTATTCATTAACAAAATACATTGCCTGCTATCATTGGCAGCAGAGTACCACTTCAAAAGGTAATGGTGGCCACTAAAACACCCATTAACCGCCGTGCCCATAATGTCCTCCATAGAAACCCCTGCTCATGTTAATCCTGTTTTCACAAGTCATGCACCAGGTATGGATGAGACTGGACCAGCAAGGAACACTCAATGATTTGCACATCTATCGCCCACTACAATGGTGTGTGACATTGTTTTGCCCTCTAGATGGTGCAAGCCTACTCAAACATGTAAGTCAACTATGCTTCAGGGGATCTAACACGATCAACATCCCTTTCCACGCTGAAGGTTGATGAGAAGGTAATTGTAAACCCTGTGCCTTGACTCACATCAGGCTTTGATGGCTGTTTTAGTTCTTTTTCAATTTGTTATTTGCCTCTAGCAAATTGTAAGCAGACAGAGATATCTTCAACGACATGTAAAATTAAACTTTCATTAAAAGGTTTTCCCTAATTTGGCCTAATTTGGAGTTGAATACACATGCTAGTATCAGCTTGACTCCAGTCAGTACCGTATCCCATGATGCAAAAGTGTATCATAGGATCCAGTGGTTTGTGTAGCGCAATGTTCTTATGTTCCATTAGGAATACTTAAGTTTAAGCTTACGTGGCCAAGCCAGTGATTTGTATTCCAATCCATTTTACCTTTCTCACAAGAAACCAGAAAATCTTCCCACAGGAAGACTGTGTCTTCTTCCTGAGTTTTCTTCCGATGGCTATCCGACCAAGACACCTCATAGAGAGACTTCATTTCAGCAGCAGTTAGTCTTCGTTCGGAGAAACACAGGAGCTCATTCATGGTTCTTTTGTGTTCCTTGACAAGCACCCACAGACCCAAAAGACTCTTTGAACTGGCAATACTCTGCCAAACATCTGTAAAGTCAATAAACATTTTAGCTTTCTGCAATCAAATTGGAAATCACAAAGGTAATAGCACTCATGCTTGTAACACTGGTAGGAAAACATATTTGCAATAGATTCCAAGTTTGCAGTCTATATTTAAGATTTAAGATTTTTTTATATATAAGATTTAATGAATATACACCCCTAAGCTCTTTAGATGTTTGGATGATAATTTCTGAAAATTTGATAAGAGGTTGAAAAATGAAATATTTGGTTAAATATCTGAGAACAGATGATACTGGTATTAGGATATCTTTGTTACGCTATTTTCAGTAAATGACGTGAGCCAAAAAACAATTGGTTCTTTAAAGCTAAGATGAAAAGGAGATTGTGTGCCAAAAGGCCACTCTGACCATTATATATACTGATCAAATAATGAAAAAGCCCTTTCTACTTGAAATGAGCAACCGGTACATAATAAATCAACACGGTTCCTCTTGAATTTGCAATAAAACAAAATATAAGATTAATTAAAACAAAACACAGTGATTGTTTTTTTAAAATGAAGGAAAATTAGCATTCACGAGCAGGCAGATACGCTAAATAAGACAAAAACATACAGGTTAACCCACAAAAGACAATAGTAATGAAAAGGATATGGTGCTCATTTATTTTATCCTATGTCTCGTACAGTTTTCTTGCAGTCTCAAAAACATTCCAGAAATAAAATTTTCCTATATGCAGGGCAATAGATACTTTGAAAAAAGTAGATTCATAGCAAATAACACCTCTGCCACAAGCTAATGCTTGTGTGGTGCTAAACCTTAGCAGGTAGGTTGAGATGATTCCCCCATATCATATTTCATTGGTTTAAGGTGATGGGTACCATTGCAAGCCAGATAAAAGGCCCGTTCTATATTTTGCTACTAGGTGTCACCTTTTCCGATTATTATCAATTATCAATTGCCAGTTTTGTAATCGATTACTCAGAATCAGTGAGGTAAACAATTGATTATCGATTATAATCGATGATCGTCCCAACACTACTGACTGGGCAGGTGAACTTTGTTTTTGTACTCAGCGTAACTTGAAAATTTGTCAAGATTGCTGCCCCTTCGTCCATGTTGTTTATGGCGGAGGTGGCAGTGGCGGTACATGCCCACTTGCGCAATACGGCAGTCAAACAATAGGCAGTTTGTAGTAGCAGTGTCTTCTTTGCAGTGACACATACAAAAATGAAACAGTAACAAACAGAATAGGATTGTTAATTCATGATAGAAACTGCATTTATTGCAGAATTTTATTCGGGCAGTTAAAAATCATTCGGGCAGGTGATTTTTCCAGCCTACCTGCCCATTCGGGCAGGTATGGATGTATATAAGTTAACATTGGGCCCTGTAGTATAAGAAATTACAAACCTGTGGATCCTTCTTGAATGAAACAGTTGGTGTATCAGTCTTATCATGTGTTGAGTTTTCTATTCTGTGATATGACTCATCAATGTATGATGTGTGAGTTGTACTTGTGGCTGCGGTGGCCTCTGGTTCTTTTTTGGCAGACACGGGAACTGCACTGGATTTGGGAACATCTGTATCCTCCACTTCTAAGACATCAAAGTCATCTGAAACAAGGAACACCTCTATTGATATGCAAAATTTAATTGACAGTGTCCTAAGTCTTCCATCAATTTGATGCTTGAGCGTAGTCAAGTTGACTAGTTGAGCATTCACCTATTTTATTGTTCACATGAACCCCATAGCACCCTTTGGAATAGGTCTAGATGTATATCAAGTTCCATTTTGTTTAGTTTTCAGTCTAACTGTAACAAACGAAATATTAAAATAATTGCAGGTCAAATTCAAGATAAAATATACACAATATTTATCTCTATGGCAAAAACATTATACTCACAATACTTGATATTAGCATCTGGGAAAGTTTAATTCCTGTTTGAGGATGAGAATGGTAATGAACAATTTGGTTGGCTGCAAAAAGTGGGGTGGATAAATCAAGATTTTGGCCAAATCTTGCACTTTGGAGTGCAAGCATGAAATTTGGTACAATTATAGTTGAAGGAATGCTGATAAATATTGGAAGGGGACACAGGCTGTAGGTCACCCCTATGATCTATTTTAGGGCCGTTTTAGGTCAGAAACGGACATTTTGGGGGGTTTTGTATATGAAACTCTTGCATTAAGATGAGTAGAAGCATGGAACCTGGTATAATCATGGAATAAGGAATGTTCATGAACATTGGAAGGGGACACAGGCTAAAGGTCATTACTATGACCAATTTTTGGGCCATTTTAGGCCAAAAATGACATTTTTGATGATTTTGCAGATAACGACTTTCATGGAACTTGTTATTAGAGGCATGAAACTTGGTACAATTATGGTTTAAGGTATGATAACGAAAGTTTGAAGGGGACACGCATTGTAGGTCACTGCTCTGATCTTTTTTTGGGTCATTTAAGGCCAAAATTGGTCAAAACAGACAATATTGGGGGATTTTACTAATAATAAGAACATCCTTTACTTTCAGGTTGAAGCATGAGACTTTGTACAATTAATTGACAACCCGTCTCGGATGGGTTGTCAGCAGGTCCTCAGCTTAATTCGCCACCCGGCTCTCCACTGCTAACTTAATCCCTATATCATGTTCCAAAAATTTCAATGTGAGGACCCTTGCCCCAACGGCAAACGGTACGGACAGCCGGAGGAGGCAAGTCTCCTGGTCTACGTGGAACCTTCATGAAGGTTTCTCACTGGTTCCCTTTAGTGAACTTGCACCCTTGTCTCCACCACCAGCTGGGGGTAACCAGAGCACCAATTTCTGGCCAATTGGTGGCTATTAGTTGACACTGGTTGAGGCTAGCATGTTCGTGTTGACCAGCTGGTTTCGAATCCACTTGTGTTTGGTCATCTAAGTTAGGTCGGACCTGCTGACAACCCGTCTCGGATGGGTTGTCAGCAGGTCCTCAGCTTAATTCGCCACCCGGCTCTCCACTGCTAACTTAATCCCTATATATTGTTCCCAAAATTTCAATGTGAGGACCCTTGCCCCCACGGCAAACGGTACGGAGAGCCTGAGGGGACAAGTCTCCTCAGGGGCGGATCCAGGGGGGGTTCGAGGGGTTCGTCCGAACCCCCCCTGGCTGGTGACTCATTTTGCACCACCACGCCACCTGTTGACAAACATCAAAATGAATTGTTTTTCCTGCCTCTGCCACCAGTTGCAATTTGCAATTTGGTCCAAGTCTATTGTTTTCCCAGGCCCTGAGTAGGCAACAGGCAGATTGGTGTCAGCCAGGTATAGGCCTGAGTGGATGAACATTCTGCTCGAGGGGATTATCTGCCGTGGACGGCGGATACAGAACTACAGTCGAGGGGGGGGGGGGGGGGGGGGGGCGGGGGTAGTTGATTCTCAAACTTCTAGATTACTTGATTCATTCCTTAGTCTAGCGGATACAGAATTACGTCCAGTCGTTTGCAGACTAAGAATAGCTTGGGAAACCTTGCAGATTGACAACTAGCTTGGAAAACCTAATGTTTGTTAGGTGAAGGGGGGTTCGTTGATTCTCAAACTTATAGATCACTTGATTCCTCCAAGCCCTATGAAAAATACCTAACTAATAGCCAACAGATACATAAATAACCACACCTTAACAGCTTTTTAGGTGGCTTAACCCATTTGCATCTGAAGTGCAACAATGGTCAAACACCTTTGGGCAACTACCTCATCAAGTAGAGTATTATTTGTAACAAAGTTGAATAGAAATGATTCAGCAAAATTAGAAAAAAAAATAAAAGTATTGATTTCTTAGAATTTGATGGGCGGAGAAGGGGAAATTTACTGAATGATGCTCATGACTGGTGTTTAGTCATATCACAAATGAAATGGTCTGTCTTCAATTGAACCCCCCCCCCCCCCCCCCCCAAATGCATATATCGCAATTATGCTTACAACAATCAAGCACAGTGGGCAAAAGTTCTTCCCCTCATCCCCAGGGTGTTCACATTGTTAAATCTCTCCAAATGGTAAATTATATTTCTTAAATGTTTGAAAGTGCAAGAGGTCCGTTCAATCTTGCGACAAAAAAATAGGACAATGTGGCCATCACCAAATCCGATTTTGCATATCATAATTTATATGAAATATTGCGTTTCAATTAAAATTTCACTCTTACTCTATAATGTATTTTGTTATATCTCTTATTATTATTATTATAATTTATTGACTGTAAGTGTATTATAAAAGGTTTACAAATATAAACACAAAAAACAACTGAACATAGAAAAAAATCAAATAACAAATAGAAAATAGCCGGGTACGTCATGTATTAAACTTGAGCAAGTTCATATCCTGTTGAAAAGAGGGTTGTCACGAGCCACCTTAATAAGCAGAGTAAGTGGGTGAGCCACCTTAACCTATACCTTTCTTAATTCTAGTGTTCAGTAGATACATCTCGTATATGGCGTTTAGACTTGTAATCCAGATCGCCTCCATGTGTTCAACAGGAGCGCCTATAATCTGTTTCCCAAGTAGGATATGGAGCAAATTGCGATCTTGGCCAACAACACTTACACCAGTTCTACGTTCAATGTTTGCTAACTTAAGCATCAAATCATCCCTCTGCTGCTGGAAGTACCCACATTGAAGAACAAAATGAGCCGCATCTTCCAGTACAAACCCATCACACAGGTCACACATTTTAGTAACATTATCGCATCGTTTCAACTTGAAATCATCTGACTTTAACATACTTGCATGACTGGCGATTTTTACCATGACTTCGCACTTCTTTGTGAACGAGGGGTCTTTATCTGAGAGTTTCCGCCAAGTATTATACCTGCATTCTTCACTAACTTCTTGTAGCAAGTCTAGGTTCCTATACAGTTGTTTCTCTATCTGCCAGTGAACATCCTCTAGCTCCCACCCCCTCTTCCACACGATCCCCTTCCAAGCAGCCTTTGAATATAGATGATTTCTAAGGACCATATTCTGAACTTCTGTCAATACGTTAAAGATAACACATACATTTAACAGGTCAAAAACCACGCTACGGCATATATTGGCACTACCAATCTGTATGTTTTCAAAATAGAAAGATGCTCTTTCACAAAAAACCTGTTTGGCTACCGCATTATCCTCCATGGCTAGGATTGATCTAATAAACATAAGCTTTCTTATCTGGATGATACGTTCCAGTCTCATCCATCCAAGACCATAGTAACAGCAGATATTAGGAGTCTTTGGATGGAATCTCTGGACTCGTTTACCTACATAGTTTTGAAAATCTTCGATCATATCAAGTTTTGACTTATCCAAAATCCAGACTTCGCATCCATATTAGTTGTTGGTACTACAACTGCCCAAAACAAGATATTACATGTAGCAATGGTCAGGCCACCTTTACGGATACCAATTCCAGACATAGTATTAAAAACCTTTCTCCCTTTACCAATGCGTTCCTCAATATTTGAATTTGAATTTTTTGTTTTTCGTCACATTTATGCCAATTGTGGCTAATTCGTGACTAGCCAGTTGTAAGTAGTGGAGGAAACCGGAGTACCCGGCGAAAACCACCGCCTAGCCCCAAGTCACTGGCAACCTTCTCACATGCCCAGACCGGGATTCGAACCCAGACAGTGGTGAGAGACAGCGTACAGTCAATGGTGGCGCCTTAGACCACACGGCCGTCAGAGCAGGCCCCCGTTCCTCAATACCGGAAGCATCTTCATCAAAGATACAACACCTGAAGCCCAAAATGATCGTATGCAGTCCTTTCTTTAACTTTATGAGGGCCTAAATTGAACTGCCGGTCAACAGAATTACGATCATGAGTGCGGCGGGACTCACCAAAGACTAAGACGCCACTCTTTTTTGCGTTAAGTTCGTAGCGCCAAACACACCCATGGTCATACACGATAGACATGGCCGCATCCAGCTTACGTTTAGTCAGGCTGCACGCGGCCACATCATCGGCATATCCCAAAGGTGTGCTTAGAACATTATATATCTTACAGCATAAGTTTATGAGATTATTATTTTTTTATATCTATTATGAAATTATTATTTTTAGCTCTCTGCAGTTGACTCCTGGTGGTGTTTTCATAAATAATTGTGAGTGGCGCCACCAGTGTCACTTTTCGGAACTACATTGAACCCCCCCCCTTCTTAAATGCTGGATCCGGCCCTGCTCCTGGTCTACGTGGAACCTTCATGAAGGTTCCTCACTGGTTCCCTTCAGTGTACTTGCACCCTTGTCTCCACCACCAGCTGGGGGTGCCCAGAGCACCAATTTCTGGCCTATTAGCGGCTATTAGTTGACACTGGTTTCAGAGGCTAGCATGTTCATGTTGACCAGCTGGTTTCGAGTCCACTTGTGTTTGGTCATCTAAGTTAGGTCCCATTGTAAAATGTGCCCATTGCCAACAATACGATCCCGCGTGTTTGTATTGTTCGCAGCAGCGAGACAAACACGGGAGATCGTTTTGTCGGCAATGTGCATACTTTACCACTGGAACTGATGAGCAAAGTCAACATTTTACGCAGTTGAGACAAAACGAATAGTTGTACATATACCATGACGTAGTAGTGCTCCAAAGAGATTTGCCATGTTTGAATGGCAATTTCGAACGTTTGGTCACAAAAAAGTGGGAAAAGCAGTTGCTAAAACTCGAGTCAGACAGACTATAGTTATACTGATCTATTTATTGATGTCAGATGTGACGTTCTACATCAAAATACTCGTGCTACCTACCACCAGTGACCAGACCACCTCCGCTTGTGCCGTGACGGTTTCCCGCCTGTCAACCACTGACCCACTTTTGCCTACAACATGGCCGACCACGTGCTGTTTATGGCAATTAAAGGGGAACTTGGGGAAGAACAAATCATAGGTTTATATGAAAGTTCATGGACATAGCTCAACATCTGTCACATACAGAGAAGCCATAGAGCTCCACACAAGGAGAAATCTAAAATTGCAATTAGTGAATAGCACCTCATCTGAATCAAGGCCGCCGCCATCTTGGATCTGAGTCAACTCCTGCTGCTGTAGTCAATGTAATTGGGTGGCAAGCAGCTTAGTGGGTGTATTAGATAAAGCCAGTAGCTCTGTCTAGAAGGTAGATATTTCACTGCTCTGAAGCACATTCAGGATGTTTAGGTATGCAAATCCCTACGACTTTGAACCAAGAGTGGCTGAAGGTGATCAGGTGGATTATATGGACATAGTTCAAGGTGTTGATGAATTTGATGGTCAAGATGTGGAAACAGAGGGCTGGCGCTTAAATAGCATGTTGTGGTGCACCTGTCAGACTTCTTTCCTTCTTTAAATTATCAGGCCCCTTCCAAAGGTATTCTTGACATTTCTTTTCTATAATCTTCATGAATATGTACACAATTACTAAAGGAAATGAAGATGATTGCTGTTCCCAGTACTGCTAGTCACTTCCTGTGTTTACTACCTTGTGTCCCTTGGGGTCTAGATGTGTAATGCCAATTGGACAAGGTCAATTACCCTATGTGTGTCCCTTTCCTTTACTTACTTTTGTTATTACCCTAGGGACCTAGACATAAGACAAAACCCCAGTTGTAACACAACTAACAAAATCCTGCACAGTCTATTCTCAGTGGATTAATAAAGACCATGTTGAGGTACCTATGAAAATTGCCATTCACCCTGAAAGTTAGCTGTTAGGGTTGCTAAAGTCTGTACATCAGATCAAAATAATGAAGAGTATGATTATTAATCATAAGTCATTAAGAGAAGGTTGGTACTGAGTAAATGAAAATGTCATTGATTCTATCATAAATAAAAGAAAGGGTCATTTGCAATTTGAGATATTTTGATTTCAACCTTCCTCTATATTGCAGTACTATTTAGAAATGTATTTCTTCCCAGTGAAAATGGGGTCATGACTGACTATAACCTTAGCTGTTTCAATTTTGTAAGTTAGGGAATGATATTTACCCTTCTCATGCTGGCTTAATATTAAACATTTAATGCATACACATGTGCTTATATTCGTTGAGCAACTGAATGAAGGTAAATCACGTTGAGACTAGTAAATGTATACCAATAAAGTAAATAAATCCCGAAATTGATAAATTGCAAGAACACTTCTGCTTGAAATAAGAGATTTATGAAAATTGGTCACCAGATATTATATCCTTGAAGTAAGTAAGACTAGATACAATAGGTGTCGCATGGAGCATGATAAAAGGTGTATCAATTGTGACTGTTTCTTTTTTTGAAGAAGTGTGAGAGATTATGCACACCTATTTCACAAGTACCCAAACCTTCTAAAAAAAGCATCCCTCTTCAGAACCTTGTTAACTGTACTCTGAAGTAATCCTGACTGCAGTGTGTGATTCCTGGCATAATCCTCGTCAGTGAAGTGGTCTGAACATACATATGCATACTTCAGGACAGGTGGGTTTAAAAGTTTCATGTTTTTGTCTAAATTTACTACTAGGAAATCTATGACCGCTTTCTCCACTATCGTGTCTTTTTTTACAGCCAATTGCTGCACATGATTTCACCATTTTCTTGTTTGATACACGTTTTTATGCAACTTGTGCAGAAAGCTCTTGTCAGGAGCACTGCTGTTAGATACACTGCCCAGAGGTAGCTTGGAGACAGGATATGATCCCTGCCACCCAATTGTGTCACAGCTGATAGCACTTGAAAAACATGGCCGCACCCAGTGGCTGGCAGAGGCTGTCCAGGAGGATGACAATACGCAAAAATCTCCCCTCACGGTATCACTGAGAGAAAAAGAATGGTAGCATCCTGTTCTTGAAGTGTATTACTTTCATATAAGCTGATATGTTTGTGAGCCTTTAGGGCCCCTTTAATGACGGCTCCCTGAACACTGGTTCCTTGTCTCAATGTGTCTAGTTTTTTCAAGTGATTTTAGCTAGTCAAGAAGTGATTTTAGCTAGTCAAGAAGTGATTTAAGCTAGTCAAGAAGTGATTTAAGCTAGTTTTTTCAAGTGATTTAAGCTAGTCAAGAAGTGATTTAAGCTAGTTTTTTCAAGTGATTTAAGCTAGTCAAGAAGTGATTTAAGCTAGTCAAGAAGTGATTTCAGCTAGTCAAGAAGGGATTTCAGCTAGTCAAGAAGGGATTTCAGCTAGTCAAAAAGTGATTTCAGCTAGTCAAGAAGGGTTTTAGCTAGTCAAGAAGTGATTTAAGCTAGTCAAGAAGTGATTTAAGCTAGTTTACAAGTGATTTCAGCTAGTTAACAAGTGATTTAAGCTAGTCAAGAAGGGATTTAAGCTAGTCAAGAAGTGATTTAAGCTAGTCAAGAAGTGATTTAAGCTAGTCAAGAAGTGATTTCAGCTAGTCAAGAAGTGATTTCAGCTAGTCAAGAAGTGATTTCAGCTAGTCAAGAAGTGATTTAAGCGAGTGGAGTATGTCACACCTGCACCATGGTACTTACGCACGTACAATAAAAAATACTGTATACTAGTATATACCAGCGTATATATGATACTTTGATTTGTCTATGGAGAAATAAAGATTATAAAAAAAACCCATAGACTTCTCCTAAAAATGTGTTTTGATGTAGTGGGGAATTAGCGAAGTAGCATTTGTCTAGGTAGCAGATTAAGGAAAATCGTGGATGGGTCTCTCTCTTGAAATGGAAAGAGTAGCCCCAGTGTGTTCTCCACTCTGATGTGTAGCAGTTTTTCCTATCAGTTCATCAGGTGCTGAGAGTTATGAAAGAATAAAATTCAGGTCATCTTCAGTGGCAATCTATCTTGACGTTCCTGAGCTCGACGCGTCAAGCGCCAAGGCCTTGCACACAGCCCTGTTTTGTTCCTATCATACAGTGCATAGATAAGTTAACACTGAGAGTTCAGTAAACGTAACCTTTACACACTCAATAACTTGTCAGTCTTGTTAAATCAATGGCATAGGCTGACAACTGCATTTTTATCGACGCCTACTTAACCCGTATGCTGCCAGTGGATAATTCATACGAAATGATACAAAAAAAACTGAAAAATTAAAATGACTGAAACCCTGGTACATGGTACTCACCTGAGAGTACTCAGCAAGATATATCCAATGAGTACCAACATGACAGGATTTAAATGATTTTAAAAACGGATTTGCGTTCTTGTGCTTTTGGCAAAATTAGCCTCAGAATTGGAAGGGTTAAATAGACCAGTGAGGGCTCTCGAAGTCAATTCGGATTTCGAAACGTTATCATCGTATATGTGTCATTTAAAGGCTAAATTAATACTAGCCAGGGCTCGTTGTTCTAATTCCCTAGCTATTACATAAGCATAAATCAGACTATCCTGATGCTTAGTTTAAAATGCATGTTAACTATCGATAGTAAATGGTCATCCGCTTTTTTTACTTTTCTGAAAATGTGAATGATCATATCATTGAATCACGGATCGGCGATTTCAAGAATTGAATATATTGGAATCACGAATGTCGATCGCCGGATACGCAACCAGCAGGGCTTGCTTATCAGCCTGGACACAACTCATAGCCCGGATGTTGACAAGAACCGCTCAAGAGGTGCGTTTTCCGCGTGTTGGTGCGCAACTTACGCTATAATGTAAACGATATAAGCCTCATTGGTAATTGTCTCCTACTGACGTCACACTGACACTAGATTCGTTGAGATTAGGTGTGTCAGGAGCTTTGTAATGAGTCTTATAGCAATTGCATTCTGGCGACCAACCCATGTGTCTATGCATCTTTTATGAATATTTATCATTATCGCATGATATAAACATTTATTAAGATCTGCCACATACAGTTACCATAAGGAACAGGACTCCATGTTGGAGTCCCTGATATAATGATGTTACAGGTAGTGGTAGGTCTCTGCATATTTGCAATTATGCGAGTTCTATGTTTCTCTTCATTTCTATTCAACACATATTGCTCCAAATGGCCAAAATGTGTTACAAATAATGAATTAGTAATACGTCATATGTTTTCCATGATTTGTCTACCTTGAACATATAGTTTTTCCCAGCAGCAAAATGGTTAAACTTAGGTTATTATTGCTGGAAACTCGGGGAATCAGTTTTTTCGTGTATGATTATTCATTAAGGCCCGTTCCCACATCTGCGATCTAGTGTAGCGGCGGCACAGCGACCGCAGCGAATTATGATTCGCTGTACGATCGCTGTAAATTGACCCAATTAATTTTTGTAGCGACCAGATCGTTGAGCCCGTTCCCACATCTGCGATCTAGTGTGGCGACTGCACAGCGACCACAGCGAATTATAATTCGCTGCGGTCGCTGTGCGATCGCTACACTAGATCGCAGATGTGGGAACGGGGCTTAGCTGAACTTTACTTAGGTAGTTAGGGTAACGATAGAATAACGAGTACGTAACGAGTGACACGATAGCATAACGATAATTAAGATGGCACAGCGACCTCATCGATGCCACAGCGGCCTCACAACGTTCACTACCACTGCACAGCGAATGCACTGCGGACCAGGGTCTTAGCCGATATTTAGAAACAGGGTGTCCAAATAGAGGTTTCATAGACTTTTGCGTGTCCAAAGTGTGGTACAAAATACAAACTACTAATAAGATAGACCCTATACCTTTACAGATTTTGCTTTTTTAGGCCAGATACTGCTTTGTGTGTCTTATAAAAGTGACACTACAGCTTCTACATCTTCTATCTTCTAAGAAAAGCCATCTTCAGCAAATTCTGACATAAACTTTTGGGTGTCCAAACTGTCAAAAAACAGTGTTCTGCGTGTTCAAATGACACGCTGGACGCATTGCGGCTAAGCCCCTGCTGCGGACCATTAGCGAACCACTGCCCTACTTTTTCAACAGCGATTTTTGGAGCATGTTCAAAAAAATCTCAACAGATGCTCGGCCACAGCGAACCGCTGCGGAGGTTCAGCGAGCGCAACGATGGCGTAACGGATCACACGAACGCCGTAGTGGAGGCACAGCGAGTGCAGCGATTCATAATTCGCTGCGGTCGCTGTGCCGCCGCTACACTAGATCGCAGATGTGGGAACGGGCCTTTACGTACCGATTACAGATACCTAACCAATACAATTATCTAAATAGTTGTTTTGCTATCCTTTGTAAAGAGGCGATCAATTGCTTTTATTTCTCATAAACATATGATATCATAGTGGTATATAACAGGCATATTTTTAAATGTCATCTCATGTAATGTGTGCTTCACATGGAATATATGTTTAAGTCATTAATATTAAACATACTAACCTGCTAAAATGACCACCTGTTGACAAACACGACTCTTCAGCTAAATGGTTATGGATTATGTCCAAAAGGTGAATCCTTTGCAATTCAAGTTGGGCCACTTTCAAGATGAGCAATATTTCGATTTTATGAATCCAACATATTCTTTGAGGACACACTATGTTGTTCAACTAGTAACACATATGAATAATTACTGATGATAGTCCACGACCAAAGCTTCCATTGAAGTAAAGATATAAACACGATGATTAGATCAAATACACCCCGTCAATTGTTTGAAACAAAACACGTTTTTGCGTTGGCAGAATCCAAAACACAAACATTCCACATATCTACCTGCCGAACCCTGATAATGTGTTCCCTGGGTAACCTCGGCCACCTCGTACTCGCCTACCTCGGAGTTTCTCTTCTTTGTTTACCAATATATGCGATGCAATGTTGTATTAGGATGATTTTGTAATTTAGGAAATCCATGAAAGCTTTCTCCACTACCGTGTCTTTTTTTACAGCCAATTGCTGCACATGATTTTACCATTTTCTTGTTTGATACACTTTTTTATGCAACTTGTGCAGAGAGCCCAGAGGTAGCTAGGGGACAGGATGTAATCTCCGCCACCCAATCAGTCACAGCTGATAGCACTTGAAAAACATGGCCGCAGCCAGTGGCTGCCAGGGTCACGGCAGGATGATGGCATTATGCAAAAATCTCCCCTCATGGGATCATTGAGAGAAAAAGAAGGGCTGCATCCTGTTCTTGAAGTGTATTTCTTTCATATAAGCTGATATGTATGTGAGCCTTTAGGGCCCCTTTAATTATATCATAGACTCAGATAACATTTGTTGAGAAAGGCTTGGGTAGGAATGGAGTAATGAGTATCGATCCTTAACCCATTAATGCCCATAACGTTTTGACTGGATCTACGATACTTTTGAGGATAATTTTATATGTCAGAATAGTTTGAGTATTTTTTGGAGAAGACTTTTTTTTAGGTTTTAGCAAATATCTTCTGAAAAAATACTTTGGTCAAAACGATAGTATGAGAAAAGTCAAGACGTTTTTTGGCGCTACAGCCATGAATAGGTGAACATTGCAAACCTTTATATTAAAACGTAACCCTTCAACCTCTTGAGTGTACAAACAGTTTGATGCATATAGTAACATTTTGATGTTTGAATAAAGGTTTGAGAAATATTTGAACGAAAGTTATTGTTTCCTAATTTGTAGTTTACAGTCAATGAACATACAGTAATACATACATACATATATATATATATATATATATATATATATATATATATATATATATATATATATATATATATATATATATATATATATATATATATATAATATATATATATATATATATATATATATATATATATATATATATATATATATATAAAAATATGTATATATATATATATATATATATATATATATATATATATATATATATATATATATATATATATATATATATATATATATATATATATATATACATACGCACGTACTTTTCCTTAGCATTTGAAATAATCCTTGCCTGACTGCAACTATACAATCAAGATAGTGGATTAGGGCAGTACGTACAATTTGTATATCCAGACACTTATAATCTATATCTCTGGTGTATCGCCTAAAATGGCCCTGTGCATTTTTTGGCCATTGCCTATGCTGAATTCTTTATCATAGGTATACTGTAAACGTGGCAAGCAAGATGAAGTGCGATAGTTTTTGAACAATTAAGTGCTTTCCTTGTCCTTACATCCAACAATAGCAAATATCTAGTACTGCCTTGTATTACTGCGTGTTCCCTATTAACAAATATCTTTTCTTATTTAAGACATGTTTGAATTAAAGTTATACATCCATTGGAATCATATCGTCCCATTACGATATCTAACCAGGGAAAGTCTTGCCAAGCAAGTTTTCTAGTGTATTTGGCACCGACTGCTGCGAAGCTGTTCGACTGTCAACGCTCCCAAGTTGGAACCCAACTCTAGGTATGTGAGAAACCTGCCAGTGACATGCCGATGGTCTTCACGCACTACTCTGATTTCCTCCACTTCTACACTGCTGGCGGAAGTGACGTTAAGGCCACTCCAATTTATTTACTTGTCTTACATGCTCAGGAGGGAGGAAATGAGCCATTTTGGAATAAAAAAAAAGTTGAAAAATGTGACTTTTTTATCTATTTTATTGTTTTTAGAGTCTGACGACTAGGACTGGTAGCGATATGTTTCTACCAGCCTATTCTCAACTAAATAAAATCAATCAATCGATTAATCCCTGTAACCTGAATGGTGGGAGGTATACCTCCTCAAGTCTGAGGCTCTACTACAGCAATGATGGCTTCCTGTAGTTGATTGAATCACACTTACAAAGAATATTCTTAAAACTTGCAGTTTTTTTTTGGAGTCTGTCAGAAAATTACAAATACACTTTCGTCCGTAAGACACCAAAGATGACTTTTTTTGGAGTCTGACAGGATTTTTATTCCAAAAAAAGCTCGTAAGACAAGTAATTAAATTGGAGTGGCCTAACGTGAATTCTACGGAGGACTGGGCGTGTAGTGTAGTTAGAGAGCGCTGTGATGCATCCAGCCTCTCCAGAGCAGCTAGTAAGTGGACCAGAACAGCCGAGGAGCGTCATATGTGCCATGATAGGTGACGGAAGAATTCACATCCCAAGGTGAGACGTTATCTCTTAAACACATTAGACTCGGTGTCGTTTCATCACGCATTTAACTATCTTGATCATATTAGTGTTGTATGAGAATTGGATAGAGTTTACTTGTGCACAGGTTACACATATATGATTTGAGTTTGTTTGACTCTTGATGGATTAAAAATAGCGAAAAATACTGATGCTGCTGCTACTACAACTACTACTACTACTACTACTGCCAGACTACCTAACTACATACTTACCTATCTATCTACATGTTTAAACTACCCATATAGCCACCAACTATTTTGTATTGCAAACAGGGTGTAACCGCATCAGAAAACTGTGCTCCGAATCTGTTTGACCTAGCTATTTTCCTCCTGCGCGTTAACTAAACCCCCTCGCAACACAATTCTGTACATGTGTAAACATCCTCACCCAAAGTCTGACATAGCTTCTTAACTTTGTATTGTATTGTACTGACCCAATGACCGAGTGGGTCAACTAAACGGGTTTCGATGTTGTTTACGGCTGGATGGTTTATACTTATACCTAATACTTAGATCACCGAATGACCGAATGACCGAATGGGTCAACTAAACGGGTTTCGATGTTTTTTACGGCTGGATGGTTTATACTTATACCTAATACTTAGATAACCGAATGACCGAATGACCGAGTGGGTCAACTAAACGGGTTTCGATGCATTCTCTCCATCTATTGTGGTCTGAAGGAGACCTAACCTTTGTTTGAGCCATGGCTACTTGTACAATGTGCAGCTAATCACATTTACAAATACTAGAAAATGATTTATAAATACTAGAAAATCATTCATAAATACTAGAAAATGATTTATTAGTAATAGAGAAGCATGCATATTCTTAGATATAAATCAACCATTTCCTAGTATTTATAAATCCTTTCCTGGTATTTATAAATGATTTTCTAGTATTTATAAATCATTTTCTAATATATGTAAATACTGCATTTACAAATACAAGAAAATGACTTATAAATACAAGAAAATGATTTATAAATACAAGGAAATCATTTATAAATACTAAGAATTGTGTTAGAATTGTAAATTAAGGGTTCAAGATAATCAGATCGGGCTTTTGAATGGTACGAGTGAAATGGGTCTATTGCAATCGTAATTTCACAGGACCACACGGATTACTAGTATATGCGTCAAACTAGTATTGCCACGCGGCCGTTTATCAAACTCACGTGCCAATGAAGGTTCGTCCTGATTGGTAAATTGCAATAAAGAAACTCAGATCCACCGTGATCTATGCACATCATTCAAATTTGGTTGTACACCATGCAACATTTATATATCACAGCACGCACGTACGTACGTGTGTCTATATGAATGTGCGTATGGTTATCAACTGACCATGTGTAATTGTGACTAGATACGCAATTTGAATACCAAATATTAACGGATCGTTATATTAGCGAATTGGACCCTGTCGTTAAAGCCGCCAATATTACTTCCACGTTAACATTTCGAACTGTACAGTATATATATTTATATATATATATATATATATATATATATATATATATATATATATATATATATATATATATATATATATATATATATATATATATATATACATATATATATATATATATATATATATATACATATATATATATATATATATATATATATATATATATATATATATATATATATATATATATATATATATATATATATATATATATATATATATATATATATATATATATATATATATATACTGTAAATTTAGCGAATTGATCCATTTTTCCATATTAGCGCATCGTAATATTAGCGTGTGAACCATCTCGAAAAGCGCCATCTGCCGACAGATATTCAAACTAGACCTGGTTTGATAAACGGCAAATTCACCCCTTAAATGGGCAAACCAAACATCTGCCCCGTTCTCAAAGCTAGGGGATAGAACACAATGCACACACTAGACACGTGTATTACATTCTAAATTAGGGATAGAAGAGACTTGCCGGGGTAAATTGTAATTGATACAGACGAGTGCCTGCTTGTTGACTTCACTCATCAAGACCCAAGATAAGGGGCGACTCTTACTAGTGTTAACTCAAATCGCTGCCATACATTTGCAAGTATTGTAATACTTACCATGATGATCCTGGTATGAATGAAAGAGCTGTTAGCTTTGTTATACGGCTAGCTTCGCCGTCCATTTTACACGGCTCTGTTCATTTCATAGGGCTAGGCATGATGGCGCGACCAAACGACCTCTTCACTTCCCAGGTAAATTCAACACTCGGCTTACTCAGTGTCAGTATCAATTTCAACCCACCCTCCCAATCCCATGTAATCACCTAATTATAATGTAATTTAGATATGCCACCGTGTAATATGTCCTCCTGGGGCAAATTTCCGACATGGCAAAATTTCCAGATCTACAGTATATATATATATATATATATATATATATATATATATATATATATATATATATATATATATATATATATATATATATATATATATATATATAAATATAAATATATATATATATATATATATATATATATATATATATATATATATATATATATATATATATATATTTATATATATATATAAATATATATATATATATATATATATATATATATATATATATATATATATATATATATATATATATGAGGACCTTTTACCCTAAATGGTCCCTATAACGGCCTTGCACAAGCATGAAACCTAGGGTTGTCAACTTGAGACTGAGTATGTGACTTGCTCCTATATATATATATATATATATATATATATATATATATATATATATATATATATATATATATATATATATATATATATATATATATATATATATATATATATATATATATATATATATATATATATATATATATATATATATATATATATATATATATAGGCCTGTGCACAGTTTCGGCCGTTTTTTTAAACTAAATACGGATGATTTGGACTACAAGGCGATGGGGACATAACACTACATAGAAAATTCAAATGGAAAAAATATGAACGAATCGTAATATTAGCGAATCTGACCCACTCGCTAAAGTCCCCAATAATAGTTCCACGTTAATATTTCGAACTTTACAGTATATATATATATATATATATATATATATATATATATATATATATATATATATATATATATATATATATATATATATATATATATATATATATATATATATATATATATTTGAAGACACAAATAAGAACGAGTGGGAAAGATGAATATAAAGAAAACCAAATTACCCGGTGAAAAGGTGAAATACACCGCCTATCCCCAAGTCATTAGCAACGTTCTCATATGTCCCGGCCAGTATATGGACCAGGGCAGCTGTGGTGAGAGTCGGCAAACAAGCAATGGCAGTGCCATAGACAACTTAGCTATCAGGACATGACTGAAACCAAGTGTCAAGCTTGAAACTACATGGAAATAGTAAAGGACAGCAATAGTCTTCGGTAAGCATGCGTAGAAACGTGTTTTTGCATCAGTTTCGTCAATAAACAACCTTGATTTATACGTATTGAGTTACGCTCCGACAAACATCAATAGGGTAGGTAGAACTTCGAAATCCACATTCTCTGTAGTATGAAGGTTTCGAACTTGAAATTAGTGGCCAATACCAATTACATGTCCTAAAACTGAACTATTTCACAGACAGTTGATTCGTAATCTAAATGCAGAATTATAATTGTCAGCGCCGACAGATGCTTTGCAACTTAAAACTTCCCTTTTCCTCCCAAAACCATACATGTTTTGGATAACGGGCCCCGCCCATTTATTATTAATGGCTTGCATGAAAACATGCGGAGTAAAGAGGCCAGATCTAGTTCACTGCAGAACAGGTTCAAAGGAAGTCCTTAGTTACTCCAATAGTGCTCCTTTGATAAGCATAATGCACTCGGCAGTGTCCTCAAAGCACATTTGAAAACAGTTTCCGCACTCAGATGCGACAACGACGGTGTTATTAACACTAGACATTCAAATGCGGAAATATATGCTTCGCCATTCAATGATATGCCTCAAATGTTAGTGCACAAATAAATTGAGAAAAAAATAAAAAGAAGTGCCCAGTGTTACACAAAAACTATGATGACCTTTTTAAAATTCAAATCTGAAACCGTCCGAAGTTTTGTCTTTAACATATTGTTGTATTAGTCACGCACAAATACCAACATTCGTTGGATTCCTCGAGCGAAGACGCCTCCAGCTACAACGTCAGAGAGACGTACTGTCATGTTAGGCAGTGTATGACAACATCCTATCTCTCCTTTTGAAACCCCTTCTGGGGAGGCAAAACGGGTGAAAAAAGCTCATGGCATCCTTCGTTGATCTATCTGTCTGATATTCCCAAGCAACAATTTACACTCATCATTACAGTCCCCATGTATTATGTACAGTACTAGTACATCTGTCTGACTGCCCTAGTTCTTACTCATTAGTGATGATTATTATACCTCACGTGAAGATTCTTGATTCTGATTGGTCAAGGGCCATGGATTAATCGTCATGATTTCCTCACTACTTAGTAACAGGCTGTTGTCCTGCACAGCTAGGGAATTAACATGTTAATCACGGCAACATGCGGCAGGTGATTAACATGTTAATCACCTCTACCGGGCAATGAGCTCGATGCGCATGCGTGCATATCAAACGTCAGCCATCGCCGACGTGAAATCAACAAGGCTGACCGCCTCAAATTTAAAATCGTGCCTAACAGGCACCATGCAACGGATTTTTATCAAATAAAGATAGAATTATACAAACAAATAAGGTATGGTACGAACGTGACTGGTTTTGGGGGGTGTTTCAAGTTATACATATGCTGATATGAGCGCCCAGTTTTCTTGGCGCAGATGCTATTTTATAAATGCTCTGATCTCTAGGTTAGAGTCTTAAAACTGTGATGAGGCCAATATACAGCATATACTAAACAACGGCCGGTACCACAGTTAGAGTTGCTTGAACTAATAAAGACAGTAAAAGTACAAACAAACAAATAAGGTTCAGTGTCTTGCTAATACATAAGCACATAGATTGATTAAGAGGTGGTATCAATAAATGCAGTTTAAACGTTTTCTGATACAAATATTATATGAAAAAGGAAGCGAAAAATCGAGTAGACTCATTTGTTCATGTTTTCAGAAATTTTCTGAGTCAAACTGAAAATTTTCTCCTGTTGTACGTTTTGGGGCTTCTGTTGCACTCTGATGCGTCAATGCAACAGTTGGACATCCCTGTTATTATAATTTGTAATTTTTTCGCAAAAGAGTATTTATCCAAAATTTCTTGTGTTTGTCATTTTTCCCCTTTTGTGTTTTGTATGTTGTTCTCCAGTTGTACGTTTTGGGGCTTCTCTTTCACTCTGATGCGTCAATGCAACAATCCCTGTTATTGTAATTTGTAAATTTTAAACAAAAGAGTATTTCTCCAAAATCTCTGGTGTTTGTCAATTTTCCCCCTTTTGTGTTTTGTATGTTGTTCGGTATAATAAAACAAATATGACATCCCTCGGGCGACACTCCTCTCTCGGGGGAGTTATTCCTGTTGTACACCACACAGGGATGTCATATTTGTATAATAATACCTACAAACACTAGAACAAATAGAATTCAGGCAAAATAATCGTTACCCAAAAAACATACATAATACAAGTAATACACAGCCTCTTTAACCCTTATGCTGCTGGTGGCTAATTTGGCAAATGCAAAAAACCTGAAAAATGACCGAAATCCTGGCATATGGGTACTCATCTGAGAGTACTCATCAAGAGCTATCAAATGAATACCAACATGACAGGGTTTAGATGTTTTAAAAAAGATTTTTGCATCCTTGTGCTTTGGATGAAAGCAGCCTCAGCATTCGAAGGGTTAAGTTTCCTACTATTATATAAACCTAGTTTATTATATATTATATAAACCTAGTGGCCTAGTTTTAGCCCATTTATGTGCGTGCTCAACTAGAGCAAATGAAAGATTCTCAAATTATTTGGAGGAGATCGTTAAACCATGTCATAAGAACACAGCACAATTTTATTGTACATTCAATTTATCAACATTTCTCCTTTAATGTTTCCCTGGTGATGTCTGCGTTAAAAACGCATTAACAAAATGGCCATTAGGAGGTCCTTTTGGCTGCTACAAATAGGGATTCGTTAATACAGGCACACATTGATGCACACCAGAAAAGTTCCTTGTACATGTATAATAATTATAAATTGATCCATATATAGGCAATCGTGAGTTTCACTAGTATGTCAAGATGTACATACATGTAGAAGCATCACTATGATTTCGCTATCTTTATTTTAAACTTTTTGCTTGAATTTCACTAAGGTATGTGTGGGCAAACGATGGATAGGGAATGCTTTCGTAAGTACTAGCGGGATTATGTATTGAGTGTCTATTTCAAAATAAAAAATCACGTGAAACACTTATGTAGAGTTCACCTCAGGTTTAATAGTGTCTGAACCGCATGCTGGAACTGGACAGCTGAGGTTATTTGAATGGTATAAGGGATAATTGTGGGCATATTTGATTCATATGCAGCTCATTAGCAGCCTCTGAAGAGAAGCTTGAGTGCTTCAAAGCATAGGTGGTAAGCCATAAAGACCTGCCAGTTGATAAGGTGGGGGGGGGGGGGGGCGATATTGGTTGATATGTGAGACAGGAAGTATGGCACGTTTAACTGAACCTCCATCAAGAATTTACCCAAAAAGGTAATAGTAGGTAAACATATTGTAGGTTCTGTGGCGGAGGTGAACCTTAATATTTCAAGCTGGTAATCATTTACCAATTAGAATTATTTGAGGAGATGTTCACCTAGAAATAACTAATTAATGCAATGTTCACCCACATAATACAAAGTTAATCATTTTCAGATCAATGAAACTCCAAACTAGTTAAATTTTTACTGATCCTTCTCAGGGCGTGCCAAGATGAAACTCTCAAATAATCCCAAGCAACTGACAGGTTTCGAACCTCGGTCGGAATATAGCTGTAATGATACCTAGCTATCATTCAGTGCGAAAAGACGCTAGACCGATGGGCCATGGAGGGCAGCCCCTGTATGAAAGATAAAAGGGGTGAAATTGGGTCAAATCCAAATTGCCCATAATAGAAAGATGTCCACTTACGAGGTCTCATTGTATGTTTATATGTTGGCTGGAACATCACCCAGCAACTCCATATGATCTTAGATGACCAAACACAAGTGGATTCGAAACGAGCCGGTCAACCTGAACATGCTAGCCTCAACCAGTGTCAACTAATAGCCGCTAATAGGCCAAAAATTGGTGGTCTGGGCACCCCCAGCTTGTGGTAGAGATAAGGTTTCTCAGTAATGTAATCGATGCGAGAGCCCTGATTGGTCCTTATTCCCACGTGACCTGGCTTATCCAGTTCTCCTGGCATGAGTCCAGCACTTAACTATGGGGTATATAGTAATTGGTCTCTCGCTACATATCCATTATTTTCTTCATCCAATATTAATGATGAACGTATCATTTTTGCGCATTTCAGATCGTACGATGTCCAAGTTCCGGTTAATTCGATTTCTTATGGTGGCTGTCATTTCCACCCTCTTCATCTCTCACTACACGCTGAGGAAGGTGGGAAAACAGAGTCCGAAGAACTCTGCTCTGGCTCGAGAGATGATGGAGTTTCAGGAGAGCATGTCCAAATTCGGGCAGCCTATCTGTGCCTCTTTGCTGGCTCCGCCCGACCAGTTCCCTGACCTGATGGGCGCCATAGAGGAAACCTACTTTGCCACTGAAAATGACGCAAAGATACACGTGGTCAAATCAACGTGCACGTGGATGCAGCGACTACATTCCTTTCTCACCAACATCATTGTTCACTCGTTAAGCAAAGCTCCCAAAACTGACAAATTCATGCCGCCACGAGAGGGTGCTCACCTGAAATTTTATTCTGGACGCCATCTTGGATTTCTAAATCAAATCAAAGAGCACCCATACGTTCAGCTTCACCTCCTTGGCAAAAAGGAAGACGACCCAACCACGTATATGATTCAAGAGGCTCACTACCCTTTCATCGGCTCCACCTCTCTTTGCAACATCATCAAAACCCCGGAAAACGTGACAAATGTAGGCTTCCCCACCGCAAGACACCGAGGAAAGGATTTCAACCCAATGAAATTATTTTTCCGCAAGTCTTGTTTTACGGAATTGTCAAGAAGTTTTTTGCCTGGCAAGTATCTATCGAAGAAATATTTCCAGCATAATGCGGATTTCGATGTTGTCACGAAGACAAGAGGATGGAATATCGTGCCCACGTTTTTCCTGAGCGTGGCGAATGCACTTATCACAGAAGTAGGGATCGTTATCACGGAAGGAGCGAAAATCCACCCCAAAATGTGTGTCAACGAAAGCACTACGACAGTGCCTAAGGTGCCGGAAGGGTTAAAGCCCCTACCGGAAGTATTCGTACTATCCCAGTATTACGGAGACCAGGTTTATCACGGGATAGTAGAAGTGGTTGCCCGGATCGCACCGTATCTTCCAATACTTCGTAAATACACCCAAATCAAAATCCATGCTTACCCAACATCATTAATCAAAGATTTCCTGCGATTCCTCGATATCTCGCCAAATAGGATCGTCAGCGGTTACCAATACGCTAAAAAGGCTTTTCTCCCCGAAGGCACTGCGTGTGGCTTTGCTCGACCAATAGCAACCCACCTCCTGTATAAAGCCATACAACGCCAAAAGGCTTATAAATTCGCCCGGTTTGATACAAAGGAGACAAAAAGAAGCATCCTTCTCATCAGAAGAACCAAGAATCGTTATTTTGTAAATCATGACCAGGTGTACCAATCTTTACAAAAGGTCGCTGTGCGCTATGGTCTTGAAATAAATGTCCTCAGTGACGACCCGCTTCCGTCTTTCGGTGATGTAGTGCGCATGTTCCACAAGGCAAAGTTGATAGTGGCGCCCCACGGTGCCGGACTCTCGAACATGCTCTTCTCACAGCCGGGGACGATCATAGTAGAGGGATTGTGTAATGTTCCAAACCTCAACCTATGTTATCTCACACTTTCCCATCTACTGGGCCACAGGTACTATGGGATACCATCCCTGCAACAAGAGAAACCCCACGGGGGTGGCACATGTGAATCTATAGATATACGTGTATCAGAACTAATAAAAGCAGTCAATTACTTTTTGTCAAGGGGTCAATTTTACGCCTCCTAGCAGGTGCGATTAACCTTGTGTCTGTGAATATATGTTTCCATCGTTTCAGGAGGACAAAAAATAAAGTTTATCGTTATCTGCCATTGGCCGCCATGATGTTTATGTTTGGGTATCTTGTCTGCATACTATAAGAAACTCAAACCCACGACAGTGAGCGCCATGATATAGGAAAATACTAACTAATAAGTATTCCTCCCTATGTATGAGGTATTTGTTACACTCTTTGCATATACTAGTATATCTTGACTGTATAGTACGGAAAACCAAGTCCGTGACAGTACGCCACAAAATAGGTAGAAAACACGAAATATGATGTAATTTCCTATTTTTGAGATATTATTTTTGAGATATTATTAGGTGTTACAAATGTTTGTTAAAATATTTATGATATGCGCGTTACAAATAAGTGTACATAGGTCTGGTCTGCATGGGTGTTCAACAGTTAAGACTTTGTTGTGGATGCCTGATTTGATGTCCGAACATTCACCTTAGAAGTAGAGCAAAAGTCGAAAGACATCATCACTACTCCTACTACTGTCTCTGCGAAATATACGTCTTTTTATGGTCAAACTAGATCTCTCTGCGGAAGATATAAACATGTTAGAACCTTCATCATAGTCAAATTCACGTGTAGAAATAAAGAGAACTCTACGGCGTTGGATAATTAGTAGTCTTAACCTTATTTAATGTTATCATTTTAGTCGAGGGATGAGAGAATTTGTTTATGTGTACGTATAGAATTGTTTTATTACATTACGTATCTCTCAAGCCATTGGGTATTGTAAATGTTATAAATGCCGCGCTACAAATAAGTGTATATAGTTCTGGTCCGCAACGGTGTTCAACAGTTAAGACCTTGGCTTTGTTGTGGATGCCTGATTTGATGTCCGAACATTCACCTTAGAAGTAGAGCAAAAGTCGAAAGACATCATCACTACTCCTACTACTGTCTCTGCGAAGTATACGTCTTTTTATGGTCAAACTAGGTCTCTCTGCGGAAGATATAAACATGTTAGAACCTTCGTCGTAGTCAAATTCACGTTCAGTTCAGAATTATCTTAGGGATAGCATTATCTATGCCCAATAAGAAGTCAATTTCAGATTGCTGACCGCTAAATATTTTTACAGGCCATAACATTGAAAATTTTAGTTAGAAATCTTCACACCAACTACACTAGGTAACCTCACGGGCTCATAGGTAGCAACTATTGATAGCTTCCTGACCACAAGCCATTCTTTTGAGATCGTCGAGGTGTATCTTTGTACAACTGTCTTTTGTTTCCAGTGCTCAGAAGTGATCAGCGAGGTATGTCCACTACTATCAATGGGGTTCCTATCATAGGAATCCTATGCCTCCACACACAAGATATCTCACTAAGATTTTCAATGTTATGGCCTGTAAAAATCTTTAGCTGTCAGAAATATCAAATTCACTTATTATTGGGCAAAGTCAATGGTATCGCAAATGTTATTCTGAACCTGCAGTGACTATTACATTAGAAAGTAATTAGATTATGTCATTTGAGTGAAAAGTTGTAAATATTAAAATGATATAGTACTAGTATTTGGGTTGACTAGGGACGGTTTTCTATGATATTCTCTACCTGATAACACTCAAGAATCTGGAGATACACATTGTTATATGATTATGCTGCTGTGAGGTGTGTTTTGTAATGGGGCTTTTAACTAACCTTGTAATGGTACTCATCACCTTAACCCTATTTAATGTGCTATCATTTTAGTCAAGGGATGAGAGTATTTTTATATGTATGTATAGAATTGTTTTATTACATTACGTATCTCTCAAGCCATTGGGTATTATAAATGTGATAACTGCTAGGGAGAAAGAATCACAACTTAAGCCATTAGCCTGGCATCAAAAGAAATACATGTACCCTATCACAGTCGTTCACCGTAGAACATCACCCTGTATATCCCGAAAGCTCCAAATATCAAACAACAACGTCCGTGATATGTTTGTACAGTTCTTGCCCAAGAAAAGCTATTTCTTTAGTTTGATTGAACGGAACCTTGTCCCGGTATGCGGCTAACTCTGGCCACAGTCAGGGCCAAGTTTTCTTTGCTTTTGTTGAGCCTCGGGTTCGACGTGGGCCATGTTCAAAACCATAAACGTTGATCAACGTTGATCCAACGTATCCCGTTCAGATCGTCATCGCAAGTGAACGTTGACACCATTCAGATTCCGTTTTCCCACCACGTTGATCAACGTTGATGGTCCTGAACAACGCCCAGTCGAACACGAGGCTCAACCAAAGCAAAGAAAACTTGGCCCTGATATCAGCAATGCCAGATTTGTAATTCAACGATACAAGAATGAGCCCCAGGTCAATGTAGCCAGTTTAGTTTAATCCTCGACCACACTAGGATAATATATACTCATATGCTAACCTGCTGTCCACTCTCTGCGTTCCTTCTAATATCTTTGGTAAAGATATGCCAAGTTAGTAACGGTTAAAATCGATTGGTTCTGATAATAGCACCTCTTGCCAAACGTCATCGTAATTGTACAGTCAACACTCTCAGAAAAAATATCGTCACGCTGACGGAAATTTGACAATGGCGGAAGATGGTCCCAACAAGGAGACTTGAGCGTTCCGTTTAGGCAGCTGAATTGTCTCAAAAGTGGCCTCTTGAGCAGACACGCTTTTATTTTCCTGATGATCCTCGATCAAAAGGTTTATTTGCGCCTATTCGTTCAAGTGGTTGGTTTGGGTGTGTGTAATAAATGGCACTGTTCTGTCCTAACAGGACGACGGAACAGCATATTTGCTGACATACATACTTCATAGTGTTTGTTTATGTTATTCAAAGTGCATCAATTCGTACACTTTTAAGATCTACGTAACATTACAGTCACCACATATAAATATTGGCGTTTCAGCGTATTCTGTTTTAATTAGAAAAAATCAAAACGCACCGATGTAATAAGGCAAGTAAATTCATGGTAGGAAATGAAATAAAGAACATACAAGTGAGTCAAATTGCAAATAGCCAAATGCAAAACACACAACATAAATACTAGTATGATGAAAATTTATTAAATCCCATTTACATTTCAACTATAAGAACCTCTAGGGCAAATAGTACTAATATCACACACAGTCTGTATCACATACAATAAATTAGTTCATATGTACAATAGTTTGATATGTTATCAATACATCTTGTATAAAACAAAACAACGAACAAAGTTCTAGTAAAAATGAAATTTTGCAATACGAGGTGGCCACATTTGGTGTTCTTTCCAGATATTCTACAGAGAATACAGTACAGACATTTAATTCCTGCACCAGTCGACCGGAGGTCTGCCAGTGTCTGGTTGTTCAAATACCCATTGAAAACATGTCAAAAAACAAGTCAAGCACACCAATGACACACGTAGCTTGCGAATCAGAGCTACGTTCAGTTGTGAGGTAATTCATACATCCATGACCAAGAAACTGGGTTACAATCGGACGTGCGGTCGTGTATTGTGCTCGGGCTGCCCACGCATTTAGTGCAGGAATTAAATGTCGTCACTGTATTGCACAAATACTTGTTGTTCCTCGTTCCAAAAAGTATGATAATGTTATCAAAATTAACCTCATTTCATTTAAAGATTATCATGTTTCTGTAAACCTTTTCGACACACTATTAAATGTGGAATGATCGAAGTGTCTCTGTCATCAAAAGGCGTAACAGTCAATCAGAATGACTAGATCAAGCAATGTACAATTATTCAATTTATAAAATAGATCATCACGCGGTTTAAAACATTTACATTTTCTCTTATAAAGCAGTTAAATATCGCGTAAAGTAAACATGGGACGAACAATAACAATCTTAATACCGATGATACTAGTTGTTTAAATGTAATACGTTCAGTTCCGGAAAGGTATGATGATCACCTAGACAGATGGCGGCTAAAGGCTTTTTTACAAAATCGTTATGAATAATTCAAATTTAAAATCTCCATTTATCTTTTTCAGCAGATTGGAAATTACATTCTACTTCAGAAAAATGATAAAATTATAAATCAGGATTGTGTTTATCTGTCTCCTTGAAGAATGCCATTTATCAAAACCCATTGCCGGAAGTTAGTTTTAAAAAAGGTTTTGTCTAAGTAGTGTAAAATTGATAAATTCAATAGAAAGGTTTTCTGTAGTATTGGCCACCCTCTAAAAGAAATGTGTGCAGTTCGCACGGCGTGTATATAACAACGTTCTCTTTTTCTCAATAGAATTTATTGAGACATTCAGTTCCATATGTTCAACAATTTACATGTATTTTGGGTTCCAATGAGAAAGACATCGTCCTAACTGTTCCTTTGGTAAAGCTTGATTTGCCAGTTAGTGATAAGTTCGCGGTGAGCTCACTTGGTGGCCCACGTAATTCACTTTTGAAGTAAGTAGCGCCATCTATTAACAGATGGTACAACTACATAACGGATCTTGTTCATGTTCAGTTTTTGAACATGTCACAAAGGAGTTTTTCCATCGGCGTGTTTCCTATTGTTCTAGCGAAAAATAACGCTTCTATTCTGTTTGAATTTACGAATCTCAGTGCTGGCAACATCAACAAAAGACGTCCAAATCTGTAACAAATGAAAATAAGGGATTCAATAAATTGATGAGAAAGGAACAAGTAACATTTGGATACAATTTATCATTATGATAACTATATCAATAGACGCAAGTATCGTTTAACTCTGTAAAAGGTTATTTCTTATAATCAGTCAAGTAATTTGAGAAATCATGTTAAGGTTTTTAATTTCCAACTTCTGTTTGCGCCATAACCACCAATACATTACGGTCAAACCTGACAGACCAATCACAGTACTGGGGAACGGTGCCCACTAAGAAGGTAGTAGTACAATGTACAACGGTGAAATAATTCATAGGCAGTATTGGCTAATAATTTAGCGAGATGGTCTTTAATCACAAGTGGTCTCTTGAGAATCCGTCACTGATGCAATCACTAAGATGCCTTTTCCACAAAGCAAAGGTGAGTCTGTATTATATATATATATATATATATAGTGAGTCTGTATATATATATATATATATATATATATATATATATATATATATATATATATATATATATATATATATATATATATATATATATATATATATATATACATATATATATATATATATCGTCACATACTCTTCTCACAGGGATATTGTTTCCAGCATTGACTCCAGCAATGTATAACCTTTTTCTATCTTTTAGATTTTTCATGTAACTTTAATTTTCTAATATTAGACATTTTGTTACAACCATAAGCAATGCCAAGAGCAATAGCTTCCTCTATCTGCGTTGATATGTTCGCCGGTTTCCGTGGCGATAGAGATTCGTACCTTACTGGCTGTGTAGGGTGCTGCGCCCTGGTGTGCTGTCCAAGCATTACTTGCGCCTGGTCCTGGAGGTTCTCCACCTGCTGAGGGTCTTTCAGACCGCGGGTATCTGAATCAGAAAATATTCAGAGTTGTGATCACACGCTTTGATCAGGCTAGCATCATGCCAATATATCAGCCTAGAAACATCTATAGACACACACACATATACAGACACACATATACTGGTATATGTATATATACATATATATATATATATATATATATATATATATATATATATATATATATATATATATATATATATATATATATATATATATATATATATTTATATATATATATATATATATATATATATATATATATTATATATATATATATATATATATATATATATATATATATATATATATATATATACGTATATATATACGTATATATATATATATATATATATATATATATATATATATATATATATATATATATATATATATGTATATATATATATATATATATATATATGTATATATATATATATATATATATATATATATATATATATATATATATATATATATATATATATATATATATATATATATATATATATATATATATCACCCGACAAACTAGAATAGTTTATTGATGCATGCGGCTCATGAAAACAATAACACTTCTGCATCAATCCTAAGTTTGATTTGCATTATCAAAATAAGTTTGCATTCTTACACCATTCTTATGGTAAATTAGGGGGTAATGTTGGTTCTTAGGGTAAATAAGGGGGTAGTGTTGGTTCTTAGGGTAAATAAGGGGGTAGTGTTGGTCTACGTTCCTAATCTATGTAGGCTATCAATGGTACATGGAGGGCGGCGTCCTTACCTGGCTTAAAGAGAACAATAGCTTTGAGGCAGGCGAATTCTGCAGGGTCCACCTGGACTGACTTGAACCTTGCCATGACCTCTTGCAGTACCCTCACGTCAGCCAGCACGATTGACGCTTTGCCATTGGGGGCGTTCTGCGCATGCTCAGTAGCTGAGAGCAGTGGGGAGGACTCCATGGGCATACACCATTGGATAGCGCAGAGGAAAAATAATTCGGCCCAGGCCTCTTCCAATAATATCACCTGAAATATAGAAAATATTCAATTTTGAGTTTTCGATCGCAGGACGATAGCTTCAAGTATTGTGTTACATTCATTTTAGCCAATATAGAGCCAAAATAAAATAAA
>OZ012692.1:6770454-6864061 GCA_963942565.1 Maea johnstoni | reverse complement strand
GCCCTGCTCTTGAATACATTTGATCTTTTCTTCAGAGTACAAATGGTTTTCACAAAAATTTCAAAGGAAGTTTACTGTTGAGTTCCGTTCCGATCAACATTTCACTTTCAGATATTTTCTATAAGATTCAGTGGTCAAAAGGATATCAGTCGCCAGATACTAAGTCTCTCTCTACCACGAATAGGCTATCATTAAATTCAAGTAATTACCAATCCCAATTTTTAATGAACCATCCATTTGAACTATATTTAAATTCTTTATGATTGATGAAAAGCCAGTAGGTCAAATGAAAATGACTGGCTTAAAATTAGAAATACATACATTTTTCAACAACTAGCTTGTATCTAATAACTGAAAAGTAAATTAGATGGTACTTATATTTTCAAAAGTATGACTATAAAATGCCCCTGGAATATCACTATTTTTCAAATACTGATATAATTTTACATTCTGAAGACATTGCCCTTGAGCAATTCCAAAATGTTTTATTCTGTCAAATTGACTGAAAAAAAAAACATGTGGCTACAGGTGAGATGCGTATCTTACTTATTATTTTTGTACTTTTCAAAATATGGCATTTAAATCGATAGTATCCAACATGGTGGCGCCATGCTGGATATGATTTGAAGTTGTGCTTTCCAGGACCAGCCCAGTACCTGTCTGAGAGGTAAGTAGACATCTCAAAGCATGATCATGTCCCCCCCCCCCCCCCCCCTTCATACAAAGTCACACAGTCTCAGTGTCAATAATTTTTCAGAAGATTTCGGTCATTGAATACCATTGGTTTTCTCAGAACAAAAAATGGGCTACACTCAACTTGTGTTCATCCGACCCTCGCCCCCCCCCCCCCCCCCCCCCCCCCCCCCCCCCCCCTGGCCCCCCTCTATTATTGAGATTTTTTTTTGGAAGTCAAAGATCCACCCCAGAGATCGAGCTTTATATGGGTGCATTGGGCGCATATGCCCATCTTGTATTCATGATGTAATTCCCCTCTTATATTTGAGGGAGGGGAAAGTTGAAATTCGGATGAACAGGGCAATTGCTGCAATAAAGCAAATCTGAAGACTGAAAACAAAATAAGAGGCAGATAATGCCCTTTGAAACTGTCAAATATGCAAATACGACTATTGCTGTTGATACATATCATGTATATATAAACTAAATTCCGGGCCTTTGATAATTACCAATGTTGGCAGAAGCTCTTTGCACCACTGCTCTGAGCTTCGAAGGATGTCGGCAATTGATGCACCTCAATATTCAACTCGGAACATAATGCAATATTCCTCACCCTGGAATCCAATCGTCTGAAACAGTTATTCCCCAACGACCTTCTCGTGAACCAGCTGTTACCATGTCATATGAGGCTTCGCAGCCACAATGTACATAAGTATGGATTTAGTGTGTACGTGCATGTCATAAAAGCACTTGCTGTTTCCACAATAAAAACCCTAGACAAGAAAAAGTGTGCCTATGGGTGTGCGCAGTGTATACACTACACTGCTTCTAACAATAGGAGCCTCACAGGTGTCACAGTCTGTGGGGAAGATTATCTGACACCTCCTATGAATTAACAGTCATAAGTAATTATAGTGGGACTATACCGTCTATACGTATACAAGTGCACAAGTTGTGATATTAGGCAATACATAAAGGATAAATGAACCATATGGTACCAAAGATATATCAATTGAAACTTGACTAGTTAACTCAATGTGAGTGTATCAATAAGAACTTTAAAAGATACATTCTTATTTAGTCCTGAAATTGTGTCATTTTGTATCATGTGTGATCTAGGTAAATTCAGTAGGTTTTATGTAGAGTGGCAGAGGGCGATCAGGTGGACGGTATAGGACATATTAGTTCTAGCTAGATGTGGTTGATAAATTTGATGGTCAAAATGTGAAAACTAAGGGCTGGCACTTTCTTTCAAAGTCAAACACCTACCAGGGATATCCCTTTAGGACATATTTCTTTTGCATACCCTACAAGAATATGTACACACATATTAAAGGAAATAGGGGTCCATACGATTCCGGTATTTTTTATACGGTTCCGGTATTCTAACGGTACCGATACTGGTTACTTTCTTTACTGGTCGATGTTTTCGATTTGATTGTCGCGCGCGTTAGTGCTTGGAAAAGTGTGGTGGGGGCTGGACTAGCACCGTGTAAAATACATAGCGTGGCCCTCTCCACACTTTTCCAAGTACTACCGCGCGCGTTAGTATCTATCGTAGTGCAGTTTCAATGGCGGCCGGCACTGGATGACGCGATCGCGATGTATTTTCCCGCCCATCCCGCGTCTCTGCACTCTTTTCCGCCATGCTTGCTATATAAGCAGCGAGGCGGCTTAGTCATAGTACCGTTAAAAAATACCGGCTAATAATTATACGTTTTTTTAACCGGTATTTTCGGGCGGAGTATCGGTACCCTCATGGTACAGCGGTACCGCGGTGTGGACCCCTAAAAGGAAATGAAGATGATTGCTGTTCCCAGTACTGTTAGATATTCCAAATGCTTACTAACTTGTGTGTCCTGAGACCTAGGTGTGAAATGCCAATTGAACAAGATCAATTACCCTTTGTGTATCCCTTTCCTTTAATTGGAACCTAGGGACCTAGATATGAGTAGGATTTTGCAAAGAGCTCTTCTCAGAGAGTGCATGGGGACAGGAAACGAGCAGTGACAGCTGCTGCCACCAGGAGCTGAGCCAGCTACCCTCAGATGACAAGTATGAACCAAGCAGCTTCAGATAAGCTATTAATAGACTAAAATGGTTGCTGCCAGTGGTCCCACTTCTAGTGTGTTAGGATGTGTTTAAACTGCAATGTACCTTTTGTATGAAGGTTGGCAGTGGTTGGGACTTGGATTTAAGAAGAAAATACTCTAAGAAAAAATTTGGGCCTGTTTTATTGATGGTGTAATTGTCCTTTAAACTTTTAGAGGCAGGAGCGGGTTCAGCCCAAGCATGGTCTTAGGCAGGATTTTTAAAATGACTAACAGGTCAAAACAACAATAACCAAATTTCTGCCTGTCCAAAGTTAGCTACTAAATAAATCTACTTTAAATCCTCATACCAACTACACTGTATTGCCTATTCTGTCAAAAAGAATAATTTATACTTCAGGCATGTCCTAGAAGATGGTTTGTTAGGAAAATATTTAGTTATTGCCTCCTTCATTGAAATGTTTGCCTGTCCAAAAATGAAATTTTCAGGAAACTACCTGTCCAAATTTCCAGATGTGCACTGCACGCCAGTAAGGGGTGTCTAGGGGTATGGGGTATCTAGGGGTATGCTGAAAGTGCTCTGAGATGCAATTGGGGACACTTTCAGATAAAATAAGGGAGAACACTGTTTTGAAAACAAAACTGATTTTTACTTATTTTTTTTATGTCCAGTAAGACAGTTTTGAAATACCCACTCAGTCATAAGCCCATAACTGAGGACCATAACATGTCCATTCACTGTTTTTGGTCATCTGCATTTACCTGTGACTGTGTGCTCAAAAATCACATTCTATATTAGCAAATATGCCCATGCAACCATTAAGGTCTATTCCTGCATAAAGCTCAGATCAAGTGATGATCACTTTGCAATTTTCATGTTGTTAATTGAGAAAATGCATTTCAAACCATAGACTACAGGTCTGGCATTAACTATAGAAATAATGAACTTAAAAGAAAGATTTTGATTTAAACTACATATATGGTAAAATGATAAGAATTGATTTATTTTCATTTTGGTCATTTAAATTATCATATATCATTTACGTGATTTTCATAATTTCAGTCTTTGTACCTTTTTACATTCTATTGAATCAGGGTTGGGTTTCTTCCGGAAGAAACATATTTCTTCCAGGACAACGGAAGAAACATGGTTTCTTCCGTATTTTTCCACTTTCTTCCGGAAGAAATGGAAGAATGGGATCTATGATAAGAATTGAAAAAGCTATGGGTTATGAATAACATTAATGGGCAGATAATAACAAACAAAAAGATCTGAGGTAAAATAGTTTATATATATGCCATTATAATCTTACAATATATTACATCAATTCCTGTCACACTTAGTTTAACCCTTGTAAATTTGCCCTTGTAAATTTGTTTTATCTGATAGATACCTTGCACATACATGACCCTTTACATACTAGTTTAACCTTATATATAAACTGATTTACGTTAACCATACAAAGTTATTTAGTAAGAAAACAGAGAGATAACATCCTCTTAACTCATTAACATGAGTGTCATACACCTGGACGTAATAGAAATATCTTGATAGCAAAGCAATATTTTGAGACACATATTTCCAGTAGTTAACCATACACAAACGGGTGCAAAAGTGAGAAAACATCCTCTTAACCCATTCACATGTGAATCATACACCTGGCCTGACTCTTATAGAAGTAATGTTCTAGTTTTCCACACAATCTGTGTACTCCTGGTGCTAATCTGTTGATTGATGCTGATTACTGTTCAGCTATCTCTGTCTAATGACAAACTGTTTCTTTATAACTTGAGTCAAGACATTAACATTGGATTAGTTTCATATCCAGGTTGCTGGTCCATTATATACACAGGGTTCACATTAACTATGGATGTTGAAAAGAAGCAGTTAAGCTATGTAGTCAGATCCTTTCTAATAGCAATTCAATGGGATTAACTGTACAATTAGAGGCATTTACACTTGACCTACATAGGGTTAACTAATAATCCAGGTCCTCCTTTCCCCTTAACATCCTATAGCAGAAAACAAGTTTGGCTGCTTTTTCTACCCCAAGACGGTTGCGGATCTTGTTGTGGATGAGTCCAAATGATGAAAAGGTTCTCTCAATGGATGCAGATGATGCACAGGCAGAGTGCAGCTGTATCATAAGTTCAACTAGTCCTTCTGGCAAAGCAGCATACTTCAGAAAAAAGTGTTCCCATATGGGATCCTTGGGTCTTCCTCCTCTCATCATATTTGCTGCTTCAAGGCTGTACTAGACTTTTTGTGTTATGCTCATACTGCATCTGGCCCCCACCTATAAAGGTGTCCCGAAGCCATGTGTAATGTTTAACAAAAAGTAATTAAATAAACCAATTCAATTTGACTCCTCCTGTGCAGGATAGCTAATCTCTCATGTATGAGTACAGGTGGAAACCATATGTGGTGTGACAGTAGCTAGTTTGAGTGGTTTAAGCTACTTTATTTTATTCAGACATACCTTATTTAGTTGAGTACATGGAAACCATGATTATCATACCATAAGGCATATTACTAACATGTCAATTTGAGGGATTTAAGAATCCTCATTGTTTTCTATTTAAGTGCTGCTCATTTGCTATCATACTATTCCTTATCATCTATAAGAAAAATTCAAAGAAAACTGGAAGAGATAGGTTTCTTCCAAAACATTGGAAGAAATGGAAGAAACATATTTCTTCCAGGACGGAAGAAACCAGATTTTTCCATGGAAGAAACCGCCCCTTGGAAGAAACTGCCAACCCTGTATTGAATCAGAGCAACACTGTCTTAGTAATAGCGACCAGCAGTTCTTGGCGGTTGCCTAAGTAGACGTTCATCACTCAGCAGTAATCAGCATTTACTGTCAGAGCATCAGCTGATGAGAATCATGATCTATTACCTAAACCAAAATGATTGAGATACACCTTAGACTGAAGTCAAGATTGTCTGGTGTCGATGCCGACTGAGCAGCAAATGCCTTCCAAAACATATTAGGCCCCCTACCCCCCTCCTGCCTTAGACCCTAAAATGTCAGCCCCCCCCCCCCCCCCCCCCCATTGAACATATTGTTGCAAAAGAGTTGAATCTATGATTCAACTAAAATGATACATTGTGACAAAAAAATACAATTGTAGTAAAAATGTATATAACTACATATACAAAGTATATACTTTTTGTTGTTATGTTACAATCTAATCGGAGGTCTGCCAGCACAGGAATTTTCATAAACATCCCAAAATGAGCTTAAGAATATATCAAAGGCAACTTATATCTACTGTAAATCCTGTTAAATTACTGATGTTTTTAATTTGCTGGTAAATGCCCATCAGGATCTGATCAGTAAAATAAGATTCAGGAAATTCTGAAATGCTTCTGATTGGCAAATTTACATCATTAATGGGCGATTTGGATTTCTGCCTTAAATTCTTTAAGCTGAGAAGAGGTAGTCCAGGACAAATACACCTGACATATATATTATGTTCTGATTAAGGGTGTACATGCGAGGGTAAATTGATATTGACGAGTGCCTGATGGTCAATTTCATTTGTCAAAAGCGCGAGGAGGGGGATCACCAACTTGTGCCAACTCCACTCTCCCGGCTTATCTGAGTATTAATTTCAATCCACCATCCCTAATCCCAGTTATAACTTAATTATATAACATTATCAAAATCCAAGTACCGCACCGTCCTCCACCGATTATGGGATATGCATGCATTCAAAGTATCACTGATAATGCTGTGTTTTAAAAGATTCTTAGAAATCAAAATAGTGCAGTGCCAGCAGAAAGGGGTTTATAGGTCAAGCCTGAGTTGTTTGATTGAGAAGTCAGCAAACATGACCAGCTAATAATAACCCTCTCTCTCTCTCTCTCTGCCTTGCTTGCCTTCATCACTACGTGCTCCCAGTATGGCCAGGCAAACTTGGGTTTAAGAACCTGCTTTTGAATGAGTCATCACATTTAAACCTTGGGAATACATAGTCCTGCCGCAGTATATGACATAATTTTTTAAGACCCCCCCCCCTTAGACCATATGTCAGCCCCCGACCCCCCTTCCCCTGCCATTGAACACTGCAAAAGAGTTGATTCAATGTTCAACTAAAATGATACATTGTGACAAAAAGTCAGTTAACAACTAAATTGATACAATTGTAGTAAAAATGTGCTTAACTATGTATTTACAAAGTATATATTTTGTTGCAGTTATGTTACAATCTAATCTGAGGTCTGCCAGCATATGAATTTTCATCATAAACATCCCAAAATGAGCTTAGGAATATATCAAAGGCTACTCTATCTACTGTAAATCCTGTTAAATTACTGATGTTTTTAATTCGCTGGTATATGCCAATAATATCACTGAGAATGCTGTGTTTTAAAAGAAATCAAAATAGTGCAGTGCAAGCAGAAAGGGGCTTATAGGTCAAGCCTGAGTTGTTTGATTGAGAAGTCAGCAAACATGACCAGCTAATAATAACCCTCTCTCTCTCTGCCTTGCTTGCCTTCATCACTACGTGCTCCCAGTATGGCCAGGCAAACTTGGGTTTAAGAACCTGCTTTTGCATGAGTCATCACATTTAAACCTTGGGAATACAGCCCTGCTGCAGTACATGACACCAGTGCAATCGATATCTCATGAAGAAAGTCGGGATTTATTCAAATTTTCTCATATGATATCAGCTATATAATTCAGAGACTCTAGACAGTTTCAAGAGCCAGGTATTGTTTCTGTCTTGAAATGAGAATGGATAGAATTCTGCTATGGACATTCTAGTATTTAACCAAACTGACCGAAAGCCTACGCCAGCTTTTTGAAAGAATGCAACCATCATTTCTCAATATTCTTCAAAATAACTACTATCTGTGGCAGTAAAAAAGGAAACAAAAAATATGCTAAACTTCATTGACAATTTAGTGTGTTTTTTGCCCCCCCAAAAAACATTTTTCAAGTGAAGTTGAACCAGTATTATAAACAGCAGCATAAACTTATTACTTTCACTGATTATTTACAATATTCAAGCTCTACAACAAGTGTATTCACCATCACAGCTTTATCAAGCCCATTTAAAATACACTTCAAATCTACATTAGGCTACGGTTACTTGATTTATTGGTTCCCGGATCCTTCCCAGACCAATGGTACAGGGTCGGGAGGGAGGTAATTACAAACAAAGTTTATTTAAAAAAAAGATTTAACACACAGAAATCTAAGTAAGCAACGATCTGGAGGGAGGTAAAAAAAATAAAGTGATTTTTTGGCTAGTACTAAAATACATAGTACTTATAAACCAAATTTTTGAATATAAAAAAGAATGATTTTTTAGTAAGATGATGCATTTCAACAACACTGTATTGCATTGCTATTGTAATGTTGTATTGCTCTGGTATTAATATTCTTTTAGTTTTGTAGTTTTATTACCATTCATGGTAAATTTATTGTAGGTTTGGTGTACATACCTACTTAAGGCTCGGCGGCAGAGCACAAAATAAAGTGGGGGGTTGACATTTATTTTCCTGTCGGGTCTATTTCACTTTGATCGGCGGATCTGGGAACCAACAGATCAAGTAACCGTCGCCTAAGTATGTAAACTATGATCACTTGTCAATGATTACCATGCCATTATACATCAGGCCCAATGCGCAATCGACACATACAGGTGTTGCCTGGCAAGCTGGGTATATCAGTTGATGATGACCACCCCTCCATTGTGATCAGTGCTGCACTTCATGTCATTTTCATAACAGCCCGTCTCTTAAATATATAGCACACCTATCCGCTGAAAGCAAGGTATATCAGTTGATCCCTTGTGACCTGTAAGTCAGGTCACGAAACAAAACCTGCTGGCTGTGAGTCCATGTCATACTATTCGACAAAGCTAAAAGTTTCGCCTGATTTCGTCAGTTACCGGAAGTTCATTAGGATGGAATTTATGCGACGTTCATTTATAAGCTATGTGCGCAACTTGTTTCCGCAAGGTACAAAGGCATCCTCTATCGGCGGAGAATGGCAACGCATAACATCATGGTGAGACAGATCAGTCTTAGCCAGCAGGGTGTCTGGGCATCATTTGGACAGCCATTAACCCAAAAATCACCCCAAGGACTCCCAAATTTCTTAAAATGCCGATTTCAAGCATATAATTGAAGTTTCTCCACCTCAATGTGATTCCCATGACATCTCATAAGGATATTATCCCTCATTTCAATAAGTGAATACATGGTTGTAATCAGAGTATATTGTGGTCTCCTTTGAAAAATAGGATGCCAAAAAATGTTTCAATTGCCAGTTGAGGGCACCCTGTTTCTAAATCCTGGCTAAGACCCTAGACAGAATCCTGTAATGGAATACAAAGTCGTAACTTTGTGACTGCTGTTGAAGGGCTATGCAGAGTTATTAAGGAGCGTGCAAGTGTTGCAAGAACTTTTGACCACTGATGATCACACAACAAGCCCAACTATGCAATAAATGCTCACGTGATGTCACGATTATAGTAGTAGGAAAAGCTGCCATGGCTGTGGACCCGATGTTGACCGTAAAAATGAATCAACCCTTTCCGTGGGTCAGTTTTAATGCAGTTTGAAATCGTTACAACTGCCATTATTTTATTTGTCTTTTAAAATTTCTCTTTGAAATCTGAACATTGCAAAATAATACTTTTGCGATTAAATTTTGGCCAATCGCTGCTTATACTGTGTGGTTATTGTGCATAAAGCTTATAAAGGGGTTTGCAATTGAATATACATATATATATATATATATATATATATATATATATATATATATATATATATATATATATATATATATATATTATATATATATATATATATAAGTATTCATGCATGTATATGTACATTCATGCATATATATATATATATATATATATATATATATATATATATATATATATATATATATATATATATATATATATATATATATATATATATATATATATATGATCATATTATCGAGCTTCGCTTTGCTTGCCTTTCATGACAGGATATGGTCACACAGAACTTTTTAAAGTCACTTGTTACAACTTTCAACCCTCAAGAGCATGCTAAAACTCCTATATTAAGCTGCACGCCAGAGTATCGTATACTTCCTAAACTAAATATACCACTTTCTTGTAGTCATTTCCATGAAAACCGCTTTTATACTAAATTTTCTGCTGCGAGTGGAAATCTGTATGGCTGTCACATCTAGCGTCAACACTCCATCGTATACTGCTATTAGCTGGCTGCATTTGACCCATATAGATAAGGACCTGCACGCCAGTGCCGGCCAGGTGGGTAGCATTCTCCAGGGAGTGCGAATGATAGGAAGCATTGCTCCCAACCGTCCGGGCCACCACGGTACCGTGGTGGCCAGGACGGTTGGTACTGTGGCCATATCCTGTAATGTTGTACTCATATGTTATTTAAAGACCGTCACTATGAATATTGAATATATGCCATTTTGATTTTCAAACTTCCTCGCAACTATTCCTTTCATCTGCTTCAAGATTAGTATTATTATCTCCATGACCATAACTACAGATGTCAAATAATAGCGTTAGGTACGTAGTTTGATAAACGCACGATGTAGCGGGTGGTACATGTATATGCCGGCACCTGTACAGTTTCAGACCCGTAGTAATGATATAGGGTAAACAACCAGTGCCAGGCTACCCTGCGTAACAGTATAGTCAGTATGCTAACACACCAATACAACCACGTCGCCGGTCGACTTACCGTGAACTTAACTTGGATCGGCTCGGAATCATCGAGAAAACGAATGGTACAAGAGTATTCCTGAGTCACCTCCGACTTGCTAATATTCCGGTAGGGTTTCTTCTTGAAGATGGACATTTTGACCGGCTGCTACAGATCCATTTAACAGCGAATGCACGATAAAAGGCGTTCACGTTGCACGTCACCCGCAGGTGCTAAGCTATTCAAGATGGAGGGCTGCGTTACTCTCGAAACCAGCGCTGCAATCGATCAACTAATCACACTGCAAGCCCATGATATAACACTTATGAACGACTGCGTATCTAGATATGCTTCCAGCATCGATTCTTGCTGTATGGACCTGCCCCGTCGGAATGTGCTGCACGAATGAATAGGTCGGCCCTAGGTCATTAGGAGAATCCGTGGCAACTCTATTTTTAGATCGGAACCGAGGAATCCCCGCACTGTAACCTCGCTTTGGATTTTGGCTAAGGGGAATCCTCAAGATGTGACAAAGGTCTCTGGTTGACTTGTTCCGGATTGCGGCTAGGTGGTAACTACGTAAATATTTGTGGAAAAGACACAAAGTATCACAGACAAGGCAATCCAGACAGCTATATTCCCACCATGTTTTTGATTGTTATGGGAGTGTGTGGATGTGGCAAGCAAGTTCTTCACTTTACAACTTATTAAGACTTAATTAGGTTACCGTATTTATTTTAGGCGATCCAAATTAGGCTTAAAGGGCAAATGCACCATCATGATGATTTAGGTTCAAAATGTGCCTATACGTGTCACCTTTCAAATAAGACCACCCGCAAGTCTGTCCTCCTCAGCACTCCTCAGATATGGCTTATGAAAGTTAGTAAAAAACTGGCCTGAGTGTGGGTATGGAGGCTGACATTATCAGAAGTGGTGCTAATGAAGTGACTGACAGCCCTGCTTCTGATTGGTAGAGAGATATCAGTGACTGCCACATGAAGTTTCCACAGGAAACATTTTGAGCACGACCGAGTACGAAAGTGGAAATCTCATTCAATCGTGTTCGATATGGTAATTCATTTATGTAAATTAGTAGAGTGCGTATCCCATACGGTTGTCATACGTTTGAACGCGAGTGTATGAGACGCTCATACGGCGGCTACACGGTTTTCATACGGTCAAATGCGAAATTCACACGGTTATATGCGATCTCTTTACGGCTTCAATACAGTTCAATGCGAGTTTCATACGGTGGTCATACGGTTGTGTGCGACACCCATACGGTTGTGTGCGACACCAATACGGTGCAGCACGTTCTGTCGTATTGAAACATGGTTGAATACGACAGCAATACGGTTCTGTATATTGGCACTGGTGGGAACTTGGGTCTAAGTACAGAATACCATAAGAAACTATTTGGGCCTCTGTTTTATACATGGAAGAATTGCGGGCTGGCTGGCTTAATGGGCTATTATACCGACTAACAATTAGGCGTAAAGTCTCCAGCCGATTAATTGGTTACTGATAACTTGATGACGACTCTTGACTACAGTGATCATCATCCCATCACTAATTAGTAGCGGTTTTGTCATAACTCAATTGGCTTACTTCCGAAAGCAAATAAATTACAGACAGGAAACCATAGAAGGGAAGGAGAGATTTAACCATGCGTGTATGTATTAAAGGCCTGAATATTTTATTTATATGCATATAGGTGATATAGACACTTGTCTTCTTAAGGCTTGAAGTGAAATACATGTATTTGTTTTAATCTGTATGAAGAGTGTAAGAATGGTTACAATGAATATTATCTTTTTCAGGTCTACTGTTGGAGAATCAGTTGCTGCACAGGTAATATAATCATAGGACATTGGTTGTTTAAATACTCATACTATCTTTACTGATTTAACTTTTCTGAAATAGGCAGGGGCCTGTGCTCTGTAGAGAGGTTTCTGGCTGTGTTGGGGTGGCACATATGCAGGATAGCTGCAACCTGATCATGGTGGCTAATAAAAGTAAACATGGTACAAATTCATTCAATCCATTTATATGATTTAAATAAAGAGAAAATTACAAAGAATCTTAACTTGACTTGGTATATTACATGTTTATATTAAGTGCATTGATAGTATAAATGTTAAGTAAAAATTCATCTTATGATCCTATGACCCATGATGCATGCTTCGTCATGGTTTGCAGAACGCTTGAATGCATTTATAGATTTTTAGCAAAGACTAGTAGACTTTAAAATATGTACAAGGCCAATGTTTATTGATAATGCTACTTAACGTTTCAGTTATCATGGCAGTTTGCAGATGGAGACTCCTATCACCCTAGCTCAAACAAAGAAAAGATGTCCAAGGGTATCTCATTGACTGATAAGGTAAGGCACGGAGTCATATGCATTTTTGTCAAGTCTGAATTGCTTACAACAAAAGTTTACTTTTTGATTTGACCAAGCTTCATCAGGATTTTTTAGCAAATTAAATCAGTAATAATAGTGTGAGACATTTCAGTTTCAGATATTGGTGATATGTATAAGGTTAGCTTATTTTGAAATTTTGAATAAAAAATCTTTCTGATGTTGAATTTACCTATTTATCCCTGATCTGGATTGCTCCCTGAAATGAATGATACAACAAACTTTAAGTGAAATAAAAAAAAAAATCCTCAAACATTTCAAACATTTCCTCAAACCAGTTAAAACTAGGCATTGCTCCATTTTCCATGTATCCTGGATTGGATACTATAGCAATTAGAATATGTTTTTGATTGTGCACCGAATGTATTTTTAAGGACAGACACCCATGGCTTCAAGAATTACATGATTTGATGATAAGGTAAATTTTTTCTATACTTTTATTTAAAACATTAGAAAAGATAGCAGTATAAGTTGTTGATTGTTTGCTTATACAATAAAACAGGTACCAACCTACGTTCCACAGCAATGCCCCACTATGTCCCCATCTTTAATAGTTAGATCAGGTAACATCCTTTTTTCCAATTTCATGCCACTTTTGTGGCTGATCTTTTAAGATGAAATGATATACTATAAGCCGCTGAAAATATGTTCACATGATAAGGGACTGACAAATCTTTTCAAACCCACTTTGGATAACAAGCTGCATTTATATTATATGGTAATCTAGGGTACCTTTTAATTACACGAAAAACACTATTATTTCCATTAAATCATTTTTAAACAGTTGTGTAAAGTCATCCTATTATCATATTTAAGAACAAAAATGAAAAGCAATATAGTGCTTAGTGAATAGTTCCACCCTAAAGGTTAGTGCTTTCTTGTTTGTCGTTCTTCACATTTTCCCTTACTGATCTTTAAATATTTTCAGGTGGAAAATGGTAAACCAGTCTGGAGTGATAACCTGTTCTGCGCTGAAGAGATCTTATAGAGACATTCTAGTGCATGGCATGCAAGGGGATGAGAACACCGAGGACTCTCTAAAGTCGGCAAATGTATTATTTGTCTTCTTGAAAGGAACTAGGGAAGTGCTAGAATTGAGGATGGATCAAAGAGAAGGGCACTTTATGCCATCTTCTCTCCTGCATTCCCAGCTAGCAACACTGGAGGAACCTCAATTCCCTGAAAATTACCTCACAGTAGATATAGAGGATTCACCCAAACAAATAGTGAAAGCTATACTTAACAAGATAAATTCACAGCCAAGTTTAGAGTAGATATCTACATATCTCAAAAGTTATATTCAAGAAACTGCAGGATGTATTGACCTGAGGCCACTCCAATTTAATTACTTGTCTTACGAGCTTTTTTTGGAAAAATAATCCTGTCAGACTCCAAAAAAAAAAGAAAAAAAAGTCACCTTTGGTGTCTTACGGACGAAAGTGGTTTTGAAATTTTCTGTCAGACAAAAGAAAAAAGAAAAAAAAGTGCAAGTTTTAATAATATTCTTTGTAGGGGTGATTCAATCAACTACAGGAAGCTATCATTGCTGTAGTAGAGCCTCAGACTTGAGGAGGTATACCTCCCACCCTTCATGTTACAGGGATTAATAGATTGATAGATTTTATTTAGTTGAGAATAGGCTGGTAGAAACATATCGCTACCAGTCCTAGTCGGCAGACTCTAAAAAAAATTTTAAAAAAAAAAAGTCACATTTTTCAACTTTTTTTTTATTCCAAAACGGCTCATTTCCTACCTCCTGAGCTCGTAAGACAAGTAAATAAATTGGAGTGGCCTGAACATGAAATGAAAGTAATGTGCACTCTATAACCAAGTACTAAGAACCTATTTCAAAAACTACACTCATCTGAAAAGGTTTGATGACAATCATAACCCTTCACTTCTATGCACCATGCCATAAACTTTGAGAGTCAACATCAAGCTGATCATACTAGTGTGCAAAATTATAAAGTTTAATTGGTCTTTAACTATTTGGACCATTGCCATCTGTCCATTGACTTATTTCGATTGATTAATGTTCTATTGAATAAAAATTACAGGTGTAGTAGCACAGTATCAAATATCAGAATGTCTCAGCTTCCTGAAATATATCTCACAGTAGAAGCAATGATTACCGGTACCTTAACTAACGGTCGAATGTATACTGAAGCGATTGCAGGGCAGGGTAGGCCAACTGTCACATTGTCGCACCAGCATGCAACAGGCCAAATCCATCAAGCACAGTTAAACTTGACACCTTATTGGACTGCATGGCCTGTGCCGCCTTTTATACATTCTGAAATGGTTCATTTTATGCAGATTTCATAAAACGTGACCTCCATGATTTTAACGGGGTTTTTTTATTCATTATTAATACCATTGTGCCAACTGACGAAAATGTTGTGAACCATCTGTTGATTTAGAAAAACTGTGCTCCAGGAATGATGGTCTGTGCTCCAGGGCCTCTCTGCAGGGTTTCCAGCTAAATGTGGCCTTAAGGTCTTACAGCACTTTAGAGGTTTCAGTGTAATTTCCCTGAAACTTTGCATTAGTAAAGAACAAAGCACAGTGATCTTCAAAACTACTTTTATCCATAGGGTTATTGAAAAAATAATGCTATGTAGCGTATGTTATGAACATCTCATTTCACATACATAAATCCTTGTTTGCTTTGGTTTGAGAGCAACTTGTTATCAATAGTAACAGGAGACACCTTACATGTAACTTGTGACAGGTATGTAATGACACGAAGCACAGTCAAATCAATAATGAACACAATCGGTGTTGCGAAACAGGAGCTTAGAAGAATGACTTGCTTCCAACCATATTCCAAAAAATAGCAATTGCTTTGTCTAGCACTGTTTTTTAAGGTGGTTAAATCCTCTGACTGTTCCTTAATGACTGTCTATAAAGGTTTTATTAGGCCTTAATCAATCAACTTTTGCTAAGTTTGTAAAAGTGTACAAGGTTTTGAATACAAATAAAAAACAATTACATTTTTAGAAGGGTAACTGGCATTGGGTACTCGAAAAAGAAACATGTTATTGTTTAGGCCTTAACCAACTTTGGACTTTAACATGCCCCCATAGAGCTCTCTACGAAGACGTTATATTCATGTTCCATGCTGATGCTCTGGAACAGATCTGGTGTCAAGTACTTATCCAGGTTTTCCCTTATATGTGTAATTGTCTTCAATGTCTTTGCGATGTCTTCTTCAGCTATGTGGCGTAACATGTTATTCTCTGACATGAAAAAATTAGGAAGACTTTTATGTTGTAAGGAAAGAATCAATTCATCCATTAGTCTGTTGAGTAAACCGCCTCGACCACTTACTAAAATAATCTCCTTGGGGGTGGTCTCCAGAACTCGAAAGAGGGTTGTTTTAAGGTGATAGGAGGCTAATACTTTTGGATCTTGAATATATTTTCTTCGGATTGCCTTGAGAACCATCAGCACATGTCTGTGAAGCGGGGCACAAGTTGCACTCAGCAAGCCTTCAGCATAGGAAAAGCTAAAGCGCCACTCCAGTAGCTTGGAAGCAGTGTCAGTTTCAGTTTGAGGCTTGGCCAGTAGGTGGCAGGGATTGTCAGCTATTACCTGAACCACATCCATCGTAGGCCAGTGACGTTGCCTTGTCAACCATTGCTCCCGCACTTTTCTTGGCCAGTCACAGGCCAGAGCCGGAGCTAAATCTATGATGTGATCCTCCCAAAACTTGTTTCCATAACCAACGTTTATTGCATTGAACCAAGTCATGAATAGTTCTGTAATACACCTGGAAAAAGGTAAAATACATACCTGAACATGAGGAAACTATCATCCATGTATGGGGCGCCGTTTGTAGCATGCACACTTTTGTTGACAGAAGCAAATTTTGTCCAACAAAAGTCACTTTTGTCTGACAAAAGTAATTTTGTCTACGACAAAATTATTTTTGTCAGACAAAAGTTGATTTTGTCAGACAAAAGTTGATTTTGTCAGACAAAAGATGATTTTGTCAGACAAAAGTTGATTTTGTCAGGAAAAAGTTGATTTTGTCTGACAAAAGCAATTTTGTCTTGACAAAAATTGCTTCTGTCAACAAAAGTAATTTTGTACTTTTGTCGAGACAAAATTTCTTTTGTGCTACACTTGGCGAGACCACTCGCCAAGTGTTACATTCAGAATTCTGTCCTAGTGTCGTGCAGCGATGGCAGGCGGCGTGCATGATCGAATAGACGAGTTGCAGGATCTCCAACGCTCGATCGAGTTGCAGTATCTCGTTCTAGATACTGCAGCCTGATCGAGATGCTTTGAAGACTTTTACATAATATTCGTTTCCTGCCTGTATTTTGAGCTTGTAAAGGCAACATCACGACTGTAAGCTTACACTTCGTAGTTCTTCATTAATTTAAGGGGCCTCTATAGTCTGTCTGACTCGAGTTTGGCAATCACTTTTGCCACTTTTTTGTGACAAAACGTTCGAGTTTGCTATCCTTAAATTAATGAAGAACTACGAAGTGTAAGCTTACAGGAAACGAATATTATGTAAAAGTCTTCAAAGCATCTCGATCGGGCTGCAGTATCTAGAACGAGATACTGCAACTCGATCGAGCGTTGGAGATGCTGCAACTCGTCTATTCGATCATGCACGCCGCCTGCCATCGCTGCACGACACTAGGACAGAATTCTGAATGAAACACTTGGCGAGTGGTCTCGCCAAGTGTAGCACAAAAGAAATTTTGTCTCGACAAAAGTAATTTTGTCTACGACAAAATTACTTTTGTTGACAGAAGCAATTTTGGTCAAGACAAAATTGCTTTTGTCAGACAAAATCAACTTTTGTCTGACAAAATCAACTTTTGTCTGACAAAATCAACTTTTGTCTGACAAAATCAACTTTTGTCTGACAAAAATAATTTTGTCGTAGACAAAATTACTTTTGTCAGACAAAAGTGACTTTTGTTGGACAAAATTTGCTTCTGTCAACAAAAGTGTGCATGCTACAAACGGCGCCCCATATCCATACATGGAAAGAACAGAGATCGCAAATGTTATTTCTTAGAAATATACCATTTACCGCAATTTTCCACAAGGATATATACTAAAGTTGTAATCGACACTTGGCAAGTGATCAACATTTAGTTGAATGTGAGTAACTGGAAATTGCTGTGGTTGCACAGGTAGGACACGCCCACTAAACGTAAACTTTTTACATTTACGCTCATCATCTCGGCGGAACAGTTAGCTGGAACAACATCACAGCAAGAATGTGTAAAGGCCGTATAGTCTTCACAATTTGATAATCATACTTGTGAAAAAGACAGAAATACATGTATCTCGCTTTACAAAACAATGAATTACACGTGTAAGCTCTTTCAATATATTTTCAAAATTACCACACAATGCTTTAACAACTTAGGTAGGAGACGACACATTAAGGTTGATATTAAAAATAAAATAAACACATTTAAAAACTCTCCAAACAAGATAAAATATCCACAAATTAGTCCATCATATTTTGGCATTATGAAGATAGACGAATTGTGTCATGAATTTTCCGTCTGCGCTGTTCTCCAGTGTTGGGACGTTATGTGAGTGTGTATGCTACCGTACCTGTCAGGCCATGGCTCACGGTCTACGTCTATACCATAATCGAGGCGTGGATGGAACGTTGAACCTTCTGAGATGAGGCGTTTATCTAACCTCACTGTCACCACAGGAGAAAACTCGTAGAAGTCGTCCCCCTCCTTCATGCTTCTGCGATAAAATGAGATGGTTCCAGAGACGAATGCTCTTGACAGGGAATTATTCATTCGTTGCGCAAATGTATTTACAAACTTCCTGTTGAGGTAGATACTGTCTCCCAGGCGAGTGAAGTATGGACGAGCCGTTAGCACAGATTTTAGGAAGTCAGGCATTTCTAGAGTGAAGGCAGATTTGTTGTGGACAAGTATCCTACCATAGCCTGGGTTGCTGGAGTTCAGGACGAGCTGGGCATTGCTATCACTTGACTCCGTGATGACCAGACCAGGCAGTATGAGCATGAAGTCCATCTCCTGAACGACCTGTGTCGAGGAGAAATATAATAATAATAATAATAATAATAATAATAATGATAATAATAATGATAATAATAACAATAATAATGATTATAAACAAGATAATGATAATAACAATATACTAGTAACCTTTATTAAACGTCTTACGTATGGATAAACATATTACAGACAAGTAAAACATATATGCATGTCCATTGTACGGACCACTCCAAAAAGAGTCATGAGAGACATAAATTAAAGCAGAATATTATTACATGTTTTTCATCATCAACTTTTTCTCTTTTAAGAGACTTGCAGTGAAAACAAAGCCTTTCCTGTACTGACATACCCTGATAGCGGCCTGATTGCGAATTACATTGTTTGCCACTTTAGCTCCACCTATATCGACGGCAGTACCGGTGACCCCCCCCTTTTTTATTTTAGATATTGAAAGGGGATTGACATTGAAAGCCTATGCAAGGTTCAAGCACGTGGTTTACATAGTAAATGCTGATTTTCAGGTCTTGTCAGAATTCAAGGTACCTGTGACATGATCATGCACCTAGAGGGGGTTCATATTTGTCATATTCTAATACTGGCTATTCTAATACTGGCTTCGAAGACTATCGTTATTCAGTTTCAGCCAAAAAAATGAGATGAAAATTTTGGTCAAAATGGTCTAGGCTGAATGAATCTGCATGGTTAAAGCAGACAGCCATGTCGTTTGGGACCAATTTAACACGGAAGGCCCAAAGGGGCCCGCCCTTTGTTCTCTTGACCGTACCACAATTGGAAATTGCTAGGTCGAGGTTCGTGGGGAATGAACAGCGCTCATGTGTAATCTTTTGTTTAGATATCCATTCTTAGGGGCCAGCCAAAGACACCACCTAGTGGTGATAATCTTGGTGTACTAGACTATCACCTTAAATTTGCAATTTTAGCGTCACTTTGGCGCCACCTATATGGAGGGGATGAATGGTGACCCCTCTTTATTATTTTTGATTTCCAAAGGGGATCTTACAAGGGTAGCTCATGCAAAGTTTCATGGAATTCTTATTATGGGGTATATTTTAAATGAATATTTTAAATGATATTCATAATAATGTGCCGTGTCACTTCTACCAAAAATCGGTCATGATTATAGCTCGTATCATTGATAACAATCATAAGCAACAACAATTGATTCAAAATTATCCGGGTCATGCTTACGAGTAGCATTCATTATATCAATCATCACATGAAAAAGCTGGAAAGTTATTAAAGGAATTAGGCTATATTAGCTATCCAATATTGTGTAGACTTTAACCAGGATGTCGGAACTCGCAAGTAGGATTGCGATAATCTCATTTTTCAGGAGTTAACGCGCAGTTGTTTATCTTTTCTTGAGATAATTAAAACAGCCCATATTTCTTCAATCCTTTTCAAAACCAAAAGACCTTTAATCTCACTCCATAGATATCAAAGCTGGATGTCTAGTCAACCTACGAACACATGTGCAAGTGCTAAAATGCCATTATAGCGCATTGCTATGAAAATATCTATAGGCTTGGAAAACACACTCTCTTCAGTGAGAAGCTGTTTCTGTGGCTTCAAAGTGGGCCCGGTTCACAGCAGTGAGCCTGGACCAAATCCAGACTGAGGCCCCTGAGCCGGGACCAAATCCAGGCTCAGCAACCATTAGAAAACATGATTTTCGTGTCATGTTGTTTTAGTTTGTTATCACTCAAACTCGCTAAAATAGCCATAAAGACCCGCCACTGAGCATTGGTGCAGATTCATAGCCTCGCCGTGGGTGTTTGTTGCAAAGCTTCGGCCTTGGCGGCCTCAGCTTTTGCAACAAACTCGGCTATAAATCTGCACCAATGCTCAGCGACGGGTCTTAATCCCTATTATAAGGGCATACCGAGTGTATCGTATCTAAGATAAGTACTCGACTAAACATGGGTTTAGCACCCGGGTTTAGCACTCTCAGGGACTAACCCGCCTAGAGAAAAGGCATTATTCGTACCTGCCCACCTTCCGTCTCTGGAACATGCGATCCCTCAAACATACTGCCAACTGGGAGTATATACTTGGCGAAATCTGAGTATGCGCGCACACTCTGTAAACCTTCCCATGTAAGACGATGCTGAAACATGGACTGCAGAAGAAAATCATCATACGCCACAAGACGCAGCTCCGAATCCAGTCTCCGGCGAAGGGTACGCAGTTTTCCGAGACCATACCAAACGCACCTGAAAGAGTATGCAAGTTAGTCCGTCGGCTGACAGTCGAAACTCAGTTGAATGTTGGTATCTCACACATTTAGGGTAACTTCAAGGCTGGTGATAGAGTGCAAAACTTTATAAAGTGCTTGCGAACATAGTAGGTGGAAAGGGCACTATATCAAATATCAATTATTATTATTTTTATCATTATTATTATTATTATTATTATTATTATTATTATTATTATTATTAGGGGTGGGGGTAACATTTTCTAAGAGTAGTAAGGACACTTGCAAATTCTGGGATACTCCAAATTTGCTGTGTTGGTAAACTGATCAACTATAAAAATGATCAAATAATCATCTTGGGCACCATATCAAGTCTATTCTTAGAATTTAAAAAAGCGTTGCAAAAATTTCGTTCTTGCATTTTTTTTTTCAAATTAGTCTTCAAAGGAGAAAAAAAGAGCCTAAAATTTAGTTAGAAGCAGCCTCTTTTTAAAATGTGCTCCAACGATGGTCTGAGCAAATTTTATGGGACTTTTACCCCTAAACCTATGTCGGAAAAATAACTGAAAATGATGAGGAGTATTTTCTAAACCTGAAATGTTCATTTAGCACATTTTAGATATCAGAAACAGTTTGAATATGATAGAAATCGAAAGTCGCCAGGAACAGCCATATTTTAGCAAAGTGTGCTTCGAATCTAGTTTCGAGCAAGAAATCAGGGTTTTGAATGAAAATAAAAAACATTTAAACCTCACACGTGAAATGTGAGTGTCTACATTTGAAATCAATCTTAATAGTAGGACACATATCAATCGTTTTAGGCCAGCTCACCCTTATTCTAGCCTAGATTTGAAGCATTTTAGTTATAATTTGATTTATACAGCATCAGTTATAATTATTGACAGTTTTGAACAAATATCCTCCTCCAGCTTCGCATTTTCTTAACCAACAAAAATAGATGGTACCTGAGATATCCTTCTCTCCAGAGATAAATCGCTAACCTGTATACCAATGGGCGCCGTTTGTAATCCAACCTTTTGTTGACAAAAGCATTTTTGTCGAGACTGATGTCACTTTCGTTGACAAAAGAAACTTCTGTCCGACAGAAGTTACTTTTTCGGACAAAATTAATTGTTGTTGGCAAAGGCAACTTTTTGTTAAGACATGAGTTGCTATCCCACCTGACCACTTAATCATACACAAGGCATCAAGTGAAGAGGTTGTTATTTGTAGTGCTCACTAAAGTGACTTCTGCTTTTGAGTCGACCAATCACATAAGGCCTAGTGCGCAACTGACCGAGGGATACAGGTGTTTCTGTAGCGCCACAAACACGCCCGCAGTGTAATGCGTGCTGCACTTCGGTATGTAGGGCGGGGTACATACGCTCGTTATCAAAATTCAAAGGGGAACTTGGGGAAAAAACAAATCATAGGTTTATATGTTAGTTCATGGACATAGCTCAACATCTGTCATATACAGGGAAGCCCTAGAGCTCCACACAAGGAGAAATCTAAAATTGCAATTAGTGAATAGCACCTCCTCTGAGTCATGGCCGCCGCCATTTTGAATCATTCTACAACTCTTGCTGCTGTGGTCAGTGTCATTGGGTGGCAAGCAGCTTAGTGGTGTATTAGATAAGGCCAGTGGCTCTGTCTAGAAGGTAGATATTTCACTGCTCTGAATCACATTCAAGATGTTTAGGTATGCAAATCCCTACGACTTTGAACCAATACTAAAGGAAATGAAGATGATTGCTGTTCCCAGTACTGATAGAGACTTCCTGTGTTTATTAACTTGTGTCTCATGGGGTCTAGAAGTGTAATGCCAATTGGTCAAGGTCAATTACCCTATGCATGTCCCTTTAATTTACTTCCTTTTGTTATTACCCAAGGGACCTAGACATAAGACAAAACACCAGTTGTAAGACAACTAGCAAAATCCTGAACACTCTATTCTCAGTGGATAAATAAAGACCATGTTGAGGTACCTATGAAAATTGCTATAAAAAGATTATGGATTAAAAGGCCATTCGTCCTTAAAGTTAGCTGTTAGGGTTGCTAAAGTCTGTACATCAGATCAAAATAATGAAGAGTATGATTATTAAACATAAGTCATTAAGAGAAGGTTGGTAATGAGTAAATGAAAATATCATTGATTATCTCTTGAATAAAAGAAAGGGTCACTTGCAATTTGAGATATTTTGATTTCAACCTTCCCCTATATTGCAGTATGTTTAAAAATGTATTTCTTCTCAGTGAAAATGGGGTCATGACTGACTATAACCTTAGCTATTTTAATTTTGTAAGATAGGGAATGATATTTACCCTTCTCATGCTGGCTTAATATTAAACATTTAATGCACATACCTGTGCTTATATTCGTAAAGCAACTGAATGAAGGTTAATCATGTTGAGACCAGTAAAGTTATACCAATAAAGTAAATAAATCCCGAAATTGATAAATTGCAAGAACACTTATGGTTAAAATAAGAGATTTATAAAAATTGGTTACCAGATATTATATACCGGTGGACAGGTGGGTTTAAAAGTTTCATGGATGCTAACCACTGTTTTTGTCGGACTTTACTACTAGGAAATCTATGAAAGCTTTCTCCACTACCGTGTCTTTCTTTACAGCCAATTGCTGCACATGATTTTACCATTTTCTTGTTTGATACACTTCTTTATGCAACTTGTGCAGAGAGCTCTTGTAAGGAGCATTGCTATTTATGATACACTGCCCAGAGGTAGCTAGGGGACAGGATGTGATCTCTGCCACCCAATGAGTGACAGCTGATAGCACTTGAAAAACATGGCCGCAGCCAGTGGCTGCCAGGGTCTGCAAAAATCTCCCCTCATGGGATCACTGAGAGAAAAAAAGGGCAGCATCCTGTTCTTAAAGTGTATTTCTTTCATATAAGCTGATATGTATGTGAGCCTTCATGGCCCCTTTAAAAATAGCACTACAGCACTGATTCCAGGCCAAAAAGCACCCTTATTTTAAAAAAAACGTTGACTTCTTCCAGTAAAAAAACAGCCCTTCTTTTATACCATGGTGCAGGTGTGACATGCTCCACTCGCTTAAATCTCTTGAAAACTAGCTTAAATCACTCAAAATCTAGCTTAAATCACTTGAAAAAACTAGCTTAAATCACTTGAAAACTAGCTTAAATCACTTGTAAACTAGCTTAAATCACTTGTAAACTAGCTTAAATCACTTGAATACTCTCTTAGTTCACCAGAAAAAACTAGCTTAAGGGGGCTCGGGACCGTCGCACCTTTGAATAGGGTTGTTTTTTGTTTTTTTGATATGTGAAAGCTGAAAAGGTAAGCTACACATTCATTCAACCTAGAACTCTCAACTAAAACAATAAATGACCAAAAAGTACTTTTTGAAAAATATGGCTTCTATAAGAGTAGGCAGGTTAGGCACCCAGCTGTGATGTTTATCTAAGATCATAATAGTCTTTCCTTATCCGATCCCCCTGGGAAGTAAGCTCCACTGGCAGGCCCCAGAATGTGTATTCAAATGTGTTTTAGAAGTTTCCTGTTACACAGGAAGCTGGCATTGAGCAGTTATGAATAATTGCATTGCAATAAGGGTATTGAATGAAAGGTGTGATTCTTGCTCTCTTGCTTTACAGGTATAGGTCAGACAGTTCAGGTAAAACCAATCAAATGCTCCAGAAATATTCTGGTTTGTGTGGGTCAGGCAGGATGTTTAGGGTTTATCTTACAAAGGTGAACAGGGTTTCCTGTATTTGAGATTTAGGGCTAGGAGAGTATTTAGATGCTGACCCCTGGACGGTGCAGAGTCTGGATGTATCCTTACAATGGGAAGTAGCTTCAGAAGGAAGAGAAAGAGGGAATTTGAATTGAATGCAATATCTTCTGTGCCAGAAGATTTGGATGTACATAAGAGGAAGAGGAATCTGAGAATTCAATTCACTAACCATTCAGAGTGCCAGTTATAGAAAACTTAGACTGCTGAGTACTAGTTCAGATGACAGTGGCTTAGCAATTGAAGTTGCGAACTCTAAGGAAAGGGACACTGATCATGACTGCTTTGATTGGAAGTTAGAACTATGGCGAGACAGTAGAATGCGACAAGAACATTGATCAGCCCTATATTGGAGATGTTCAAATGAAGAGTGTGATGGAAAGCGAGCAGACTTTCTTAGTAGTTTAAAAAAAGGACAAGTTTATGCTATAAACAGCTAATCAGTTCTAGCAGGATGCCTGTGTGGAAATGGATATAGTGCTCTTCAATAGTTCAGTGCAGCTATGGATCTGCCTCCTCCACTTACCCTCAAAAGTTTCAAGAAGCATGATGTATCTATTCCATTTATAAAATTCTTAGAGAAAACCTTATAATTGCACTTCTGAGTACTTGTAATGGAGTGGATTCACCGCCAGACAGCCAATTTGCAATTAGCAGTCAGTAATAGTCTCTTATCTTTCCTTATCAGCTGGGGGGAGGAGTGCTCACTAGGGGGTCCAGCCTCTACCAGTAGAAACCTCCAAATCTTTGCTAAAAATCCCTTTTTATTCCAGTAATTGAGGTACCAAGTGAACTATCAAACATTCAAACTATTCTACCAATACATGCAAATCATATTTCTATTCTAAATTATCCCTAAAAGTTTCATAAGGGGCCAGAACATCATAATAGGCTGTAGGATATGCAGGGCTGGCTTTAACAGCTGGTTTGAAGGCTTTCTGAAATCACCATACTTCTCATTTTCGAAAAGCCCTCATTCATTCAATATTTATCTTAGAACGCTGAGATTTTGACACACGATCAAAAACCTCCTTGGGCAGATTGTAGCTTTTCATTTTCTTGATATCTGCTCTAGTTGTTTCTTAATTCAACTTCAAAAATGAAGAAAGGTAAGATTCAACAAAAAGATATTGATCACAATGCTGTAAATTCCTTTAGGAACAAAGATTTTAAAAAATGAAAACGTGCAACTTGCTCAAGGGTGTTTTCTATATAATATATAAATATCAACCTTTATTGAAGCCAGGAGGTACTTTGCAAAAACATATGTATTAGAAATCTGCATCACTATCAAGGGCCTGGCCTGAGTCTGGGCATAGAGGCTGACATTACACAAATGTAAGCCCAATTTTGATTGGTCGAGAGATATCAGTGGTAGGAAGTGACTGCCAGCCCTGCTTCTGATTGGTTGAGAGATATCAGTTGCTGGAAGTGACTGCCACTGATATCTCTCGACCAATCATAATTGGGCTTAAATTTGTGCCCTGCCCTGTTAATGTCAGCCTCTATGCCCAGACTCAGGCCAGTTTTTTACTAACTTTCATAAGCCATATCTAAGGAGTGCTGAGGAGGACAGACTTTCGGGTGGTCTTATTTGAAAGGTGACACTTATAGGCACATTTTGAACCTAACTCATCATAATGGTGCATTTTCCCTTTAAATCACTTGAAAAAACTAGGTTAAATTACTTGAAAACTCTCTTAGATCACTTGAAAAAAATAGACACATTGAGACAAGGAACCAGCAAGTGCAGGGAGAACTCATTATTTATAAGGTACTAGGTAGATACTATATTCGCGCAGTTGTGATGTGAATGACGTCATGGAAACTTGTGAGTGGAATCCCCTTGCATACTAAAATGTCACGTGATGGGGAAATACCTCCATAAGCGCGCGCGCAGATGGCAGCCCCAACGGCGGCAAATTTAATCTGATTTAATAGGTTGCGAGGGAAGGGTTCTCATATTTTTTATCTAGGTTCCTTTTGCCCCCACCCTACAAGCTAGTTTACAAGTGATTTAAGCTAGTTTCCAAGTGATTTAAGCGAGTTGAGTATGTCACACCTGCACCATGGTACTTTTATCAAAACACTGACATTGGATGAACGGGAACACGCATTTTAATTTTTGATGTTACAATTCGGTCATGTTGTACCTGGCGACCTCAATTCTGGTACTACCAGAATTGTGCAATTCTGGTACGTACCAGAATTGTTTATCGCATGTAGCAATTCTAGAACGTGCCAGTTCTGGTACTACCAGAATTGTTTATCACATGTAGCAATTCTAGAACGTACCAGAATTGTGCAATTCCGGTACGTACCAGATTTGTCCGACTAAACAATTCTGGTACACGTTTTCTTCCAGAATTGTTCCTACAATTCTGGGACGTACCATAATTGTCCGTGATTTATTTTCCTATTGCTTGCTGAATGACGCCGTAAGTTAAGTATTTTGCCGCTTATATATACATTACGACAAAGTATGTGACCAACTGCACCATTTAGCCGGCAGGTAAAAAATTCTCGGACAATTCTTGTACGTCCCGGGAGCATTGCCTGAATCAACAATTCTGGTACACTTATAATACCAGAATTGTTCTGGCAATTCTGGTACGTTCTAGAATTGTTTGCAGGGAACAATTCTGGTACGTACTAAAATTGCAAAATTATCTCAGCAATTCTGGTACGTACCAGAATTGAGGTCGCAAAGTACAACAATTCTGCGCACGTTCAGCGGCAGCAGACTAGGACGCCCAGTCACTTCGGGAGTCAATCGGCGTCAGAGCCGCGTATATTTCGTGGATTGTAAGGGGATTTTCAACCCCCCCCCAATAATTCGTACCTGGGTACAAAAAAGTACCCTTCTTTTACAAGATCGCGGACATGCGGAGGTCTTTAAAAAAGACCCATTCTTCGGCGAAATACGTAACGCGAGTGCCCCCCCACTCCCCCCCCCCCCCTTCCCCTTCCCCGATCTCCCGGCCCGGTCTGAACTACGATATCTGCCTGCTCGGTACGAGTCTATGCGAAGTTTTATACTTAAGTGATAGAAATACAGTAGATCTCTTTACTTGAAGACTAGAATCCCTGTCCTTAAATATCTGGCCTATCCTCCGCTAAATCAATATACTACGTATACCCGCCTACATATGATATCAGTTGGCCAGAGAAATTGACCCGAGCACAAAATGATCGTTCTAAAATACTGAAACCTACCCTATCAGCAACGTAAAACCCACAGCTATTAACGCCCCTGTGACCCTCTCCATAACTACGCTGGTGTATCTGTATCTGTATATGTATAGCTGATAATGCTCCTTAAGGAGAACTGTCACAGCTTGGAGCTGTATGGCTGGGTGGTGAAATACTCGGCTGTGCTAACGTTTCTCGTTTTATACCCATCCGCTAGGTAATTGTCAGCTTTGCGATCTCCACTTGGTTTTCTTCTAGGTTTCACAGCTGACCTCAATACTGAGATCCCTCATTCGTCAATTTGAATCTGCATTTCCTTCTGTATCAGTGTGCGACCCTGAACGAGCCTCTTATGAATAGGACTTATGCACAGTAGGGCATAGCCTGGTTTTCATGCTGAGTTGAGTGTAACGCCACTATTTATGTATACCACTACTATTAATGTATACTAAATGGGACCGGAAGAGGGTTTGATGTCTCTATCAATCTATAGATGGCAGCACAATTCTCCGGGTTTGCAATGAATTTGAAACTCAAACACAGCTGTGGTGAGTCCACCTTGAGGATTAATACAGAACTAAACTAGGGCAGAAATATACTCAGGATAGATCAGTAAGACTCGGGAATAAGCCAGTCAATACAGACTTGTAGCAAGTCTATGTAGGGCATTTGCTACAAGTCTTTATTATCGGGCATGTTCCATAGTGTCTATGGGGCGCCGTTCGTTACATCCATACTTTTGTTGACAGAAGCAACTTTTGTCCAACAAAAGTCACTTTTGTCCAACAAAAGTCACTTTTGTCCAACAAAAGTCACTTTTGTCTGACAAAAGTAATTTTGTCTGACAAAAGTAATTTTGTCTATGACAAAAGTAATTTTGTCTACGACCAAATTACATTTGTCAGACAAAAGTAATTTTGTGTATAACAAAATTACTTCTGTCTGACAAAAGTAATTTTGTCTTGACAAAAATTGCTTCTGTCAACAAAAGTAACTTTTGTTAGACAGAATTACTTTTGTCGAGACAAAATTACTTTTGTGTTACACTTGGCGAGACCCCTCGCCAAGTGTTACTTTCAAAATTCTGTCCCAGTGCCTTGCATCGGTTATAGATGGCGTTGTACGTCCGCCTATAGACTGGTTGAAGCACTCACCGACTCGGGCACATGCATTCGATACACCATGCACTATCGTTGGGCTGGTACGAACTAATACCGGTACGAACTAATACCGAGTGTGTTACTGTTGAACAAAGAGGATACATCTCTCTGCTACTACTCCTCCACCCACACCTGGACTACTCCTTTTACTAGAATTATCCAAAGTACATATGAAAAGTACACATGAACAGCAGTAGCAGTAGCAGCTATAGTGGTAGTACTGATGCCGCCACTACTACTATTATTACTACTACTACTACCTCGAACAAAGAGTATACATATATATATATATATATATATATATATATATATATATATATATATATATATATATATATATATATATATATATATATATATATATATATATATATATCCTCATCCTCCTCCTACTACTATTACGACTTCTGTTGGTGAATTATCCCAAGTATACCTGAACAGAAACTTTGTATGTATGTATTGTATGTATGTAAATATGTATGTATGTATTTTTATATATATATATATATATATATATATATATATATATATATATATATATATATATATATATATATATATATATATATATATATATATATATATATATATATATATGTATATATATATATATATAATGCTATCTTGGCATTAATAGAGAAATATTTTTTCCCGAAATAATTTTGCTCTGGTGGTTTGAGAAAATTTCCTCCAAATGTATTCTCTAACATCACTCTCTACCTGATACGTTATGTTCAGTTGTCGGACCATGTGCATACTCCAAATTCAAATGGTTAAAGGGTCAGGCTCCACAAGTACAGTATAATATGATCTTAATTTATTTTATATTAGCTCGCATATTCAGAGTGATATGCATATTCTCTCGCATGCTGGCCTTGCCAGGCGGACTGTAGTAGTAGCAGCGGCAGCAGTACAGAAACTTTGGAATATACATATATATATATATATATATATATATATATATATATATATATATATATATATATATATATATATATATATATATATATATATATATATATATATATATATATATATATATATATATACATATATATATATATGTAGATAGATATATATATATAGATAAATATAGATATATATATATACATATATATGTATGTAGATATATATATATATATATAGAGAGAGAGAGAGAGAGAGAGAGAGAGATAAATATAGATATAGATATGGTTTGCTCGCATATTCAGAGTGGTATGCACACTCTCATCCATCGTGGACAGCCTTTTCCCCTGCGAGGATGCCCATATCTTGGCTTATCCTTCAGACCACCGCGAATCTCCGTGGGTGTACATAATAGCGACCTCAGCGTGGTGCGACACAGGGCCCTTAAACTCCTATCCTTTAAGCAATGGCTGCTTCCCATTCATGATGCAATGCACCAGCCTCTGCGATCAAAACAATTAAGTACTTGTAATTGAGTACCTCCATCCCCACACACAGCCCCTTCGGTGGGTGGCCTTCCATGCCACCTATTGTAAGTAGTCGGAGAAGCTTCAACTAGTCTATTCGATCATGCACGTCATCTGCTATCGCTGCACGACACTGAGACAAAATTACTTTTGTCGACACAGAAGTAATTTTGTCTAGACAGAATTACTTTTGTCAACAAAAATAACTTTTGTTGAACAAAAGTACTTTTGTCGTGACAAAATTTGCTTTTGTCAACAAAAGTAACTTTTGTTAGACAAAAGTAATTCTGTCTAGACAAAATTCCTTTTGTGTTACACATGGCGTAACCACTCGCCAAATGTTACATTTTAGACTTCTGTCTTAACAAAATTGCTTCTGTCGACAAAAGTGCGCATGTTACAAACGGCGCCCCATATTAGATTTCTGGGGCAACCCATCCAATCATATGGAAGGATATCTGTATTCATACCCTACAGAATGTATACAAGGGTTTCTGACAATAAAAAAAATATGGCTAAGCTTGTATAACCGGCTTTTTACTTCTTTTTTTTTTAGCTCTCCTCGCATTGATTTTGTGAAAAAAATCTTCCTAAAACAGAAAAAAAGATGGCCTTGACTGGTAATCCCTAGGATGTGACAACTTGCAAGGCCCTGAATGCCCCCTATATCCATGCGTAGTACCTTTCCCCACCAAAAGATAGAGCTGCAGCACACGTGCATAGCACGACAATGCACAGGCCACTTTCCGGCACCAACTGTTAGTTTTGCTGAAGTCGTGGGAACGATCCAAGTAATTTTTCTCAAATGGTAGCTTTAACAGATGTTAGGAACATGTTCTGGGGTAAGTTATCATTGACTCATTATGTATTTGTGGTGACCTTTATTTTTGATTATTCTCCTCTCATTATTAGATGCTGTTTTTCGTAAACGACGTACACCGGCACAGCGAAACGTGGTCCGTCTGATATTGATTACTCAGTAACTGCATGGGTAGCACGTGAAACGATGTTACACATGTACATGTATCTATAAGTTGAGCATTGTTTTTTTCGTTTTGTCTGGAATGAATCAGACTTGATTATCCAGACTGCGAAAATCATGATCATTATATAGTTGATCATCCTGATACAATTAATTATATTCCAGAATCTTTCTTGTAGGATAGTTTCCTCCTCTAACAGTCTAAGGCTTAAGCTCTAAAGCTGCTAAGGCTATAGAGTATAGTGTAGGAGATCTATACATAATATGTTGACAAAGCAAAGCTTTAAATGCTCGTGCAGCTCAATGATATTTCTGCATTCCCCTTCAAGTGCAGTCACTAAATAACGAATTTGTTTTCTGTGACATCATTCTTCACTTTACAATTTCAACCTGTTGCAAAAAATGTATTTCGCAACAGATTTCAAATATAATTAAGATGCAAGCAGAATTAATTGTGGCGGTTCTATAACAATTTAAACCGCATTGAAATTGATCCACGGAGACGAGTAATTGATTTTTGCAGTTACAATGCATCAACATGCTAGTGTCGACATCTCACCGTAGATGTCGCCATTATAGTCTTTTGCGTGGGATTCCGATGACGTCATTTTTGTGCCATGTGCTCCATTAGTTGCCGGGTCATCGCTTTTTTGATACAATTTTAAAGTCCTGAAGCAATCCATATTTATCAGTTGCGGATCTCATGGAACCCCCTTTTTTTAAAAGTTTTCTTCAGTTGACCCCGGGTGGTGTTTTCAGAAATTGTCAGTGGCGCCACCAGTGTCACTTTTCGGAATTACACCAAACCCCCCCTCCTCAAATCCTGGATCCGCCCCTGTTTATCATGTTATGAAGTAATATTTAAAACATGAAAAGATCTCGCGGCAAAATGTGCTCTCAATTTAAAGCAAAAAGTGTATTCATTTCAAGAGACGAACATCTTCTCAGGGACAAACTTGTTGACAGCCTTTCCTCAGCATAAGTGAGCGAGTATGTTCTGGTGATACCATACGTGCGCCACTTGCAGCGGGGCTTCACACACATATTAACAATTTAACACACATTTTACATATATCAATCACATATATCAATAAGATAGATATCACATAACATGGCTACAAAGCAAAGCTTTAAATGCTCGCCATGGTCTTAGCCAGCAGGGCGTCTTGGTGCCTTTTTGGATACGCAAACCTTTAAAAAGAACCCCTCACTCAGGACACCCATTTTTTTTAGTGTGGAATTTCTAAAAATCTCAAATTCAAGCTTATAATTAAATTTTTTCATTTCCTTATAGATTTCCCACGACATTGTTTAATGATATCATGCCTTATTTTTATGAATTTAATCAATTTATACATGTCTGTGGTTGAAATATGAGTATATTCTAATCCCCCTTAAAATTTTGGACACTCAAAAATTTAACAACTGCCAATTTTAGGCACCCAGTTTCTAAATCCTGGCTAAGACACTGGGACTTAGCCAGGATTTAGAAACTGGGTGCCTAAAATTGGCAATTGTTAAATTTTTGGGAGTCCAAAATTTTAGGGGGTACCATAATATCCTCAGATTTCAACCATAAACATGTATGAATTTATCAAAATAAGGCATGTCATCCTTATACAATGTCATGGGAATTACATGGAGATGAAAAAAGTCAAATCATATGCTTGAGATTGACATTTTAAGAAATTCCTCTCAAATAATTTTGGGTGTCCTGAGGGGTGTTTTTTTAAGGGTTTGGGTGTCCAAAAAGACACCCAGACGCCCTGCTAACTAAGACCATGCTCTACACACCAACTCTCTTCGGAAGTTGCATAAAAACTTGTATGAGTATCTAACAGGTAAATGGTAAAATCATGAGCAGCAATTGGCTGTACAAAAAAACAGGGTACTAGAATTATATTTCCTAATATATGATATGATATTCACTGATTGGTGACTTTTGTCGAGAGGCTGAAATTAATAGTTTGATGAATTATTTCTGTTTGTTGTGAAAAGAGTGTGATTGGTGGTGTTTTATTTTGCTACAGGTGTGACACTAGAGGGTAGTGGGAAGCGGTATACCCAGACCGTAGAACATACATTCCATATCTCCATGGCAGCTCTTGAACACTCAGCACAAGGTAAGCAAAGGACTGTACAAGGCTCCAAGCTCTTGGCCTCTCATTAAAATTGACATGATAGAGGCTCAAAGTTGGCTAACTTCAGTTGACATTGTATTTCCTCCTTATATGCATAACAAAATTAATTCCAAAAGTCAAAGAATGTGTGGCCCAAATTAGTATACTAGTATTAATTGGCCTTAACTGGAGGAATAGATGCTCATCTTGGCAAGTAGGACAAGGTATAGTCGTAACTGTTAAGTTGGCCAAAAGATGTAATACATGACATATGTACCAGTTATATGTAGATGGATGGATGGAAAGATAGATCGATATGTATGTGTATATTTAAATAATTGATTTACTGATGAGACCAGTTAAAGTAAAAATAGGTGGATATCTTTTTCTGATTTATTTTTATTGTATCTGTTTAAGCTTTTGTTAAAGCTTTCACATTCAGCTGCTGAGTTGTAATTTTCCTGTGTGTACGTTGTTTTCAGGCGGGGCCCAGTTTGTGTCTGTGATGATACAGCATGAGAAGGCAGAGTTCTTACTCTGCACACTTCAGCATGGCAAGCACCTGCAGCAGCCTTTGGACCTCAACTTCACAGAAGGAGAGGAGGTCACCTTTTTCCTGAACGGCAATGGTCAGTATATAATACATTGTACATCTTAACCCATTCACACTCAAGAGTTCCTCTAACAGTATCGTCTGCTACTTTTATACTTTTGGAAATAACTTGGGAATAAAGCAAAAGTTTGCGAAATATTTCAAGGAGAGTTGTTGGTTATCATCTGATCAACATTTCTCCTTCAAATGTTTTCCAAAAAATGCTTTTGTAAGGAAAATATTTCCAAAATCGTCAGGCCTCTTTTGGCCGCTCTGAGTGTAAATGGGTTAACAAGCCTGGCAGTTGTGGCTTAAAATCAACACCTATGTGAGCTTCCCAAATTAGCAACCAAATTTGCACAATGAACAAGACCAGTACCTACTGAGCCCTTTGAAGTTTGAACTCAGGAGCACACTCCACCCAGGGTCTTAGCCAGGATTTCAAAAATGCCTGTCAAAAACACTAATTCCAAAATTTCTGCCTGTCCAGATTGAGCTACCATTCTTCAAATCCTTATACCAACTTCTTTTAATAGCCTATTGTGTCAAAGGGCAGTTCACACCTCAGCTTTGACCTAGAAGATGGTTTGTAAGAAAAATATTTGTTTATTACTCTCCATAAGTCAAAATTGAAAATTTTTCTCAGAAAATTTTGCCTGTCTAAAAAAGGAGTGTCTCAGGAAAGTGCCAGTTTTAAAGACAGGCAGGATGGATCCTGGCTAAGTCCTTGCATTCACCCCCCCCCCCCCCCTCTAGCAACCACACAATACACTACACAAATAGGACCCAAAACAAATGCATATATGCTTTAAGGTGGAAATCTAGGTGGAGCGCTGTTGGTTGTCCTCAGTTGGTCCTGAAGTATGGATGTCAAAACAAAAGATTGCATATGAGTAGCGATCCCTGGCCACAAATCTAGACCAAGCGATGATAAGAACAATGTGTGATTACAGGTACTGTTCACCTGACTGGCTACCTGGTGGAGGATGAGCAGGTGAATGATGATGTGTGATATGATAAGAACAATGTGTGATTACAGGTACTGTTCACCTGACTGGCTACCTGGTGGAGGATGAGCAGGTGAATGATGATGTGTGATATGATATGAACAATGTGTGATTACAGGTACGGTTCACCTGACTGGCTACCTGGTGGAGGATGAGCAGGTGAATGATGATGTGTGATAAGATATGAACAATGTGTGATTACAGGTACTGTCCACCTGACTGGCTACCTGGTGGAGGATGAGCAGGTGAATGATGATGTGTGATATGATATGAACTATGTGTGATTACAGGTACGGTTCACCTTACTGGCTACCTGGTGGAGGATGAGCAGGTGAATGATGATGTGTGATATGATATGAACTATGTGTGATTACAGGTACTGTTCACCTGACTGGCTACCTGGTGGAGGATGAGCAGGTGAATGATGATGTGTGATATGATATGAACTATGTGTGATTACAGGTACTGTTCACCTGACTGGCTACCTGGTGGAGGATGAGCAGGTGAATGATGATGTGTGATATGATATGAACTATGTGTGATTACAGGTACTGTTCACCTGACTGGCTACCTAGTGGAGGATGAGCAGGTGAATGATGATGTGTGATATGATATGAACTATGTGTGATTACAGGTACTGTTCACCTGACTGGCTACCTGGTGGAGGATGAGCAGGTGAATGATGATGTGTGATATGATATGAACTATGTGTGATTACAGGTACTGTTCACCTGACTGGCTACCTGGTGGAGGATGAGCAGGTGAATGATGATGTGTGATATGATATGAACTATGTGTGATTACAGGTACTGTTCACCTGACTGGCTACCTAGTGGAGGATGAGCAGGTGAATGATGATGTGTGATATGATATGAACTATGTGTGATTACAGGTACTGTTCACCTGACTGGCTACCTGGTGGAGGATGAGCAGGTGAATGATGATGTGTGATATGATATGAACTATGTGTGATTACAGGTACGGTTCACCTGACTGGCTACCTGGTGGAGGATGAGCAGGTGAATGATGATGTGTGATATGATATGAACAATGTGTGATTACAGGTACTGTTCACCTGACTGGCTACCTGGTGGAGGATGAGCAGGTGAATGATGATGTATGATATGATATGAACAATGTGTGATTACAGGTACGGTTCACCTGACTGGCTACCTGGTGGAGGATGAGCAGGTGAATGATGATGTGTGATATGCAGTGTCTTAGCCAGGATTTAGAAACTGGGTGCCTAAAATTGTCAGTTGTAAAGTTTTTGGGCGTCCAAATTTTTAAGGGGAATCACAATATACTCATATTTCAACCATAAGCATGTATAAATTCATCAAAATAAGGCATGATATCATTAAACAATGTCATGAGAATTATAAGGAGATGAAAAAATTCAATTATAAGCTTGAGATTGAGATATTTAAAAATTCCACATAAAATATTTTGGGTGTCCTGAGGGGTTCTTTTCAAGGGTTTGGGTGTCCAAAAAAGCACCCAGATGCCCTGCTGGCTAAGACCATGGTGATATGAACAATGTGTGATTACAGGTACTGTTCACCTGACTGGCTACCTGGTGGAGGATGAGCAGGTGAATGATGATGTGTGATATGATATGAACTATGTGTGATTACAGGTACTGTTCACCTGACTGGCTACCTGGTGGAGGATGAGCAGGTGAATGATGATGTGTGATATGATATGAACTATGTGTGATTACAGGTACTGTTCACCTGACTGGCTACCTAGTGGAGGATGAGCAGGTGAATGATGATGTGTGATATGATATGAACAATGTGTGATTACAGGTACTGTCCACCTGACTGGCTACCTGGTGGAGGATGAGCAGGTGAATGATGATGTGTGATATGATATGAACTATGTGTGATTACAGGTACTGTTCACCTGACTGGCTACCTGGTGGAGGATGAGCAGGTGAATGATGAGTCCATGCTAGACATGGAGGCTGAGAGCAGTGAGGAGGAACTCTCCAGTGACAATGACTTGATGGACGAGGAGGAGGAGGAGGACAGTGATGAGGATGATGATGAGGATGTGCCTTACCTGAAAGCTTTGGCAGGTGTGGCTGTTGACGAGGATGACTCAGACGAGGATGAAGATGATGATTATCAACCAGAAACAGGTAGGTGATTACATTTAAGATAAACCCCAAAATAAATGAATGGACTAAAGTCTTCAAGATAAAGTTGTAGTTCCTAACTCATACATTGCTATCATTAAAATTGTCTCGTTTATGACTATTGAAAAAATAACCCCCTTTTCGAGTGATTTCCTTTTCTTAAGAAAAAGTGAATGCAAGCCCTCCCCAATTCACCTGTGTTGTGATGGACGCAATGTTATTGTATTATACCAGAACATGTAATATGTATATTTTTTGTAGTACTATTAAGCGTTTAATGTTATCCCACACCCTGTTCCATGGCTAGCACTGCTATGGCCTCCACCGTCACTGTTTTGCATATATAAACTGTAGACAACACCATGCCCATATCCATGCATTTTAAGTGCTCCAACATGATCATTAACTGGTATTTCAAAATTATTGGTTCCTTGCAATCCTTTAGAAATAAAAGCAATATTCAGATAATCCAGGGGTCAGGCTACGGCAAGAAACTGAGGAAGACCGCCGGGCTATAGGTTCCCAAAACTTCATAGCCTGATAGAAATGGTTATAGTCCCATTAAAAAACAAAAATGAGCTGCCTCGGATATCCTAAATTACACACACACACACATATATTTATATATATATATAAATATATATATATATATATATATATATATATATATATATATATATATATATATATACATATATATATATATATATATATATATACACACTGCTTATAGTATTGTGATTCCTCTGAGTATAACCTAAAAATGTCAATTGATCTTTTCTTATAGCCAGCCGGTCTACAAAGGCAAATATTCTTATAGCCCGAAACAATTTTCTGTAGCCTCAAAAATGAAAATGAGCTGCCTCGGATATCCTAAATTACACACACACACACATATATTTATATATATATATAAATATATATATATATATATATATATATATATATATATATATATATATATATATATATATATATATATATATATATATATATATATATATATATATATATATATATATATATATATATATATATATATATATATATATATATATATATATATATATATATATATACACACTGCTTATAGTATTGTGATTCCTCTGAGTATAACCTAAAAATGTCAATTGATCTTTTCTTATAGCCAGCCGGTCTACAAAGGCAAATATTCTTATAGCCCGAAACAATTTTCTGTAGCCTCGGGCTATCGGGCTAGTGTCTAACTGGACCCCTGAAATATTGTAAATCCTGTTTTTATTTGCAGATATTTTTAATCTGCTAATATTTACAGATCAGACATGATCTGTTGGTTTTGTTAGTTGATTTGAATTCCCAATTTTTATTTCCCTAGCTAACAACTCAAAGAGGAAACTAAAAGAAAAGGGTTCACAGAAAAAACGCGCCAAAATAGTAGAACTTGATGACGATGATGAGGAGGACGATGATGAAGATGAAGAGGTCAGTGCCATAACTTCTTGAACTGAGTAGTTTGAAGTGTATTCTAGATGATGGATTTTAAGTGTTATTCGCAGTAGCATTGTTTTGTGTACTTGTCTAAGACCGTGAATAAAGCCTCTGTTGTGAGAAGTAGCCAGGAGTAGGGATGTCATCGATAGTCGATAAATCAGTATTTTCACTTTGTCATTTAAATGGAATCGAATGGATATGTATCGAATAGAAATAATCGATATTCTGTACCCCAATAATGGCGTATGATTATTAATAAAAAATACACTTTTCCCAGACATTTTCCTGTTAAACTAATGCAAAGTGAAACTCTGACTAAATATTGAAGTATTTTCTATGGCTTTTGTAAGAGAAATTGGAAGGAATGGTGTGCTTTACTCAGGCACATGGCCAGGATACAGGGTATCCAACCAAAATAAAGGAATATCAATGACATCCCTATTAATAATTGTGCCCTACGAGCACGTGACGGCGTATCAAATCGAATCAAAAAGTATATCAATTAATCGAATCGATAAAATTTCATATCAATGACATCACTAGCCAGGAGGCCAGTACTGGTTGTTGCTCTGTTCCCGAAAACAAATACCAAATTTGGTATATAAGTATTTTATCCTTTCCAATCTGTTATACAGGGTCAGTTCACCAGTATGTAATTAACTAACCTTGACTGCTCTGCATGAAGGCAGCTTACTATTTTTTTGGCAAACTTTCAGGTTTTGAAAATGCTAAATATGTCAAAATAAGGTCTCTGGAAGGTAGGCATTATTATTAAAAATATTGATGCTGATTGGTCAATAGATGTCACATTTTCACCGGTTCACAATAAATAGATGTAACATTGAGTCTCTGAATGTGATATCACCCTTAAGTGCACTGCCATGATGGATATCACTTTGTAGTCAGCAGTGTGATATATTTGATTTTTTTCTTTCAATGGAAGAGCAACTGGATCTTAGCCAAGGTTTACAAAAAATTCCTGTCCAAAAGAGCATTCACAAAATTTCTGCCTACAGGTCTAGATTTAGCTACGCAGCTTCTTCAAATCCTAATACGAACTGCATTTTTAGCCCAGTCAAAAAAGGCAACCTACACTTCAATCATGCTTTGAAATATGGTTTGTTCGGGACAGATATGGTTATTAGTCAAAAAGGGTGATTTCAATTGGAAATTCTTCAAAGAAATCTTTACCTGTCTAAAAAGGACTTTTTCAGGAAACTGTCTCTCTAAAAGACAGGCTGGGTGGGTTCTTGCTAAGTCTAAGCTTTTGGGTAATAATCAGGTTGATCCTTACTTTCTAGCAGTGTAACTAATAGTGTCATGAAAGGTGACATTTTCCTATTTGTGGCAAGGCTGTGGACATTCTGGTGATGAAAGGCTGCATTGTGTTACTTGTTGTATGACGTGTTTGTAAACAAGGCATTTTCTTGTGGTTCCAGGATAGTGATGAGGATGAAGAAGATGATGGTGATGATGCAGATCTTGAATTCCCCGAAGTAGATTTCGAGGCTGAAGAGGAAGAGGGCGACTCAACAGGCAGCTACAAGCAGGAGGAGGAACCGACTAAAAAGAAGAAAAAGAAGAAGAAGAAGAAGCAAAAGGAGGCCCAAAACGACAAGAAACCTCAGGAAACGGTAGCGGCAAAACAGGAGAGTCCCAAACAGAAGCAAAATGAAGCCACACCCTCAACAAAAAAAGATAAAAAGAAAAATAAACAGAAAGACCAGGCCTCTGAAAAAAAGTCGGAGCAAAAAAAGGTAAGTTTTTATTATTTCGAAGATCAATTATGAATTTAAAATCTGACCCAATTGGATTGGTAAAAGTCAGTAGAAAATAAAATGACATGTACATTTTTCAAGATATTTCTGGTTGTCTTTATGCCAGGAAGGTTGAGGAATCATTTGTTAGGGCTGATTTTCTGATGTTGGCCTGTTTTTAATTTATATTATACAGCCTACAAAATGATCTTATATCACTATTTATTCCCATATGCCACACTAACAACAATCTTTAGTGTTCGTTTATCCAAATTTTATGATCCAAGTTTAAACTTTAAAGGGAACCAGATAATTTTCATTTCTATTAGGAAAATGGCCCTCTGTGAAGCCACCAGCACACTTCGTTCTCTAAAAAAGACTAACTTTTGTGATGTTATTTTAACTTAAGCAAACATGGTAGGAATGTTATGGTTTTTCTCACTAGCCATAGCTATTTACCCTACAGACCTCTGATGGCCATCGTGTTAACCCCAGTGGTGTGGGTTCAGGATCAGTACTGGCTGCAGAACGTACCCCTCCGAGGGCTACGGAACTGGTCCAGAAGAGGACAACATCAGAATGGCAAAGATTGCTCATATCCATTATGTCCACAACTTGTTGGATGCTATAGATATCAATGCCGGTTAGGCCAGCCCAAGTCGATGTTTTGGTCTTACATACTTTCTTCTCCAAAATAGTTCTTCAGGTGCAAAAAAAAGTTTAAAAAAAAAAGAAAATGTAAAAACCAATGCCTTCTTTCGGGTGAGTAGGCAGTTTTTTCGTGAAGGGTTGTCAGAATTTAAAAAAAAATTAAGAAAATTCTGGAAATTGAATTTTTTGGAATTTGCCCAAAAATCGGTCGGCGATTCCAATAGACCAAAACTCGACTTGGACTGGCCTTAGTGAGAAATGAAAAGATAATAGATGAGATACATATCTCACCTATTACCACGTTGTCTCTGGTCAAATGGACAAAGAGAACATGAGAAACAATTGATTATTTGAAGTTCTACGCAAAACTGTATTTTGCGTAAAACTTCAAGCCACAACTCAAGGCTGCATGCAATTCAATCGTGCCTGTCCAAGAGTGAGTGATACTGGACTGAAATATTTATCTCCAGTCCCACATCAAGTAAGTGCTGCTCTCTCAGATCTCTCTCAAATCAGCCCAGACTCAATGGCACAGCGGTAAGATTGCCGGCCTGAGTGCTGGGAGGCATGGGGTCCAGAGTTCAATCCCAGGCCGGGGCGAGTAGGGGTTCAATTCCTCTATAAACTGGGGCAACCACCGAAAACCTTCATTTCTTACTCTTTATTGTCTGTCACCCTATTATTGGGAGAGATCACTTTGAAGAGTTTCATATTCATTTCATATCATTGTTCATGCTGTGTGGTCTGCATATACAAAAAAGCTCTCCTTCTTCCATGTCTGAGCCACCCTTAAAAAAATGTGGCGAACCCTTTTTAAAAAAACAACAACAACAAAAAATATCAAATCAGCCATAACATGCGGAACAGCTCTGATGGCCGTTGTGTACCATGTGCACTTCAAGCTTTCTTCAAGGCTATCAACACATGGTTCAAAGTGAATTGATAACAAAACACCAGTTGTTACCTATTGAGTGGTGAGTGAAACACAAATGTATCCTGCAGGAGTCTAACAGTACTGTTTGAACTGTCAAAACATTTCCTGGCATTGTATAGTCTATCAGGGCTTGTCTTTTTCAGAAACCAGAGAGCGGGGGAAAGGGAGATGCCAAGAAAACTCCTAAGAAGACTGTGAAGGCAGGAGGTATCGTAGCAGAGGAGGTGAAAGTGGGAAATGGACCTGATGCAAAGAGTGGCAAAATGGTAAATAGCCTATATTCACCACACATATATCTCAGCCGGGGAGTTTGAATAGAAGAGGAGATGATAGACCACTGAAAGGGCAGGGTCTGACACTTAGTTTTCAGGTTATGGGCCCGAAAAGGTCTTTTAATTAAAAACAAGTGGTTAAAACAGGATTTCTGGTTATCATATATACTATTTTCAGGGCCCCTAACCTAAACAAATTTAGGGTCCCACAGCAAAATCTGGGCCCCTGGGAAAGTTGAACCATGAAGGGTCAATATATCAGGGATTTTAAATGGAGGGGGGGGGGGGGGGGGGGGGGGTATGGACATCCTAGGGACTGTTTGATATGGGTCTCTTCTCCCCCAGACAACTGCAGCCCTGGAGGTAGAGGCACTTAAGGGTAGTTATGTGGGATACAGCTTATTAAAATGATTGACAGAATCTGGAATGGTTAGAAAGGGGGCTGGGAAATTGTGTTTGTTTCCCTTTTAGACAGGTAGTCTTGAAACAAATAGTTATCAAAGCAAATTTTGTGATGGAGTGATGGAACCTTTGTTAGGCTTTCAGATACTCATATCAGTATTAACGAAAATAGACAACACCAAAAATGTACAACTGGCAAATGAATATTTTAAGTCAACTTCTGGGATGTCCTGTTGCTGAAATATTGGATGTAAAAATATGCTTAATGTCTTATTCAAGAGTTGAGATGTTTATGTACAAAATGAGACATGCTGTACAGTAAGTTTCTTATTTTAAAGCAAGCACAAGCCCCCAGAACATATCTTGTAAAAGCGAGATTCATGCACTCATAGCTGTGGATTAAATTCATTCTCTGTAGAAAGGTGACGCCATCAGGCGTTTTCTAGTGTATTTTTGGTGTTACAGGTGAACTTGGATATGACGAACCACTGTACGACGTATTTTTGCATATGACGGACGATATGCTTGGTCCTAGTCTGATGCATATCAAGTATTCGTCATATGTATTAGACGGATTTTGCATATGACGGACCAATATTCCTGGTCCCATTGAGTCTGTCATATCCAAGTTCACCTGTATCTATTTTCGGTATTAATCATATTAGTGAATCTATATATAGGATTAGCAAGCTCTCACCTGTCATATTGCACTGGGCACTCGATCACACGGCCAGACAGTTGAGTTTATTTCGAAAAACTATTAATCTCCATTGTCTGTATTTTCAGAAAACATGGGCCATCCATAACCCATAAAGCTGTTATTGATTAAAAGTGTGACAACTTACCGCAATACGTAACCACAAACAAGAACACCATCATATAAGTTTTAAAAGTAACTCTCCTCCTCTTGTTTGAATATGTTGATGCATGGCAAGCTTTGCCCCGGGCTGGTTGGATCTCTGGCAAGCGAGTTCTGGGCTATGATGTTAGAAACATCATCAATTAACTGCAGATACTAACTAGTAACTACACAAGTCCAGCTTTTATCAAACTAGAATATCTAGACAATACCTATCCTCACAAAATATAAGTCCCAACCAAGAAAAGAATCAACCATTCAATAATCTTGAATTCACCCCATGTGTTTTTCCGTCTAGGCGCACGTTTACTATACTGGAAGACTGAGCAGTGGCAAGATGTTTGACTCTTGTATCAGCGGCAAACCCTTCAAGTTCAGGCTGGGCAAAGGAGAGGTCATCAAGGGCTGGGATGTAGGATTAGAAGGTAAGACTTCTCTATTACAACTTGTGGTTTTTAATAAAAACCACAAGTAAAAATTAAAAAAAAACAAAAAATGAAAAAAATGAAAAATAAAAGTAAAAATAAAAACTTTTTATCATACCACTTGGCAATATTTCTCATCAGAGTAGTCTTTCATATCACAGTTGTGGTTATAATCAGCAATTTTAAAGCTCTTTGATAAATGATATCAGTGAAAATACTTAACTGTAAGTGGTATTCAAACCTCTTAGGTAGATTTATTGCAGATAACAGCAGGAACCCACATATTGAATACCAGAAAAAAAAAATCCCTACATACCTACCATATTTTTGGGGGACAGCTACAGGAAACAAACAGTTAATATTTAGGCCTTATCCATAAATGAAACATACGATATATGCTTTTAAGGGTATGAACTAATACAAGTTCCTCTGTACAGGGTCTTTTTAGGGGACGCCTTAAATTGAATACCTCATTTGTCTGTATAAAATGTTACTTTTATATCATTTCATAATATCAATGAGAATGTCCTTCTGTCTTTGCAGGAATGAAAGTCGGGGGGAAAAGAAAATTGACCATACCTCCACAACAAGGGTAAGTTTATGAAGTCTCCCTAGACATATTGTTTTTGGCACAGTTCCCAGCGGTGTCTGTTTGGTCAAAAATTCCTATTCTGGACCAGAAAAGCTTATCTGCAAGATATCCCGAAAAAACGTTCAATACAGTCTTTTGAATTATCAGGTTTTTGTTATGGTGATTAGATGAATTGATCAGGCTTTGGTAATGTCTGATTTATTTTTTAGGTAATTTTGGGATGTTTTGACAGAGCCAACAATTGACTGCTTTGGTAGTATTTGTATTTGTATGTTTATTGACTGACCTTTTCAAGTACAAAATCATGTAGTGAACCTAAAGCAAGCAACCAGCCTCGCTGTGCACTGAGGGGGGTTGTTTTGGCGAAACAGGCACGTGATCAGGTTCAAACAAAAGTCGTTTTGGCAAGCTGATTCTGGTTAGGCCTAAAAAAAAATTGTCTGTTTCCTGTAACGAACCGAAACAACTTTTTTTTTAGGCCTTAGTCACGCCTTTTGTTACAACTCTGGTTCGAACCGGGATTGCCAAAACAAGCCTGGGGTGTGCATTGCCCTGCAGTGGATTGGGGTCACAACTATGGCTGCATGTGGCTGTAGCAGGTCAGTCAGTGAGGACCTGCTTGTAATCTAGTCTCTGGGGCAGCTGTAAGACATCTTAAAAACTGACCAAAGAAAGCTTTTTAAAATTTTCTGCATAGAGTATGTGTTATCTGTATTTCCAGGGACTCAATATTTCACACCAGATAGCGAAGAAACCAGGATTTATTTACAGAATGTCATTCCTTCAATTCCTAACTTATCACTATCCATCCCATCAGGAAAAACACTTGTATTTGTGGGCAAAGGCTGAAATTCTAATTTCTTTTGGAATTTCAACAATAAAATATTGGAATGCGACTGTCTTAGGTGGTTGAAACTGACATGTGATCAGGGACTTAGCCAGGACCCGTCCTACCTGTCTTTTGGACAGGTAGTTTCCTAAAAACCACCTGTTTGGACATGGCAAAATTTTCTATGATGATTTTTCAATTTTGACTTTCTGGGTATAATAACCAAATATTTTCCTAAGAAACCATCTTCTAGGACATAGCTGAAGTGTAAATTGTCCTTTTTGACACACTAGGCTATTAGTAGTAGCTGGTATAAGCATTTGAAGTAGATTAGTACCATAACCTGGACGGGCAGAAATTTTGAAATTTCTGTTTTGGACAGGCATTTTTCAAATCCTGGCTAAGACCCTGCCTGTGATAGGTATCTGCTTATCGCATGATAGTGTTCAAAATGAATATGCAGGCAAAGGGGCCATTGGGCACTACCAAAGGGCAGAGTACCGTCACCACTTACCACATGCTGGATTATGCTATAAACATATGTATCTTAGTCCTAAAAGCAAGGCTTGAATCCACACACACCAGCATCTGAGAAAACTGTAATATAAAGTTTGTGGGCGGGAACTTTGAATAGCGATGATCATATTATAACCAAGGATTGCTGTAATTGGGTTCCAGGTTCCTGCATTGTGATCTCTGATTAGGGGATGTATTTGTCTGGGCTGTGAAGTTATCCCAACATATTATTCTGACTATGACCTGATGAAGATGTTGGATTTATAAACATTTGTCAAATGTCCACTGCATAAGAAGGAGATAACTGTATATTCATGAGGGAAGATCAAATCAATTTATGCCAACCGTGTTCAGCTTGTTCTCCTTTTGTGTCAAACTAATTTACAAGAAACTGCCCACCACAAGTCTCACAACCTTACCTTAAAGCCAGCAACCACTAACAAGACTTGCTGCAAATGCTATCTGCTTGCTTTCTGAGAGTGACCAAGTTAGTTGAACAACTATGGTTCTGACTTAAAGGTCGGGTCAATAGCTATTTTGAAGTTAACCCATTTTACAGCGGCCAAAAGAGGCTATTTTGGAAATATTTCCCTTACAAAAGCATTTTTTTTTGAAAATATTTGAAAGAGAAATGTTGATCAGAAGACAAACAACAAATCTCCTTCAAATATTTTGTGAAATTTCGCTTCATTCCCAAGGTATTTACAAAAGTATAAAAGTAGCAGACGATATTTCTAGAGGAACTCTTGAGTGTGAATGGGTTAAATACTGTTCAAGAGATGAGGGCTTTTTGATACTTTGGAAATATAAACCTTCCAATTACTCATGGACAAAGCCATTATGATACAGATGTTGGACTCCTGACAATGCACAGATTATGACGTTCTCAAGGTTAAATTGGCTGCTGGTGCATTTTTAGATTTTCAATGATCAACATATCCAGGCATTCATTCTATCAAGGCAACCTCCTTGTCTTTCCTAATAGGGAGCTGACAGGCAATGGATAAGTGTTCATGTCATCCAGGTGTTCAAATTGACTGGTTCCATTGCATTTTTAGACCATACCCTTAACATTTTCACTACTCAAAGGTTTAACCAGAGACTACTTTACTTTTTTGGATGACCAGCATCCTTACCAAGAGAACATCGTAGAGAGAATTCAACAGATGATACTTCTTGAATCCCTCCTGCTTGTATATCAGTGCATATCTTTTTTCATTCCAGATATGGCAGTCAGAGAAGTGGTCCCATTCCACCAAACAGCGTGCTTGTGTTTGAAGTGGAACTGAAGGGAGTCAGTTAGTTGCTGTGCAGGGCATCTCTCATCACACGTCGTCATTTCATCCACAGCCTCCTCCTCCTCCTCCTTAACCCATTCATACCCGTATCAGCCAAAACTGCTACTAGTCAAGTAGATCTCCAGGTATGAAAGGGTTAAGGTGTGCAGTAGCACAGAAAGACACAAGGAGTACGGGACATTTCATGTGCAGCTTCACATTTCATTTGATGCATTCATGTTTAGATTCTTTGGACTGTGGCCTCTAAGTAGAGGATATCTTGCTCCTTACATCCTTAAGGAGACTAATTCCTGTGCAAATCCATGGGGAATAGGTTGATGATACCGAATTGAACGCTATTTTTGACCCCTGATCAAAAGCGTATGATGAGCTGACCTCAAATTTCTGTTTATTGCTAAGAGCTGCAAAATATAGAAGGAATCTGAAAATAACATTGAAATTTATCACGCTTGTCTTCATGTCAGAGAAAAGGGCCAGCCAGTTGGAAGTATGACTGGAGTCATTTCTTTACTGGAATATGCATTGTCTCTTAATATGGTAGCTTAAACATTGCCACAAGTGTCTTATTGTCATACAAGGACCATGTTATTTACCGGAGATCAGGCTTTAGCTGTATGGAATTGTAAGAAAAGTATTACCTCTCTTGGTTTCTAGTGGAGAGTCACAGGATAATTGCTTGGCAGGACCAAAAATATTATGTTTCTATGATAATGAATATTCTCATTTTATTTCACGTATTGTTGATGAGCCAGGCCAACTATAGTACAGTTAGGAACAAGATGTTGTTATAGGATGAAACCTTTTTTAATGGGTTCTTGATGTTCTGCCATTCATCTTTTAATATTTTATTAGAGTAAGCCAAATCTAAATTGTGTTTAACTGGATAAGCCAACCTTTCAAAGAGGCCCAGTGGTATGAAGACATTTGAATATTCTGCTATCAACAATTCATTCAAGCATATGAGTGTTGAAATGCTGAGCAAGAGGAAAAGGTTATTTGAATGGTTTTTCAAAAGTGGAAATATTTACGAAATAGATTGTGAATGTATCTGGGGATCAATCTTGTAAGTTTAGTACTATACTTATTCCCCACTTGATTGCCAACTCCCTGTAAAGAGCTTCTAATCATAATGGTGACTACCATCGTCTCCTGCCTAGCCATGATGCTGCCTAATATGGCAGCGATAACCATATTTGGAGTATCATTAATAGGAAGTGTCACTTGTTCACATTGACCTGAGTTTCTGGTACTGTGACCTAAACAAAATAAGATGCATGTGCAACAAGATATTTGTTGCTTTTTAGTAAGAAAATCTTTCTTTACTCCATTTTAGAGGCTGGTACAGGTAGTTTCACCACTGTGCATCATCTTCTTCAATTGTATACCTCTCATTGTGAAATAAATGAAATTTCTACATTATCATTTTGTTTATCTTATCTGATATAATGTTAGCCCCTGTTATCATCGCACCGACATATACCTAGTTCCCCCTAGAAAGTAATGTTACTCACTATAACAATTTTGAAATGATAACCATTTTAAAACAATGCTAGACTGCTTAATGAAATACCTTTATGATCATTTTCATTCAAACGTTTTCCAAGTAAATCTTTTGCTATATAGATATTTTTATATTTTATAGATATTTTCAGAATACAGGTGAACTTGCATATGACGGACTCAATGGGACCAGGAAAATTGGTCCGTCATATGCAAAATCCGTCTTATACATATGACGAATACTTAATATGCATCGGACTGGGACCAAGCATATCGTCCGTCATATGCAAAAATCCGTCGTACAGTGGTCCGTCATATCCAAGTTCACCTGTATTACAATCTGTATTAGGTTCCTGGAATAGAATTGCTAAAGATGCAGTAGTTCCCATCCCATAGTCTGCCTCTCATAGTCATGGAGTCTTGAGCTGCAGGTCCCACCAATCATCGTAGCTGATCGCGTGAACACGGGACTGGTGGAAATAGAGAGAACAATGAGACACAGATCAAACTCCCTGCAGGCTTTTTGGAATTTTGTTTTTCGTCACATTTATGCCAATTATGGCTAATTCGTGACTAGCCAGTTGTAAGTAGTGGAGGAAACCGGAGTACCCGGCGAAAACCACCGCCTGACCCCAAGTCACTGGCAACTTTCCCACATGCCCAGGCTGGGATTCGAACCCAGGCAGAGGTGAGAGACAGCATGCAATCAGTGGTGGCGCCTTAGGCACTTCTCTGGAAATACCTGCTTGGGGGCCAATATTCACTGTTGGCAGCAAAAAAACAAAGATTGTGCAATGCCTAAGAACTGTGAAGGTTTTTGGGTGTTATGCACCAACCTCACTTAAGCCCCACTCTTGTGAAAGCCCACTTACAAAACCCACTTTGGCCATGCACGAGGACAGAGAAATACATCCCCTTGATCCGCAACTCCATAGGCACAGCATGCTAGTACCTAGTGTATGTGCGCCTCGGGTTACGCGGTAGAGCCTGTGGAAGTATTGGTCACGTGATTTTTTTTCAGAAAGTGGCTGGCTGACTGGCTGGCTGGGTACACAGAATGTCATCCTATCTAGGTCAGATAGGTTGCAAAGGATATGGAGGTAGAGCAGGCAGGGTACACAGGTTATCTATGACTCAGTGGGAGGCAGCGAAATTTGATGATGCATGCAAAGTGCCCACTCCCTGTCTACTTCTCTCAGACGAGGACCACTCTCAAGTGAGGTCACTTTCCACTTCCTCCAAGTGACTGGATCTTTTGTTGTGAAGAGTGGCCTTTGAGGGAGATATGGGACTCCCTCAAAGCCCTTTCTTACTTGGCAGACCTATGGTCATAATTGTCTCATTTTATGGCTGAAACTGCTCAGTTCAGGAACTTCTGAAGCACCGAAACGCATAACACCTTGACAGCCCAGATTACTGAATAAAACTTAAATATGTTTATATGATTTGAAACCCTATTTTGTTTGAAAATTGTGCCTTATCATTTTACCTGACATTTCCAAGTATTTTGAATTCCATGTTCTAAGACACTTTATGAATATTTCCAGCAAAACGAAGCAGTGTCAAAAAGTCATACCACATTGATTGACAAATCAAATATAATCTAGGAAAAATAATCATATTCTTTGCCTTGATAAAAACAAATAGTCATTTTTGTTTTGCTCTGTTAGTGCTTGAACAAGCTCAATTAGGGGCTTCAAGAATTTTATTTCAAATTGTGATTTAAGATTCAATTGAATCATAAAGCATGCTTTGAAATAAATACTTTTGATAGTATTCAACTTAGTCCTCTCTCCCCTCTGTAGGGACATACCCGTACCATTAGGTTTTCCCATGCTTTTTGATTTGGGTCCTGTGCATAAAACAGTTCCAGGCTAACTACAGATTTTTTGGTGATTGGTTAATTTCATTAAGATACTCCAAATAGAGCTCTGCACATATAAACAACAATACCCTTTCAATCTAGGACCCAAATAATAATCTGAGGTTCCCCTGGTAGCAACTCTCAATCTAATCACCTGGAGGAGGGGGCCGGGAAATGTCCTGCTTTAAAATATACTGTTTACTTCTTTTTGATTAGCCCAATCGACCGATAACCTAGGTTAATATCAAACATGAATGTTATCAGATTTTGTGATCCTCAATGATTCGATGTTAATACAGAGAGGTTTTTTGACCATGTTTCTATGCATCTTGGCACTTGTAATACTTGAAACTTTCTTTTTATCATGAAAGAACCAAAATAATATATATGCTAGAGTAGTACTTGCCAAAAAATTTGATTTAAATGTGACACTTCAATGGTTTCCTGAGGTTACATACATACATAAATACTAAAAAACATACATAAATAAAACATACAAATATACATTGAAGCTTCAAGAGGAGCTATACTTTTTATCTTGCTGTTCATACTGCTCATCTACATCATTTGTATAGTGACTGCTCCATGCTTTATTATAACCATGGTAAATGATGACAATAATAAAGTATAATAATAATAATAATAATAATAATAATAATAATAATGAGGATAATAATAAAACAAAAATATTGAGGATAATTATAATGATATTTATAATTGTAATGTCCGCTTATAATAATGATGATTTGATACTGAAACGAGCCTCACTTATGGAATATATAAGAGAGGTTGACTATGACTTGGGATTAAGTCTGTGTTTTTTGGCGGAACTCCAGTTCCTTCCATGAAAATACCAGCTTGTCAGTTACCTGAAAAAGACAAAAAACAGAAAACGTTTGCCGTGTCAATTGCGAATGGCGATGTCGACATGTGACGTTAGTAACGCTATTCGTCGATTGGCGGCGTTGTGAAAACAGATGCCTTGCCGCTTTTACTATTCATTTAACTAAGTTATTGCAATTTATCCGTCCATCCACCCATACCCTAAACATACATACGAACATACATATATACATGCATATTATACATACATGCATACAGATACATACATTCATATTTAGATACATGTACAGACACACACACACACACGCGCAACCATGGTAAATGGTGACTATAATGAAAGTAATGATAAATTAAATTAATAATAATAAGATAAATAAATAACAATATTGATAGTGATAATAATGATAATAATAATAACAACAACAATAATAAAAATGGTAATAATGATAATAATAATGATAATAATAATAATAATAATAATAATAATAATAATAATAATAATAGTAATAATAATAATAATAATAACAATAATAACCATAATAGGGTAGAATATTAGTTTCTTGGTGGATAAAAACTAATTTCCCATTATAAAGTATAGGCAGATGACCTGACAAGTGCTTTGGTTTATTGGACCCCCTAGTGTTATTTTTCTGGGAGTTTCAAAGAGGATTCTTGCTCTCCTAATTGATACAGACCTCCATGATTATGTTTAGAACTTATTGAGAACTTTTTCCGAAAAAACAATTTTTAGACGTAAGAGGGTACCCTTTACGACCAAAAATAGTTTTTTCAAAAAGTTGTTTATTTCTTTCAAATAAAACAGGAAATAAGTGTAAAATCAAACAAGGAATTGCAATATATTGGTTTTGGGCTGAAAAAAGAAAGACTTTTTATGTTACAAGGTCATTTCAATGTGAAATCTACACTTTTTTTTGTTCTTTTAGGGCTATATTTTCAGAATTAACAATAATTTCTTAATCAATGTATTAAGTAATCATCAGAGAATAAAATACCCTACAATTCTATGTGTAGATCATGGAAATCTGACACAAAATGGCTGCCGTATGGCTGAAAAACTAATTTACCATTATAAAATATAAAGTATAGCATATACTTACAAAAACCAAACAAATCAGTTGTCTAGGATTACTGGGCATTAAAACATCTTTATTTGCAACTTATTTGCTCAGGGAGGAGAGGCATGCATGTGTTTCTTTTTGGTGCTGGTGCTTTATAGAGTACCTAATCTTTAACATTTTCTATACAAAGGTTCAAGAGCGCAAAAGCAAATTTTAGTACTAAAAAGAATTGGTAGTCCAGGGATTCAGGGTATTAAAATCATAGCTATTTACAACTTTTGTAATTGAAATGACATGCATTCATGTATCTCTGTTTACTGCTTGTGCTCTATAGATTACCCGACTTTTTAACATTTTCTATACAAAGACTTAAGAACGCAGGGCTTGAGGGTATCAAAGTCATCTCTATCTAAATCTCTTTTACTCTGGGAGGACAAGGGTACATGTGTTGGTGGCAGATGCTGGTAATAAATTGAGTATTTCTATGTAATGGCATTTTCCCCCTTTTATTCAATGAGTGTAGGGGTACTAAGAGGCGTATATATTCAGAATGGATAATGATACAGCTTCGATTTCGGTCTTGAAAGACTCCTGAGGCATTCAGCCTATTTCTATGTATGCTTCATGTTCAACTTGTTTTTAATTTCTAGCTGTCAGGAGAAAGATATGGAACTATTCCGAGAAATCTTCACGAAAAAATACAGATTTCTACAAATATCAAGCTACATATCCCATAATGTATATGATTTGGACAATCTTTCATATCATATTTGATCTTACAGGTCTGTAGAAGAAGAGAATGAAATAGTAGGATGCTCAAGTATCATTAGGCTATCATCATTGCTTAAAATACTTTCCTTGTTGATCAGGAATTTACCCATCAGGAGACGACAGGAGGCGCCACTAAAAGCTGAATAGCTTTGACTAAACTGCCACCCCTGCATTGCTATCACACAACAAATTAAAGCTGAGATTATGAGGAATTCAGAAGAATTGGTTAGAATTTGTCCCTCCCCCAATATGATACCGGCAAGTCCAATTTTGGCCTCTGACTCATAAACTTTCAGTCATATTACATGGAAGAAAAGAAATAAAAGTAGTATCAATTTCTGCCACCAGATAGTCCAATAACTATGAATGTCACATAGGGATTATTTCGTAATAAGATACAAACGTATCTAACATTATACAAAAAAATATTTATTAATATTTGCATTCTTCACTTCAACAACTAGATACTAAGTATATTCACTTCTTGTGCTTTGCCATTCATTTGTAACAACAGTATTACACAACTATATGTTATATTCACAAAATTTAGGGGAGAGCTTTAACCTCCGTTACCTTGAATGTTAGATCACTAAAATTGTCTAAAAGTTTCTTTTTTATTCAAAATAGGAGAGTGTATGAGTGTTGTGAATGACCTAGTCATTTAAAGAAAAGAATCATATGTATACCTATATATTTAGTGTTTCATTGAGGAAAGGAATGAAGGTGTTTGGGAACAATCAGTTATCCAATCAAATTTCAATTCAAAATAGATTGGAATTTAAAAATCCAATACAGGATACATTTTCTGACATATTTATCAGTATTTATTGCAGTTGGGCATGGATCCTAGCTCACTCCATATGGTATTAGGGTTTGATTGCATTGGTATACAGAATAAATGACCAATCTGATCTCGCATCTTTCTGTTTAATGTTTAACCTCCGTTACCTTGCTGAACCACAAAATTCGAGTTGGAATAACATCTTAACTACAACAGATGCGTGTGATTTTATTTTTGTTTATTACTTGAATATACCTACCCCTACCAAAAAATATTTTTGAACAGAAACTAATTGATATCATTTTTTCAATGTTGCTTTACCTGGAATCTGACCACTTTCTGTAGAATGACTCTGGTGCATTATGTCTATATCTATTTAGTTGTTCGCACAACCGCAAGATGGCGTCCATACTTCATAATAGTTTGGCACTTTTCAATATACATGTAGCCTGACCCAGTATCACGCTGTATTGGTGGGACACGTGCTATGAATATTGTACTTAGCGCTTTCGAATGACGGTGTGGTTAGTTTAGCAGTATCGACCACCCGGTTATTGCAAGTGATGGACGTACATAAACACTTTAAATAATACTGTCGCAAAACAGCCATCACATAAAAGACATCACTGTGGTAAAGTGATTTGAAAGAAAGATTATAATTTTTAGTTAACCATTTTTATGGACTGCTCAAGTAATTCGAGGATCTGTTTATACGTGGAAGATTACCTCCTTTAAGCAGAACTTCAGGGGAACGAGGGGGGGGGGGGGGGGGGGGGTCGGCTGGATCTTTGTTACACATGTAGATGAAGCACTCTTTCGGGACAGATTGTAGAGTACCCGTAATTAACTTTGTGCAGACAAATATGTTCTGCATATTTACATGCATGACCTTATCCATTATCATACGGCTGGACTGGATCTCAACTACCCCAGCCATTGTGTTGGCTGTGTAAGCTGCGCATTGGTAATGGGCTGCAATTGGCGTAGTCCATTCATGTCTTGCTGAGGAAAAGAGACGCAGTGTTATGATAAGTGGAAGGTAAAGAAGGGCGTGGTCAACGAATGCCATCGCTCTAATCTAAACAAAGCCGTCGCTGATGTATTTTTTGTTTGAACATTCCTAAAATAAAACATTGCCTGTGTGGCGATATTATTAGTAGACTTTATTAAAGAAAAAGGTAGGTGTTAAACGTTATTTAGCTTGTCACTTTACATATAGTAATTACTATTGAATATTGAATACACGTGACGTTTGTCATTCATATATTTAATACTATCAAAATAATTTCTGCAAAATCTGAAACATCGTCTTTTTTTACATGTTTCGCGTCTTTTTTTACGTCTTGCATTGTGCCTTTAGATTAGTATCAGAAATAAAGGCTAATCGAGGGATTCTGTATTTTTGTGAATTAGAACTCTCCTGTTTTTAATAGTCGCCAGTAAGATAATTCTACAAAATAATGTTTAACATTTCTTATACTTTAATGTATGAGATGCTAAAGACATGTCTAGTAGATGGTTATCAAAATGCTTATCCGAAAGCCTCGATTTATAAAAGCTTGAATAGTCGTTGAAAGTAGTTCATGGGCTTTTGAATACTAGTATACCTAAAATAGGAACAATACTCACCAAATATCATAGTGCTAACTATGTTTTATATCTAAGAACATACCCGGATTATGATAGTATTGCCTTTTTTACCATGCATATTCACAGATGTAGGCTATTGAGCAAAACATCCCATCACAAAGGCAAACATCACGTTTGAAGTATTGCTGCACATACGAAAATCTTCATTGTTGGACATACCAACCACATAGCGGCAACCCTGCACGAAACAGTGGTAAACTTCTGACAGAAGTGTGTGTATATACACATCACTATTTGACTTGTATGACTAAAGCAAATACGACTCCTATAACCGAAGATTTGGCATTTTCCGCTTACATCAAACCACTACGCTTGACTGGCGTTGAACTTCAGTGGGTGTAAGCAGAAAAGAGCTAATTAAATACGTTATGAAAGCAGGGCGTGACATTTTGTGATTTTATGTGATAACTTGGCCAGCACTATGAATACAGCACGTATCTGAGGTCTGCCTAGTTCTCAAACAGTTGATTGTTGGGGGACGAAATGCGCCAACTTACCGTGAAAGACGACCCCTTGCGTATACATATATATATATATACAAATGTATATATATATATATATAAATATATATATATATATATATATATATATATATATATATATATATATATATATATATATATATATATATATATATATATATATATATATATATATATATATAAACACACAAATTCTCAAAGATTCTATGACTGCCACAAATTATTTGTGGCCAGAGGACTAACTGTTTTGACCGATGAGGCCAAAGGATCGAACCATAGGGCCAAAGGACCAAAGTCTACCAGCATGGTCCTTTTGCCCCATGTATGGGGACAAAGGATCCAGTGAGATGACTTGTACAATTACTACTACTACTACTACTACTACTACTACTACTACTACTACTACTACTACTACTACTACTACAACAATAACTACTACTACTACTACTACTACTGATGACAAATCCCTTCATAAAAGACGTTTCCCATAGTAAGGGTATATTGCAAGTATAGGTGCAATTAGGTCTGAAGTCTGGAATTGCGCCGATAGTTGATAACAAGTGTCATCGTCGAGATCAGTAGACTCTAAATCCCCGCAGATGTCAGGAATCGACGCCATGGAAACTTAGAATACCCTACGTAGGTTTAGGGTTAAGAACCGGGTCCATGGTTAGGGTTAGGGTTAATCCAACCCTAACCCTAACCCTGGACCTGATTCCAAGCCCTAACCATAAACCTACACCTAGGTAGGGTATTCCAAGATCACAAGTTTCCATGGCGTCGATTCCTGACATCTGTGGGGATTTAGAGTCTAGCTCACAATGGCGCCTCGTTTCTCTTCTTAACACCAGATGTCGTTGGTAGCGAAATAAACAATTTCACTCTTTGTATTCTGATTGGCTAAGAGATGTAAGGGTATGGCATGTGAGGTTCAGGGTATTCGCGCGGTCATTTCTGACCAGGTATCAGAGGGTTGCAGAGCAGGTAAGCACATCACGAATTATGGTCTTGCCACAATTTTATTTACAAGAATGCCATAATATTGAATTTAAGTTGATACTCTAACATTAGTCGGGGCCGACTCTAATACCGATTTTATATACTGATGCTTTTTGGTATTAGAGTCGGGGATAACGCCTAGTATTCGTCCTTCCCAAATTTCTCCGTCGGTGCCAAATTTACTTCATACCGGACTGCTCCAGGATGACTAATATAAGCTAGCAATGTGTGCCGCTAACTTCGTGTGTTTGTAAAATCACTTTTAACGGAACGGTAGTCCAAAGATTTCTTGAAGGTTTTTTTTTTATCAAATCTTGCCGAGATTGCGAGAGGTCATCGCGAGCTTTCATCAAACAGCGACTTCTATTTGTAATTCGGCACATGCCGCCTATTGTTTATGAAAATGGTCTTGGGCCTGCCGCATGTACCGAATTACCACAGCATAGGCGTTATCCCCGACTCTAATATTACCAAATAGCATCAGTATATGAAATGAGTATTAGAGTCGGCCCCGGCTACTCTAACATGAAAGTGTAAGAAATGTATTAGTTTAAATATTTTCGCTCAAAATCTTTGCCTGCATGCCTTTCGAATATTCGGTCGACGAATGACAAGTGCGGAACCTTTTGCAATTAATCTGTCTGACTTGATTCGGCTAATCGCTTTTTCCTTTTTTTCCCACTAAAAGTTAGTTTTTGCCTTCCAAACTTGACAAACCTCTTAGTAGCACGACCGCGTGTATGTATACACATACTTTTTGTCTCAACTCCGCAAAATGTTCATTTTGCTCATTAGGTCCCATTGTAAATTTTGACGGTTTCAATCAATTGCCAACAGTACAAACACGCGAGATCGTCATTGTTGGCAATGGTCAAAATTTACAATGGGACCTAATGAGCAAAATCAACATTTCGCAAAACTTGCGCACATCCCAAATTTTGTCCAAATGAACTTCGATACTGACCAATCCAGTGGCACCTTTTTCAATGTACCGGTACATATGCTTATGCCTAATCATAAACACTTCCTTTGCAGAAGGGCTGTGCGCCACTCGCTGCACAAGCTTTTATATGCCAGACATATCTAAAAATGAAATAGCCATTTTTAAATCCAATTATGGTAGCCTGACCAGATAAGAATTGATAGGTTTGCATGAGGATGTTCAGTGGCTGGAACCTCTCTTGGTACAACAGACCAGGTTGCTATGGAATCTTCAACAAAGAGAATCTTCATGAGGTGCGTGGAAGCCCACAATATAATGTTTTTTTCTAGGATGTTCCTGCATTTGTACAAATCAACACAACAAAAGTTTATTTTCAAATTCATTTATCGGACAGGATCCTATTAAGAATCAGGGCCCTATTAATTTGGTTTCGAATTCCTTACCATGGAAATGTCATCACTGGATATAGGATCATGCTATTTCCTGTAGGAATACTAGAGACTTTGGGGCTATAGAAAACCTAATTGAGATTGTTTGATAACTAACAAATTTGGTTAAAGAAGGTAGTGATGTGATGACCAAGCCACAGACTTTAAGGCTGCATTGGCCAAAAACTGACAGCCTCCCATTTATTCACAAAAAACAAGGAACTGATATTACTCTCTAACCCTACTCTCTAATTCAATTAATTTACAAAAGCCATTGTCTTAGAACAACATCAAGGGGATTCTTAATAGGCCACTTGTCTCAATAACACACATCTGAGAACCATATTTTCCGAGCACTCGCGGAGGATCTAAGGTGGAGGATCCACATCAACAAACCATACAGTATAAACACAAGGACCTGACCTAACTTAAGGTAGGTGGGTCTGGTATAAATTCAAGACATTGTTCTTTATTTCCCAAAATCAATGCGAGAGGGAGCTAACAAAAAAGAAAGTAAAAAAAAAGAAGAGTAAAGCCGGTTATTCAAACTTAGCCATAATTTTCTTATTGTCAGAAACCCTTGTATACATTCTGTAGGGTATGAATACAGGTATCCTTTCATATGATTGGATGGTTTGCCCCAGAAATCTAAGTCTACCATTAAAACATTTGAAAACCTCCAGACTACGTTAACTATCCTCTCTGCAACTTCAGTTGCGGTCACCTCAAACAGCTTGGGTACCGCAAATAATGCAGGTACCTCAAAGCGTGCAGGTACTGCAATTAGTGCAGGTACTGCAAAGAGCACAGGTACTGCAAATAGTACAGGTATCACAAAGTGTGCGAGTACCTCAATGAGTGTAGGCACCGCAAATAGCGTGGATGCCGCAAAGAGCGCCAGTACCGCAAATAGCGTGGATGCCCCAAAGAGTGCCAGTGCATGCCACAAATAGTGCGGCTATCACAAATAGTGTGGGTACCTCAAAGAGCGCCAGTGTCGCAAAGAGTGCGGGTGTGGCAAAGAGAGCGGGTACCTCATAGAGCACGAGTACCTCGAAGAGCGCTAGTGCCAGTGCCGCATATAGCATGAATACCTCAAAGAGCGTGGGTGCATCAAAGAGCGCGGGTACCTCAAAGAGTGTCAGTGCTACAAAGAGCGCCAGTACCACAGGGCGTGCAGGTGCCACCAATAGTGTGTGTGCCTCAAAGAGCAATGGAACCGCAGAGTGTGTCAGTACCGCAGAGAGCGCCAGTACTGCAAAGAGCGCAGGTGCCTCAAAGAGTGCGGGTGCCGCAAAAAGCATGGGTGCCACAAAGAGCGCAGGTACCTCAAAGAGTGCCAGTGTCGAAAAAATAGCAGGTGCCGCAGAGAGCTCGGGTATCTCAAAGAGCGCCAGGGCCACAAAGAGCGCAGCTAGCTCAAAGAGCGCCAGTGTCGCAAAGAGCGCGGGTACCTCAAAGAGTGCCAGTGCTGCAAAGAGCGCGGGTGCCTCAAAGAGTGTCAGTGCTACAAAGAGCGCAGGTATCCACTGAGAGCGCCAGTGCCACAAAGAGCGCTGGTGCCACAAAGGGCGCAGGTGCCTCACAGAGTGTGGATACCTCAAAGAATGTGGATAACTCAAAGAGCGCGGGTACCTCAAAGAGCGCTGGTACGTCAAAGAGAGTGGGTGCCTCATTGAGCGCGGGTACCTTAAACTCAAGTTGCTCAAGCAATGGGGCAGGCTCGCCAAGCTCGAGCTGAAGTGGTCAACTTGTGAGCTTGCCTATGTTGGAAACATGAACGTAATACAGAGCACCTAACACACCTGCTTATCGCAGACATGTCTTGTTTACAATCTGCAATGCATAAAAGCAGTGTTGAGTGTTGTACTGACCTTTGTACCTCGTCAGCAAATTTTAAAATGTTAATAAATCTCCACCAATAGGTACTTATTTCTTAATAGCTGGGCTGGAAAATAAGTTTGTTTATTTTAAACTCGCTTCTGTGAGCTATGAGCTCACGAGTCTTAAGGGTAGTGAGCTCATGAGTTGATTTCCCTCAACGAGTGCAGCTCTAGCTAGGTGTCTATGTCTCCGTCGAGGTCTAGGTCGGGCCGTACCTCCCTGGCAACATCCCGGGACCAGTGCTTGGACCAGGCTGAGGGTGAGGAGGAGGGGGAGGTGGAGAGGTTTGACCCTCTCAGGACCCATCCTCCTCTCTCCAATGGAAGCCACAAACTGCTAGGGAGTTCTTCTCCTAAGCCTGTGGTGACTATACCCAGTACGGGGGTTGTGGGAATCCCGGCACCATGCATGATTTTGCCCGCGCCTTCTAGTACCTGCTAGGGAGTAAAATGATAACTAAATATTGATGACCTGACTCATATTCAGCAACTTGGAAACAATATGTATATGTTTATTTTCTATTTTTCTTTTTATAAAGCATGCACAAATTTTGCTGTCAAGGAAATGCTTTTCAACTTTCCTTTCTTTTTTTTTCAATGAGGGGCCCAAAATCAACGAGGGATTTTTCCTAAAAAAGAAAAATAAAGTGGCCTAAAAAACCCTCAAATTGATTCCTAATAGGGCCCTCTCCTATGTCATGTTTTTGATGTCCACATGTATAGAAAATATGGTTTAGAAAAAGTGTCCCGGGGGGTGGGGATTAGTGACAAAAAAATGTGCCGCGGGGGGCGGGGACTATGAAAAATAGTGCAGAAGGTCGGTGCACTATCCCCGCCCCATCCCGTCCCCCCCCTCCCGGGGATTCAATTGACTGGTGCATAAAGAGTGCGGAATCCCGCAAAGTGACAGAATATTTCCTTCAATAGAAATATTATAAACTGTTTAAGATGTTCATAGTTATAGTTGAACACTTTTATTTGAACAAATAACTTGTGAAAGTTGTTCACTATGCTACGCAGATTAATGTATTACCGTCTAGTTACAAATGGCATCACTGCCACTAAAGTAGCAAGAGCAACCAATGTGTGCGCGGTCACTCCGCTACACCCTCGGCAACGTCTCGGGTCGGTGCGCGTGGTGATATTAGAGAGGTTCCGCTATGTCGTAAACGGCCCCGCGAACGGCTAAGCTTGTAAGGAGCCGTAGACGGAGGCGAGTGGGTACAAATATGAATCCGCTACGACGGGACTACGGCTACGCCGTAGCTGATTAAAGAAATCAAGTGGCGATCATCTCTGCTAAACGGAGCCTATTTTTAAATTTGAAATTTCTATATCAAAACCGGCGAATTTTTTAAAACCGCTTGGTCAATGTTGAGTTAACATTTTTAACTCAATGTTGCAATCAATGTTTTTGGTGATTATCAATTTAATATTCCACATTTATTCAAATAGCTGCGCCGTTTTGGACTTACGGCCTACAGCGCGGCTTAGCAGGTTCACAAGATCGGCCCCGCGCCAGGCTTCACGCTAAGTGATGACGATGCATCACTTTGCGTGACGTGGCACTATGCTTAACCGTAGCCGGAGCCGTACTAGGGATAGCGGAACTTGCCTAAGGTGATGAGTACCATTGCAAGCTAGTTAAAAGCCTCATCCCAAAACACACCTCACAGCAGCATAACCATTTAACAAGGTGTATCTCCAGGTTCCTGAGTGTTATCAGGTAGAGAATATCATCGCCAAATGTCATTATTCAATCCATATTCTGTTCTATTTCAAAATTTACAACTTTTCTTTCAAATGACATAATCTCATTACTTACGCAAGTGATGGTCACTACAAGTTCACAGATGCTTTAGGGATGTCATTGACTATGCCCAATAAAAAGTTATTTTTTGATTCTTTACTGCAAAAGATTGTTACGGGCCAAAACATTTGAAAATTTCAGTGAAATATATTGTGTGCGGAGCCTATAACCCAGTAGTGGTTGAGCAAGGACAGGCCTCGTTGATCCCATGTGGGCTTGGAACAAAAGACAGTCGTGCAATGACACACCTCAATGGTCGCGCGTCACAGTCAAGACTATGTCGGGTGTCCGGCATGCTATTAATAGTTGAAATACTTTCTACCTGTACGACCCTAACGTACTTGGTGTCAAGATTTCTCACTAAAATGTTGATGTTATGGCCTGTAAAAGTCTTCAGCAGTAAAAAATAAAAAAATACTTCTTATTGGACAGAGTCAATGATATCCCTAAAATAACTCTGAACCTGCAGTAACCATCACCTGCGCGTGCACCTAACCCCATATGCTGCTATTGGCTATTAGGCTAAATACAAAGTAATGCAACAAACCTGGAAATTTTCTGAAACCCTCACACATAGGTGCTTATTTGAGAGATCTCCGCGAGGGCCTTCCTGTGAATACCCATATGACTTGGTTAATATCATTTTCATAATTGTTTAACTTGGTTAAGATCATTTTCATGATGTTTTGCATTCTTGTACAGTGGACAAAAGTAGTCTCCGCACTGGAAGGGTTAAACGCGTCACGTCCAGAAAACTCAATTTAAGAGGTGAAATTTTGGATTAAGGGTATAATATTCTGGTAGGCCACGCAAAATTGTGCGGAGACAGGGCGACCGCATGTCAGTTGAAGAAATAGGTCAATTTCACAAAAATCTCGAGACTAATGCTGATCACCTACCCCCCCACCAACACACCAGACACACCCCGTTGTTATCGAAAGAATATTCAAATAATATATAGGCGACAAAAATAATCAAAATAAACTTTGTACAAATCGTAAGATCCTCCGGCTTTCTAACCCAGTAACCCTGGCGTGATAGGCGGATATGATAACCATTACACTACAAACCGGCGAATTATTTTTACTCAAAGTGACAGTGACCGCAAAACATGCCAGACAGTGACGTCAGTGCAAATTCCTCCACAAAAGCATTGGCAAAGGTGCTTGATGTAACTTAACATTGCAGCGCGTTGTTAAGATTTCTTCGACCAGTAGTTCGTTTCATCACACGGGCATTAGCAACGTAGAGAATACGTTGACAGTGACAAAGCTAGGGATACAACGTTTAATTGGCAAATGATAATATTGGAACGTTTTAAAGTGTGAAAAAACGAACTGAAAGGTTATTGGTGAGGTCTTGTGGTCACTCTCTTCCCCCACATTCTGCTAGCCAGTAAATGTCTGTATTGAGCAGGCGCTGAAAATGAAGCTGGACTAGCCAGCAAGCTCGCAAAACAAACAAAGTATTGGCGCAAATACGTCTAGCGCCAGTTTTTAATGAAAACAAAAGGCGCACGTCACAACACACGCATATCATCATTGTTGAATTAGTGCATAGGCGTCCTTTTGCTGATTAAGTTTAATTCACGGTAAAACGTGTATATTTCTACTTTTTTATCGCACATTTATCCACTCCCGCGAGTGATTAAAACATATCCATATGCATGTATTGTGGGGCACTTAGGGGGGCGCATACGCTCGTTATCAAAATTAAAAAATACCCTAAAGCACTGATTTCTGGCCAAAAAAGCACCCTTATTTTAATAAAACGCTGATTTTTTCCACTAAATAAACACCCCTTATTTTACGAAAACACTGACATTGGATGAAAGGGAAACCCGTATTTTAACTTAAGATTTTATAATCCCCTGCGTGTTAAGCGGCAGCAAACTCGGAAGCCCAGTCACTTCAGGAGTCACTCGGCGTCAGAGCTGCGTATACTTCGTGGATTGTAAGGGGATTTTGACCGTCATACTTCGTACCTGGGTACAAAAAAGTACCCTTCTTTTACAAAATCGCGGACATGCGCAGGTCTTAAAAAAAGACCCCTTCTTCCGCGAAATATGTAATGCGGGTGCGGCCCCCCTCTGTATCTGAGTGCCCCCCCCCCCCGGGATAAATAATATCGTTCACGAGAATGAAGGAGGAATGCAACAGCCGTAGTGTCATCCTTGTAAATAGTTTTGAGTAGAATTAATTTTGAGTGATGTCGTAAATGGACACTCCCCCCATCTTTTCATCACAGCCGGTGGTGCCATTAAATGAATTGCCAAAGGCAAAATAGTTTTGAGAACATATGATTGAAATAATCATGAGTGATATCACAAATGGACACCCACTCTCCTCTAAACTAAACAGGGGATTTTTATTACATATTTTAGTTTCTTTTAATTTTCCTTTCACGAGGACTTGTGAAAAAAATAATGTAAAATGGTATTTACTCATTCATCAAGTTTGAATCAGAAATATCTTCAGATTGTTGGAAGCTTTCTGCCTCTAACATGGCAGAATTCTCCGGTGCTCACGGAGTAGTGTTGGTACTCTATTTCACACTTAACTCACTGAATTATAGCGGGATGAGAAGTGAGAGAAAGGGAACTAGGTAAGAATAGATAAATCTAGCGGGAACATTGAAAAGTATATATCTTTTAGATTGATTTTTTCTACAAAATTCTACATATAATTTTTATAACTTTTTTCGTCACAAAACTTGAAAATGTTTCAAAAAATAAGTTTTATATTCCAGCTACCAACATAGTGATAATTTGAGCTTAATTCAAATATTGGAAACATTATTCTTTTTAAATCTATGTTGACTATGCATGATGATATTGGAATGCAAGAAAAGGGTATCTATATAAATTGTCCGTTACCAGCAACTAATATTTAGGAAATGGTAAGTTAAAATCATCACCAGGATCAAGAGGCAGTTTAAGAAGAAGTCAAGGATCATGAGAAAATAAAAGTATCTGCCTATGAGATTCGTTTTTCAAATGTGTTATATTTAAAGGCACAGTACGGTATTCGACACAACTTAGTCCATTTGAAAAATATCCAACAAAGAAATCCACGAAACTTTGCATAAGCTACCATTGCCAGATTATCTTTGGAAATACGAGATAACAATGGGGGCTACGTGTCAGCCCGCCAATGTATAGGTGGCGCCAAATTTGACCCTAAATTTGCCAATTTCACGTCTAAAAGTCCATTTAAAAAATACCCCACGTTCAGAATTTTATCAAACCTTGCAATTGATTTCATTGTCAGGTCCCCTTTGAATATCTGAAATAAAAAAGGGGGGTCACCAGTCATGCCATCCCTACAGGTGGCGCTCCCAAAGCAGCAACTGGATTTTTAAAGGGGATTTTGACAGTGATAGCTAATGCAAAGTTTCATGGATTTCTTAATGTGGGGGTATTTTTCAAAAGGATTTTAAGTTTAAGATGTCACTTTCAACTTGTAGAATAGCGTGCTATACCTTTACATTTGTGATGCACTGCTTTATGTGAAAACAAATAGTAGAAAACTCGAATATTTCCCCTGAACCACCTCTTCCTACCCAGCGGTCAGTTAAGGAGGCGAGTGCAATATAGAAATCTTATCTGAAAATATTGAAAATAATACGTTTTCGTCTTTTGGACGATGGATTCAAGTGTGTTAACAATCCGCCAAACCTCACGTATTTACATACAAGAACTTTAGTTATATCTTGTGTACGTTTTCCTGTTGATCTTCAACAGAGACACTCAGTGTTGCGTATCGGTATATTCGATATCACTGCTTGGTGCACTGAGCCAATATGAGGTAAACTGAATTATCCTCGCCGCCTTTATGTTATCATAGTATGATATACTTTTATATATATATATATATATATATATATATATATATATACATATATATATATATATATATATATATATATATATATATATATATATATATATATATATATATATATATATATATATATATATATATATATATATACATATATATATATATATATATATATATATATATATATATATATATATATATATATATGTGCGTATATATATATATATATATATATATATATATATATATATATATATATATATATATATATATATATATATATATATATATATATATATATATATATATATATATAAATATATATATATATATATACATGTATATATGTATATATATATGTATATATATATATATATATATATATATATATGTATATATGTATATATATATATACATATACATATATATTTTTATATATATATATATATATATATATATATATATATATATATATATATATATATATATATATATATATATATATATATATATATATATATATATATATATATATATATATATATAGCTGCACAAGGGTTAAATAGGAAATGATTCATTCACTTCCTTTTTTAACACTTTTAAACTACTGTTTTGTCATTTAGAAACCAGAAAAAGGCCTTGAAACACAGATTTCAAACCATTTCTGACCTTTCAATAAAGGTGGCAGCGAGTATTTCACCCGTAACGTGAAAATAAACATCTTCTGCTGTGCGATTAATATTTCAGATAGAAATTAATGTGATTATTAATATATTAAAACTCTGCCCCTTCCATTTTTCAGTTATGAATATCAGGGTAGGGACATCCCTGCCAGTTAAATTTGTACATGCTGCGGGCCTAAGAATATGTTTGTGCATATAGTATTTCTCAAATCAATCACCACCATCTACTGCGTTCCTTGTAAGAAGTATTCATTTGGCATTTTCTGAGTAGGGTTATCAACAAAGATCTTTCAAATCTTTTCTGCCGTTTTTTCTCAACAAAAATCATGTCTCTAATTAGATGAATCAAACGCACTTAGAAAGTTCTAGCGATTAGTCAATGATAGATAAACCCATCATGGCTAATATATATGTTCATTTTTCAGTGGTCGGCAACAGGAAATGAACTACAGTGGTGGCACGGACACGGTACTTTATACGTCCAGGTAAGTGCCTATGTTATCATTATTTGAGCCATGATAGATTTTAGGAATGAAGTCGCTATGAGGGATTAAGAACTGCGTGTGTGTGTATGTATTCGAATGGAAATGCTGGTATTGCGATGGAATCAGACAATGATTAGTTTAGAGAAAACCTGGATTCTTGGTTTCTTTGCTCGCCACCAGGAGCTCCTCAAATAAGTGTGCGTGTCTTTATGCTGTGAAACTAAATATCCCTTCAGTGAATACGTGAAAATCAGTTTCCATGCTTAGGAAAATGTGTTCACTAGTAAAGCAAAATTTAGACAAATATTGTTAATTTGATTTAGGGCATCCAATCAAAGAGATAGCTGTCTATAGTCACTCTCAAAATCCCCTGATAGCCGTGTGGTCTAAGACGTTGGCATTGACTGCTGGCTGTCTCTCACCACTGCCTCAGGGTTCGAATTCCTGCCGGGCCATGTGAGAAAGTTGCAGGAACTTGGGGGTATGTGGTAGTTTTCGCCAGGCACTACGGTTTGTCACGAATTATCCACAATATGGTAGAAAAAGTGATGAAAAATCCAAATTCCAAATAACCAAAGACGTTTGGTTCATCATTTTTGTGAAATTGTTAGCACACATTTCTGACAGTTTACCAGTTTGTCGACTAAAATAGACGTACATTCACAATTGAATTAGCCCATTCACATGCACTTTGACCTACGAATGATCATAATTAATTAAGGAATTTTCATAAATTAAGCATGGTTCTCTATTATTCAGCCTTAGATGAGTGTTCGTGATTTGTTAACGAATATTCAAAATTCTATACAAAGTATCTGTATACTTTTCTAAACTCAGAATATTCCTTAATCGTTGTTATAATGGAAAGTCGATTAATTATTTACCACATATCACAGATAAATTGAGAAAATTTGAAAATAAATGTAACATTCAAATAAAAAATGAGTTCAGAAATATTCTTATATCATAGTCACTTATCCCTACTTGTATATCAATTTACCCTAAACATCTGTTATTTTCAATATTCCTATTTCTCTAAATAAGAAGACCTGTAAATTACACATATGTGATATTTACTATTGTGATAATTTTGCATTTCAGAAGGTCTGCATTTAATAGTGCTTTATAAAAGTAGACTGGCGTTTAAATACCACACCGGGTTGTCATGATATATGGCTCAGAGAGGCATATATTATGCATATGTTATTATTTGTGTCCACTTATGTCCACGTAGTCCAGAATTACGAAATATTGTTCTTACACAGATGCATTTCAATCCTAGTAAATTGTATGTATCCGCCGGAGTGATTGGTGACGTAATTTGTGCGACATTTTAGTTGTCTTGCATTGGCTAACGGTTTGTTGGTGGGCGTGTCCTCGCTCACTCCTGCGCGCTCTATAGCGGTAAAACCATCGTTATAATGATCGTCAAAGTCTGTAATGTACTGTACTTACTCTCCATTAATACGGGTGATGTTACTGTCATATTAATGCAATTCTATGCGTCAGTATTTCTTATATTTGAAAATATTTTATTCTGTAGAAGTTTCGATATTTCGAATATATTACAAGTACATCAGAGCTGGGAGTAGTAGACAGGGAGTGGGCACTGTGCATGCGTCATCAAATCTCGCTGCCTCCCACTATATGAGTCATAGATAACCTGTGTACCCCAGGATTGGCTGCCTGCCAGCCAACATCCTGCCATCCTCTTTGAAAAAAATCACGTGACCAATACTTCCCCAGGCTACACCGCGTAACCCAACACACGTATACCCTAGGTACTAGCATGCTGTGCCTATGGGGTTGCGGATCAAGGGGATGTATTTCTCTGATCAGAGTAAATGATCTATATAGGGCTCTTATATCTTGTCAAAGCACATGCTTCAGGGAGGTGTAATAACTCTTCGTTACCCATTTGACCGTACATGTACGTGGTATGTTTCTTTGAAATGTAGATTAAGGTAGAACCCTACTCGATACACAAGTCATTTTTAACACTAGAATATCTGAAAACTGAGTTTAATGCAGACAACGGCACGTATGCTATTGTAAAGGTTACATCTCATAGTTGGCGAATAATGGTAAACTTATCAATTAGAGACTATTTTGAGGTAATGCGGCACCCTTAAAGAACATATCTGGATGTGTTTCGTTTTTTGCAAAATGTCAAGACTTACATACCTTTACTTGGAAATGGGAGTCTACCATATGATTATTCATGTCTTTGGTAAGGTGCAAGGTTCCACCTCAACAGGGAATCTCCACGATGGGTATTTTAAAAACATTTTTGAATGTTCCCATAAGCCTCAAAATTTCTAACAGCAGGTGGTTCACATAGTAACTGCTGATTTTCAGGTCCTGTCAGAATTCAAGGTACCTGTGACATGACCTTGCACCTGAAGGGGGTTCATATCTCTCATATTCCAAAATACTGGCTTCGAAGACTGTATTATTATTCACTTTCAGCCAAAAAATGAGATGAAAATTTTGGTCAAAATGGTCTAGGCTGAATAAATCTGCATGGTCAAAGCAGACAGCCATGTCGTTTGGGACCAATTTCACACGGTAGGCCCAAAGGGGCCCACCCTATGTTCTCTTGACCGTACCACAATTTAAAGTTGCTAGGTCGAAGTTCGTGGGGAGTAAACACCGCTCATGTGTAATCTTTTGTTTTGATATCCATTCTTAGGTGCCAGCCAAGGACATCACCACCACCTGGTGATAATCTTGGTGTACTAGACTATCACCTTAACAAGTAGTAGATATGGCCACTATGTGTTCTCGGCTAATGCCTTAAACAAAGTACTTGTGGTCATTTGGCTGCAACCGTGATTGTAGCTCTTAGGCCTATCAACGCTTTCATGCATAAAGTTCTTCTTAATAAGCATCTTCTGGGCAAAGAATACATTAAGAGTATTTTATTGCATGTGAAAAGGAATCTCAGGCATCCTGCTAAGCACTAGCCCCATAGCCCAAGGCTATAAATTGATGGTGGACCAGTATAGATATGATTTGAAACCTTAACAAGTCCTAGGTAGCATATCAAATCAACCAATGTATGCTGAAAGTTCCTGCACTGATGTGCCCTCATCCTTGACGATACTTAAATAAGTACCTTTAATATAAAATACTGAAATCATAACATATTTAAAATGAAGTGATGAGTGAATACTTCAAGGTATTGTCTTACCCATATGTGTTCTGCTAGGAATGGATGTTTAGATAGCTACATAGATAGCTGGATGGATGGATAGATAGTTAGCTAGATGGAAAGCAATATAGATAGATAGCTGGATGAATGGGTGGATAGATAGATAGATGGAGATAGCTAGAAAGCTGGACAGATGGATTGATGGATAGATAGCTAGATATATAGATAGATAGACAGCAAGATATATAGCTAGGTAGATAGATAGATAAATAGATAGATAGACAGATGGGTATGAGGATATATAGATAGGTAGCTGGATGGTTAGATAGATGGATGGTTAGATAGATAGACATATAGACAACATGCAAAAAGCCTATAAAGAAGACCACAGACATGACCCCAATGGCATCTCTTTTGTAATTGTTTTAAGTATATGTAAGACATTTGATTAAGGAATCTCTTTGGAAAAACTTTTAAAGAAAGCAAAGATTTGAAAAATATTTGGATGATAGTTGTTGATTGGATATTGATTAACAAAATGGACAGGTGGATTTGTATGACATGCAGATCAGAGATGTGACACCAGTGGCATCCCTCTTGTTTTTTTGGCTAAAGTATGTCATATATTTGAACGAATGGTTTTACAGATGATTCACAAACTTTCTCTTTTTTCTTTTCATGCTGAACATAACTGGAACTGCACTGATGATCAATCCACCACAGTCAACTGGACGAGGACATCGAGGCCACCTTCAAACGCCATGTGAAAACAACGCACATAGTTTTGCCAATGGTTTATTATGATCTTGATCTCATAATAGTTTTGTTCTGATTCCAATCATTAAGAAGATATTCTTTGCCAATAGATTTTTGAATGTATTAATTGGATAATCAAATTAATTTAAAATTAAAAATAAAATTTCACATAATTTAAATTCTTTTTTCTTTTCTGTCATAATTGCTTGCTCAGTGAAAAGTTTTTATCATAAAATCACAATCTTATGCATACCTCTTGTGAAAATTGGGTTTCGGTCTTGGGAATATATTCATTCATTTTATATTCATATATATATCTTTTGTTTGCATGACTGTGATGTTGCAGGGCATGGACAGAGGATGGTTTTCGTGCGTACATGGATTTGATGGTGTTGATAGAGGCTGGAGATTTTTTGCTCAAGCAATACAGCAATTTCTGTCAGAGGTCTGCAAGGTAGGCTAAATATTCTCATCTCATAGTCAGAAAGGCATTTGAAGGTTACATGAAAAGAATCACAGAGAAAGTCAAGGATACTTGATCACCAGTTATATTTAAAGTCACTCATTGTAGATTCAAGTTTATATGTATGGGTGAAGATGATTTAAAATAACTGTTTAAAATGTACCAACATTGAACTAATAATGATTGATCAAGTTTTAAAGGTTTGTATTTTACAGATGCAATGTAAAAATGTCTATATTTAAGGCACTGTGTTTGAAAAGTAATTTATCTTGTAGATATTTTATAAGAGATGCTGATTACGGTAGTAATACAATACTTACTGTAGCATTTTTATACTGGGTTTTTGCTTTTTTCATAATGTTCCTGTAGTCCTCTCGTAAGGGAAAAAATCGTCTCCGAAGCTCATCTGGAGCTTGCTTGCCACGAAACATTTCATTAATCACAAACTCCTTCACGTGTCTCCTCATCTCATGCACATGTCTCACACCAGCCCTTGTCAGGGAAAGTATTTTCTCCTCAACTACTGGGTGAATAGACTGACGAAATCCTGCCACCTATAGGAAATATATTGTAAGAAGCTGGTGAGATAATATTTTGGATGACAGATTTAATTAGCATTTATGAAAATTATCACAGTGAGCTTTTTTCCTAATTTTAAAATGCTTGTACAGAATAGATCCTACCTTTCTGGGTCTGACACTTAGATTTCATACTAGGGGCCCGAAAAGATATTTTGATAGGAAATCTTTGATCAAAAACAGGATTTCTGGTTATTGTACATGCTTTTTTGGGCCCCTAGGCTGAAAAATCTAGGGACCCACAGCAAAATCGCAAATATGGTAACTTGAACCCCCTAGCCTCCTGCAATACAAACGGTTTGTATTGCGCTCTTGAGTGAGCTCCTGCAATACAAACGGTTTGTATTGTCGGCCTGACTCAGATTTCTCAGGGCTTTGCAATACAAACGGTTTGTATTGTCGCTGTGAGTCAGCACTGCAATACAAACTGGATGTATTGTGATGTGACTGACTGGATGAAATATCATGTGTGGTAAATAAATAGACAAAATTAATTCAAATTCAATAATTTATTCAGATCATAATTCAAAACAATGAACATGGTTATAATGCTTTGAAACGTTGAGTATCATATAATGGTTAATCTATTAACCGACACTTCCTGTATTTAAGTCATAGCATGTATAAGACTATCTAGAGACAACAAATAAAACACAAATAAATAGCTTGTAACAATAGTACAACAAGGTAGGTACTAGGTAGCTGGGACAATTACACCTTACATAATGGATTATAATGAAACTTCACTGTTGTGATGATTTCTTCTCTCTGGATCAAATCCACACTTTGTTTTTATATCATAGCATGTATGTATAGACTATCTAAAGAAAGCATATACATAATAGCTTGTACCAATAGCACAACTAGGTGGGTAGCTGAGACAATTACACCTTACACAATGGATTATAATCAATAACTGATGGGCTAAGCACAGTCATTGATCAAGTATAAAATAACTTCAAATTTCCATCATAGTTTTGACAACTGTTTTGAAACTTCACCGTTATGATGATTCCCGCACACTGGATCAAGTCTTTCAGCGTCTTCGTCTGCGTTTCACTGTAGATTTGCAAACGGTACATTTGAAATCTTTGCGTTCTAGTCTAGTTGCATCCAGATTGTAACACTTAATGTGACTCCATAGGTGGCAAATATCACACTCCACCAGAGGTTTGCCATCATTTTGAGTTGCACCGCAGACGCAGTCTACTTCATTTCGGTAGATGTGTTTCCGTTTGCGAAGCTTGGGTGCTTTCAGCAAGCAGGCCGGGCAAGAAGTGTGCGTGCTATCCAAGAACGCATAGACGTTCAACACATCAGCAACCAGGTTGAGAACTATCAAGTCCCTGATAGGCAAAGTGACTGCATGCCTGGTCGACATGGTTTTGGAAACAGTTGACAAGGCTATCAGAGAAAAAATTCCTAGCCGCAACTAATACATGTATCAGTCATACATGTACCCCCAACGGCTCTTTTCAGAGCCACCACATCAGGGGTCCAGTTACACACTAGCCCGATAGCCCGAGGCTACAGAAAATTGATTCGGCTATAATAATATTTGCCTTTGTAGCCCGGCTGGCTATAAGAAAAGATTGACATTTTTAGGTCATGCTCAGAGGAATAAAAATACTATAAGCAGTGTGTGTGTGTGTGTGTGTGTATATATATATATATATATATATATATATATATATATATATATATATATATATATATATATATATATGTATATATATGTGTGTGTGTGTAATTCAGGATAACCAAGGCAGCTCGTTTTTGTTTTTGTTTTTTAATGGGACTATGAAATTTTCTATCGGGCTATGAAGTTTTGGGAACCTATAGCCCGGCGGTCTTCCTCAGTTTCTTGCCGTAGCCTGACCCCTGCCACATGCTCACAAAAGAGCTAAATACTCACAAGTGATAGTTTTAATATCATAATAAAGTACATATATAGTTTTATAATCATAATAGATATACACCTGAAAAAGTATTTCCTAAGCCTTCTTATTAATTGACCAAGTTATATTTGTAAATATGAACTGTACCTTTCACCATCTTCCATTCAAGGTACTTATGCCATCAAAGTAATGAGTGCTACAAATGCCTACAATACAAACCGTTTGTATTGAACCACTCAATTTCAGCAATACATACGGTTTGTATTGCAAGGGGTTCAAGTTACCATAGACAATACAAACCGTTTGTATTGCAGGTGGTTCAAGTTACCACCCACAATACAAACGGTTTGTATTGTCATCGACAATACAAACCGTTTGTATTGTAGTTGGCTTGCAATACAAACTGTTTGTATTGTAGTTGGCTTGCAATACAAACTGTTTGTATTGTCAGCTCCACAATACAAACCGTTTGTATTGTCAAGTATGCAATACAAACGGTTTGTATTGCAGCTGAGGGCTACAATACAAACGGTTTGTATTGCAGGGGGTTCAAGTTACCATACTTGCAGCAAAATCTAGGGGTATATGCCCTTGGGAAAGTCTAACCCTGCCTCTTACGGTTTAGTATGTTGTGATTTTCAAGAGATTCAAATGTGAAACCTTTTGTAGAAAGCTGTCTGACATTCTCCTCATTTCAACATTTGACTTGCAAATTAATTACCGATGGATCCAAAGAGTGCCCCACATGCTCTTCGGGATGTGGGAGGTGCACATAAAACTTCCTATCCATGGTTACAGCACTCTGTCGTTCGAGAGCCTTTTTGATAGCCGCCTTTGTGTTAATGCATGTATTCCTACTAGGTTCACTGTTTTCCACGCACTGAATCCAAAAAGAGAAATTGAAGAAATCTCTATAGATGTAGTCATGTATTATACTTCAGTGTGTAACATTAGTTAATGAGATAAAAGCAAGTCTTGTGTCAATTTGCTATATATATATATTGCTATTTTCTTCTTCAGGTTTATGAGAAAAAGGACCTATCTAAGACTGAGGAACTGTTTTCTTCAGCAATTGTCAAGTTTCAAGGTAAAATCTCTTAGCTATTGATCCATGAGTTGAAGGGGTGCATTGTGTTTTACAACTACAAAATTCTATACTCACTGAAAGGATATATGAATTTAAATTGTGTAGTTTGTTAACAAGCAACCATAGAAACAATTTGATGAAATTTATTATGCCCTGTCCATTACCTTGAATTGAGGCAATTTTATAACCTCTGCCACTGATATCGAAGCAGAGCAACCAATCTTCTTTGTGGTTTGGGCACAGAACCGGGACCCACTCTTATTGTACTCATGATCCTGACTCTGCGGAAAAAAAGTTCTACAAATTATATTTGTGTTAAAATACAGTATCAATCATGGATTTAATGAATTTAAAACCATATTCTTTTCAGTCTTGTTGCATTGTTTGTATATTTCTCGGTATTTGCGCCACTTACTATATAAATGTGTTTAGTGCACAGAAAATCAACTTTCCAATTTGGGCAAATGAAAATTAAAATGTACTTGTCCAAAAGACATTTATTCAAAAATTCAGTTGCCGGGGCAAGTACTTATGTTAGTGCCTTGGAGGTAAGCATTGTATTTGTTACATAAATACCATGCCCAGGAGGAAAGCAGTTTATGCTGGTCTTGGTCTTTTTCCATCATAGTTTTTAATATAAAAGTGCTGTCATAAGTAGGCAGTTATATTTTACTGTTGGAAGTATATTCTAAGGGCAGTTGTAAACCATGTTGGATAATCAAAACTGATTCTAATAGTAAGTACCTTCTTCCGTTGCCTATATCTGTTCTTATCTTTGCCTTGATGGCACTGCAGGTCAAGTCTTCCTCCAGGCACAAAGACGAAGGGAATTCCATCGTACGGTATATTGCGTGAACTCCAATGCAAGACCTTGAATGATCCGTCTATAAGCCATCCTTGAATTAAGGAAATAATGACTAAGCAAATGTATTCTATTAATATGTCTCAGATGTTTACCTTCCAATCATAAAAAAATAAACTTGATGACTATCTGAGATAAGAATGCATGTAATGCTAAAAAAAAGGTTTGGTTCCTGTAACGCAAAAAAGGGTAGATGTTGTATGCCCTGCGTGGTAACCATGATTGTGTTTGTAGTTCGTGTTGGTATGCAGAGATGTGAAGAGTTGGCAAAATTCTGTACAAAGAATTCTCTCAGTACCAATCATTAACTACCTCTTATTATGAATACAGTTATCTTATTGAATGTTGTGTTTGCCTTTCAGTACATGGAATCTAAGAGATGTGCACCACTTAAGATCATCACTCACTGAATGATGTTAGAGCAGTCTACTGGTGCACCTAGAGCAGTTTACTGTTGCACCTGTACCTGACACTGATCCCAGGTAAGTTACCCAGGGACTTACCCAGGATTTTCATAACAGGTTGTCCAAATTGGGATTTCAAGAATTTCATGAACTAGGGAGTCCAAAAGACACTCAGACACCCTGTTATCTAAGAACCTTAATTTCTGTTGTGTTGTGCAGTCCCTCTCCTTCGTTGCTCATAGAATCTTGTTGAATTGAATTTAGTTTTCAATTTCACTAGTTTATTTTGCTGAAGAGATAATTGTGACATGTTGTTCATGACTTGCGTTAAAATAGGGTACATAATTTACCATTTTTGGTGATCACATTCACTTGGTTAATGTTTCCCTTCACGCAGAGCCAGAAAAAAAAAACTAGGGAAACAGCCATGAACAGATTACAGGGCATGACAAAAAGTAATGAGGAAGCTGGAGATTAATCAATTAAGGTATATGCTGTCCTCCCCCATGCCTTTCGACAATTTGTGGATTTCTTTAATTCCTCTTTGATGTGTTCTTGTATGGATTATGCTCTCCAGATTATAAACAAGAATATGACAAATAACCACTTTAACTTTTTGATGAATGTCGTTGCAGAAGTATTCAATTTGAAAATATAAAGTTAAATTTATGCAATCAACAGTAAGTGGTGGGTTTGAATGTTTTTGAATTGTAATAGAAATTCTTTTGAATGTGTTTGTGGAAGTTAGTTTTGGGGGGAACTTATATTTCGAAACAAGGATGTATATTACTTCAGTTAAACTGTTGACTTTATTTCTTCAGGCAGATGAAGATATCACTGAGGGATGATGTCAGGTCTTGTGTACCAATGTATACCATTGCTTAACAGCCAAAATAGCTCCAAGGATGACAAATGGCCTGCGGAAAATGATGTGCGTACCTCGGCCAGGAAATACCAAGTAAGAATAAATCTATTCGCCCTTTTAGCTACTCAAATCAATGTGGTTCTAAGAAACGTCTTCTAGTTTTCACATATTTAAATGTTAGTGCACTTATCTTTATCAAATTCTTCAAATAGTATCTGAATTTTAATAAATTGCCAAAATATTATTAACAGCATTGTTGCATGAATAGATCACATGAATGAGGAAATTGGCAGTATGTGAGGGTTTATTATTTAAGTTGATTCTTCATATAATTTAAGGAGAGTAATACAGATATAATATGAAAAAAACCCTGAGTTGGGTTCAAATCCTCTTGCTAAGTTAATTGTTCACTATATTATTTATAGATTCTATAGAATTTGGATCAACACTGACAAAATGTTATTTCTCAGAATTTCACTGAACATGGAGCAGATATGGATGGTTTCCTGCAATAATGAAATACATTTTTATAAGTTCATAATTCATAGGCTGAATCTGAGATATGACAGTTGATCTTATTTTGAAGCTATTCTAGCGGAAAATTGTGTTACTTTATGCAATATCATATCAAGACAATTTTTTGGAAAAGCTTCTGTTCGGATGAGGATGCTCAAGGAATAACAAAGAAAACTTAAAACAAACCTAAAATCATAAAATTGATATGCTTATGTTACTGTTTCAGGTGAAAAGTTTGAAAAACTGCCGGAGTTTCTATCATAGTTATTTGGACCCTGTGGGGAATATGGTACAACTTGATCGCCGCACCCTTACTTTTCTGGATCAAAGGGACTTAGTCAAACGCAACGCAAATGCAATGGAATTAGCCTCGATGTACGAGCATGTAACGCCACGAAAACAGCACATTTAATGCCCACAATTGGCCAAGTTACTCTGTACCCAACAAAGGACTGCGTAAATTATTCAGATCTCTCAAGATCAAACACTAACAACATATAACGGATACCATACAACAATCTGGAAGGTTTCAGTGACAGAGATTTTTTGAAATGAGCACCAGCATTGACCACATCAAGGCTGCTGCGAATGTGCAAATCATCAATACACAGCTTAAAACTTCTACTACTTCGAAAGGATTTTATATGACTTTATGAACAATAAACATTAAGCTATTTGGAAAATTTCAGTATAAAGGGAGCTTTAACAAACATCACATCTTAATTTATGCTGTTATTTACTTTCATAAATTACATTTTATTCATTGATATCTACAAACCATGTTAACATTTGTTGTGAAGATGACATTGAAAAGGTTCCTCAATTAATTTCAGATTATACACATGTTACCAATTTAATGTCAGTTACGTTATATTACTGAGAAGGAATATTTGAAGTTACATCAATCCCTTTAAAAACATTTTCAACACCTCTTCCTATAGTTTCAAAAAGAATCCCAATAACGAGGGTCATGGAAATGTGTTGTACAGCCAGTGATGCAATGGACAGAAAATAGAAATTGAAAAGGTTTCAGTATAATTAAGTTGAAGGCCAAATGTGTGTATATTGCTTCAAGGTTTCTGTTCTATATAAAATCTGGTAACTATTAGTACAAATATGGGTAAATACAAATTAATCAAATTTGGTCATTTTTGCAAATGCCTAAAATATCCCATTTCAACAAATTCCAACCTATTTGAGGCTATTTCCTTATTAAACTAACCCTATAACTTGTCATATTATATTTACATCTTGTTAAGAGCATTCACAATGTTAAGACAATTTATCTCCTAAATCAAATGTACCAAATCTGACCTGTACACATTTTCGGTTAAATACTTAATGCTGTAATCCCTCGAGGAAAGGAATACCTCAAGCAATGTCATCCTGATAGGATGAACTCTTGACATGAATAGAACAAAATTTGTGGAGAACAGATTCACAGCTTAACTTCTAAATCTTTTTCTTATGAATGTCTTTAAGTACAATTCAGTCCAGGACAACAGTAGTAATCCCTTGCTGAAGATAATTGTGCATTGTTCTCAATTCATGACAGGTTTAGGAAATTTAACAAACACTTGGTCAAAGGACCTTCATGTGATACTCATTTGATTGTGTCTACAGAAATCCAATGATCCGTTCCTAGATGTCTCATGGTAATCTTTTATTGATGTTACTCACATTATCATATCAACAATATCAAAGAACAATCATAATTGTAAAACAAGGTCTCATGCAATTGAATCAAATAAACCCATGAGAGCCCTGAGGGAGGTTTAATTCTAAAGGCTGACCCCGAGTTTTATGGCACACCTAGGGATTATTTGAAATACTTCTGCTTTAATACTCTGAAATAAGGTAGCAAACGCCACGTTCACTCAATATTGAAAGGAAAGGCCTTATGCAATATTTCATAATATTTACTACTAGTTTGATTTAAATTCTCCTTGAAATACTCCAATTCTTTTGTGCATTGAGGAGCAAAAAAATCCAATTTGTCTTTAAAAAGAAATTAATGAAATACTTTGTCCCTGTCCCCTCTCAAGGATTCAATTGAATAGTGCATTAAGCCAACAGGAACAAGAAATATAACAACACAAATAATGTTCATATAAATATGTAAGTAATTTATTAAACATGAAAAATAACAACTCTCAATTGCAGTACAGACATACCCTTCCCAAAATTCTTCTGGTGCCTAACCTGGCTAAACTGGGTAATGGTCTGGTCACAATGGTGCTCAATCAAGCGCTGAACCTCCTCTTTATTTGCACATGCAATCACCTGCCTTGGCTGTGCTGATTCTGTTTGGAGATCTTCCATCCCAACATTAACTAGCCAGTTTCAAACTGAAATCAGTGATCATTCCCATTATCTGATTGACATACCTTCATTAATTAGATACTGATTGTAAGCAGCTTCTATAAATGAAAAAAGTACTTCCACAGCTGAATAAATGCATTTTTATAATCTGATTACTTCGTTACTATGGTGACATAGGGGTTAAGGTGGAAATCTACATGATATCATGCCTGATAAGAAATCACTGGTCATGAATCAGGTCCAAGCAACTTTTCATTAATGTGCGCTATGTAAAACACATGCACCGATGGTCTCTTGGGTGTACATTGTTAATTAAATAGTCACTAACGACATTTCTGTCTGCTTTGAAAGGGTTTGACCTTAACATTTTCAGACAGGAGCAGATTTGACACCTAGAATTTAAAATTTAGGAGCAAATAAATCCCGGCACAGGCACCACATCGGTGAGATTTTACCACAGGCAAGCAGTCCTGTCTGCTCTCCCAGAAAAATTTGAAAATGTGCGCTCTCAGATGTTTGTTTTATTTTGGCAATATTAATAGGTACAAAAAGGGGGGAAAATTAATGAGGAAAAATGCTCTAATTGATAATAAACAAGTCCATTAACAAATTAGGCTCCTGTAATTTAACATCAGGTCGCAAAATCACATGATCCAGGGGCAAATGTCCCTTCAACGACCATAAAGTCAATCCCTGTTTGACCATGCATATTCCTTCAATTAATATTATTTTGACCAAGATAATCATCTCAATTGTTGGCTGAAAGTGAATAACGATTGCCTTAAAGACAGTGCTTTAGAATATGACTGATATAAACCCTCTATAGGTCTTCTGTGGATTTGGACCAAAAAAAGTAGTTGCATTAAGCACATATTTGGGTAGAAAACAGATTTCCTACAAAATTATAAATATTCATAGCTGAGATTAATTTGGAGGAAAAACCTTTTTCACGAAGTGGCTTATTCATTCCTAAGATATGCCATTTAGGAAAAGAACTCAAAATGGGATAAAAAATAAATTAGAATGGAGCAAAACAAATATGCTATGCCCTTGTCTGTATTTATCCACACATATTGATTTTGGTGTTCCACAGTCTATAATATTTGAAGTAAACTGATTGAAATCACTTTGTATTGTCTTACATTCTTTTACCCCACCTCCAGCACTATTTCTTGCTGTTCAAGATCTTCCTCATCATGAGGCCTTTCAGGTAAGACCTAACTTTGTGCAGCCTAAAAGGGCAGTAAAACAAAATAACCCTATAATGCCTTACACCAAACACTGATAACTACAAGTCCACATGTACCTCAATACCAAAACATCTCATAAAAACAATATCGGAGAGCTTAATCTGATAAATTTATCCATGCTGACATAGATAAGTCATGTTCCATAATTCAACATTCTTTACGAGTCCTTGGGGGTCCTTGTGATATTCTGCACTTGTAACACCTATTGAGTATAGGACGTACAAAACTGAATTTAATTTACCTGACAACACTGCCAATTTTGAATAATAGCAAAATAGCTTGTTATTAAATTTGTACTTAGATGACTGCCTATTTTCAATGGTACCCCTCAAATTTTTCTATTTTTTTTTCGGAGGATGAGATGTTCAGGATATGAATTGCATTATTTCTTCACAAATTTATGAAAAATATAAGTTATCGGAAGGGGCGCTATTTAGATTCAGGGCCCTATTAAGAATCAATTTGGTTTTCTTCCTGTGGAAATGTCATCACAAGATGTAGGATCATGATATTTCCTGTGTGAATACTAGTGACTTAGGGGCTATATAAAATCTAATTGCGATCATTTGATTACTAACAAATATGTCGGAGGAAGGCAGTGATGTGATGACCAAGCCACAGACTTGAGGCTGCAATTGCCAAAAATTGACAGCCTTCCATTTTTCCACAAAAAAAGGAACTGAAACTACTATCTAACCCTACCTAGGTTTGCCTCTTTCTTACAAATAAGAATAATTAAAAGTTAATGTTTGGTCTGTTTGTTAATTCAATTAAATTGCAAAAAAAATATGAAGTCAATTGATTTACAAAAAACATTGAACAAAATCAAGGTGATTTTAATAGGGCCCTTCTTTCAATTACACACATCTCATTCTGAGAACCATATTTTCAAAGCCCTCAAGAAGGATCTAAGGTGGGGGATCCACATCAACTAACCATACAGCATAAACACGAGGACCTCACCTACCTAACAGTAGGTGGGTCTGGTATAAATTCTAATCACTGTTCTTTATTTTTGTGAGAAACCTTCAAATTGATTCTTAATAGTAAATAGGGCCCTCATCTCCTATACTTAAGAGAGCTAAATCCGATCAGATCTACCAATCGCTAATAAAAACAAATGCTTCTAAGGATAAATGCTTATTGAATACATTAGTATTAGTTATTAAACTCAATGCTATTTCATACTTAAAATTCCTTCACAATTACGTTGAAGTACGTTATTAGCGTGCAATGCTTCTGCGTAGACTCCGAGATAAAGTAGTTAACAGGCTTGGTACAACATTTGAATTTGGCGCCAATACTACGCTGTCCTTGACGTCACCAATCTAAGCCTAAACGATAAGTGGTGACGTCATATTCACTGTAGGCATCCACTTTACCGTCAACCTTCTGGCACCTGGCAACTCCAGTGGAAGTCGAGACATAACAATTGGCTCGTACTTCAGGCGGTCTGGCTCACACTGCAGCATTTTCTGCCGCAGCTGTGGGGTACAGTGGTGGAGGTACTGTCGGACAACATGACGACAGTGTCCTACATCAACAAGCAGGGAGGCACTCACTCTCTGTCGCTGTGCAGACTAGCCCTGGACTTGTGGGAGTGGTGCGACGAGCACCGGATCATCATATCGGCGGTGCATCTCGCAGGAGAGAGCAATGTCCTAGCGGATGCGCTGTCGAGGGGCAATTATTGCCCGACGGAGTGGACCCTCCACAGGCTGACGTTCGAGCCCCTGTGGCAGGTGTGGGATCGTCCGTTTGTGGACATGTTTGCTTCGGCGAAGAATGCTCAACTCCCGGTGAATTACTGCCTGGGATCGGATCCCCAGGCCAGCGGGTCGAATGCGTTAACCATGAACTGGGACATGGTTCACGGGTACGTGTTCCCTCCGATCGCACTGATCCCGCGGGTGTTGAGGAAAGTCCTCAGGCACCCGTCCGCGACAATCGTTCTGGTCGCTTCGTTCTGGCCCAGCCAGATATAGTTCAGGCAGATGAAGAATCTCCTGGTGGATCTGCCCAGGGCGGTCCCGGATCGGTGGAACCTCCTGAAGAACTCGGAGACACACAAGTTCTTCCCGGAGCCCGCAAGGCTGAGGTTGACTGCGTGGAGGCTCTCCGCAGATCAATCCTCGGGCAAGGGTTTTCAGAAAAGGTGGCTGACGCCAAGGGACGTCGTGAGTCCACTAGGAGGGTTTACGGTGCCCGTGCTTCACACTTCGCAAGATGGTGTGCTGCACGAGCAGTGGATTCCTATAATGCCCCTGTAACGGAGGTTGCGGATTTCCTCACGGATCTCGCAAAGATGCCTCATAAGGGGAAGCCTATGGCTCATTCCACAATAGTAGGCTATCGGACTGCGATAGCTTCTATTCATTCTGGGTTTGAAAGTGGAGTTTCGGTCTCCTCTCCTCTACGTGGATTGAGCCCAGGTTAGGACTTTGCGTCCAACCTGGGATCTCCCTAAAGTCTTGGAACATCTTTCGAAATTTCCTTTTGAGCCTCTTTCAAAGGCGTCGTTGCGAAATTTGTCTATCAAGACTGCCTTACTAGTCCAACTGGCTTCGGGCCGCAGAGGCAGCTGGATGCATGCTTGTAAGGTGGACGAAGCCACCTGCGCAAGGAGCCGGGGGGATGGTGTCTTCTCCCGGTGTGGCTCCTGGATAAGAATCAGGGACCGGAATTTACCCCGAGTTCGGTGTTTCTGTCCAGTTTGAAGGATTTATCCCCGAACGACTGGCTTCACTGTCCTGTCCGGGTGTTGAACTGGTATCTTTCACGTACCAGTGAGATTAGAGGAAAGGAAAGATTCCTCTTTATCTCTTCGAGGGAGCCGGGCCGCCCAATCTACTATTGCGGGCTGGGTCCGGGAGGCGATTAACTCTGCATATAGAGACCTCTCAGCGGAAGAACGTCGAGAGTGAGGCCTCCGGGCACATGATACCCGGGGAGTTGCGGCATCCTGGGCCCTCTTAGCAAGGGTTCCATTCCAAGAGATTATGGACGCTGCGGCTTGGAAGACCCCAGTCACCTTTGCGAGGCCTTATCTTAAGGATCTTCCCAACCTTAAGGGGCGTTTCGGCCGTGCCGTTATTTCGACTGCGGGTTCCTCCGGAGGAGCTAAGACCACCACAGCATAGTCCTTTCGGTGGTATTCAGCTTCATATATAATAACAGGTAATGTACTTTGATAGTAATCAGAAAATTAGTAGTAATTTTTCTATTACTGAGAAGTACTTACCTGTTATTATCCCACCCTCCTGCCCCTCTGGTCTTAGCTAGTCTTGATGTTGGATCGAGCGCTGACTTGGACACTAGAGGTAGATTGGTGCCAAAACGCGGAGCCACCTAGCGGCGGGACGGGAAGATCAAGGGATTTAATTTTAGAGTCTGCCAATAGAGGGCGATTGGTGTCGCTAGCTTCATATATAATAACAGGTAAGTACTTCTCAGTAATAGAAAAATTACTACTAATTTTCTGATTACGGACAATTTAATCCATACCTCGCCGAAACCGGACGATTTTCGAGGCACGCTCTTTATCATTTAAGGTTTAAGACTATGCTTTAATCCAGATTGTCGATCATGAATTGAGCGCACGAGGACAGACAATTAAATAGACAGAGGGATGTGGTGGGATGGTCAGGGAAAGAGGGGAGATATGGGGGGTTGGGGGGGGGTGTAAATATATAGTCGATGGGTCACGATTCTGTCTTCATTTTTGAAATGTACATGCCTTGCCGTGCATGCTTGCTAAATTTGTCTATTTTATGCCTTTATGCATAATCCGGATTTTGCCTAATCCGCACGGAAATTAAGGGTCCACATCCGTCCAGATTAAGCCAGGTTACCTGAAGGACATTATGTAAATGTTGAAGTTGCTAACCACGCACTGCTAGGACCATTTTTGGGCCACCTTATCATTAACCTTGCTTGATGGTTTTGGGGGTGCTAAGGTTTTTTGAAGAGGGGGGCTCAGGCGGTTCTGGGGACCCTACAGGACACCTTTCAAGAAAAGGTCTGTTAGCCCAGCCAGATAATGACTTGGTTGGGCATTGCGTTCAATACGCTGGATATGGCCATGACACTGACCCACACTATGATTCACGAGGTACAGGAATGCATTTCGGAATGACAGGGTAAAACCAGAGCCACCCCGTGGGAGCTTCAGAGCTTGTTTGGTCTCCTTCAGTTTGTTTCTTATATGGCTCTCCCAGTGAATGTGTTTACAAATAGAATACTAGTACTGTATAACTGGTTAATTTGGCGTGTACTTAAGTTGGCGTTTTTTTTTCAAAAAAGTATTTTCCCTGTATTTATTTTGGCATCTGGAGCAGTCAGAACAACGCCATATTTATGTAGACATATTTTTATGCGATCTTTAATTTGGCGTTGATGGGCATTCGCCAAAATACGCCAAATTAAAAACCACGCTAAATTAACCAGTTATACAGTACTTGAAGCGATGAGGGAACACTTCTACTACCCTTTCATTGGGTTTTCACCACGACCTAAAATCTTTAGAAAAGATCTTTCAAATTTCAAAGACATAATCTTTTCCTTAAGGGTGACATATCCACTCAGTACACCCTTGAAGTAGTTGCCTGCCTCTCTGGTTGTGGTGCCATCTGCGTGACTCAATTCTATGCAAGGCCCTTCCCTGAAATGGATCCAAAACAAGACCCACCCCATAGCTCATTTCGAGCTCTTAAACTTTGCTGTGGCTTTGAAGGTCTGGGCCAAACATTAGGTAGGACAGATAGTACAGGTTTTCTCCGACAACATGAACACAGTCCTGGCAGTGCAGACAAGCAGGTCCAGCACTGTGTTAGAGAACTCTATCTGTGGTGCGCTAAGGGCGATATCAAGCTTATAGTTAGACATATTAGCCATGAGTGCAGCTATTCGGGGCTGACGCCGCTCTATCTAGGGCCCTTCTCCATCCATGAACGCTATGGCAACTTGTTGGAGTCTGACCCTATGCTCTGAGTGCCGCAGAGCACATCCATCCAACTGATGACTATTTTGACTTGATAAATGAACTTTAGATAAAGACCTGTATGTTAACTATGCTTTCCTTATCATCTTTTTCAGATCTGTCTCGGTCTCACCTCTCCTGTAGCGCAGCAGCGAGGCGACAACTCGCATTTAGGCCAGGTACGCTACGCAATCGCCGCCACCAGATTCACAGCGATTCTTACCCTTTGTCATTGAGTTTCTTTTGAACACCTACCGCTCTTCCAAATGTCATTAATGCGCTGGCAACCGTTAAGCACGTGCATGCAATACGCAGCGCTTCATTGGCAGCCTTCAGAGATTATGACTTTAGCCTCACCCTCAAGGGCTTGCCTTTATCTGTGTGGCACTCTCCCTGTCAGGCCCCGCCTTGAATCCCCCAAGCTGCTTCTCTAAATGCTAGCGCACCACCAGGCGTTGGAACTTACGGGAGCTAGTTTTCAGCGCGCTTTTTTCTGTTGCACTTCACTCGCTGGCCCGCTTATCCTCACTTCTGCCTGCAGTGACCCTTCCTTTATGCTGCTCTCCCACATACGAATCTAATGTGCGAACATACACGATCTCAAATATACGATTAAAGCCACGAATTGGCTATAAAATTGGTGTTTTCCACATTCGTTAGATATGTACGTTCAACCACTTTCGTAGGTTGTTGTACCTTGTCGAACATTTGATTAGTGTACGAAAATGTACGTCAATGTACGACAACATACGACAATGTACAACATGTTGCGACAGCATATTCGACAATGTACAACAATGTTCGCCCAAAAAAACTTCCCTACGACAGAATTTTTGTCGCACCCAAAAGTTTTACATGTAAAACTTTTTTTTAAATTCGCAGCATTGCCTACGAAAACCTAAGACTGACTGCGAACAACCACAATACATCACGACAACACTCGAATAACTACGACTTTTTAATTCGCACCTTGTCGCACCTTAAAATTCGTATGTGGGAGAGCAGCATTAGACTCGTCACGATATCCTACCTTTGGCGACCTCATTCCATTTGCAAACAGGTTACATTCTTCGCATGGCGGCTGCTAAGGCCGTATGTGGCAGCTACTGCTTGCCACTAATGCTAAAATATGCCCAGTTCTTCTCCTCCGGGCTGTGACTACCGCTTTTGGCGGCCCTTCCCCTCTTGCGCCACTCTTCCTGGACCAACCCCAGGCCTTGTCGTGCGTCCGAGGCGAGGGCTGCGATATAAAGGATGCCCTCCAGCAAACGGGAAGACGGCCTGATGCCAATACCTTTCACTCCTTTCCAAGGCAACAGTCCACGGGGCGCAGGTGGCAGACTTGAAGGCCTTGGACCAATGATGCAAGCTTGGAATGTTTTGAGTGACCAGTTGCGGGCTGCGCAATGCTAATGGCCACAGCCAGCACATAGTTGCCCTCTCATGCCCCCTGTTCCTCCTCCTCTCTTAACTCTCAAAAACCTGTGGCCTGTGGAACTATTGGCCCAGCTTGCGCCATAAATCAGCGTGCACCAAAATGTTGTTCTTCTACACTTGGCCACTCTGTTACATTGTTGCAGACTGATTGGTCAGTTGCGGTCAGTTATTACATGAGTGATGTCCATTGACCTATTGTTAATTGTATCTGGTGTCATGGACAAGTTGACTACCCTATATTGATCACTATCCTATATTAATACATTGTATCTAGTGTTAAATTGTTTGAGTTTGATACAATGAATCCTTTCCTAGCTATTGGTAAGTTCTACAGTGGAACCTGTCAAATTGTACACCTGTGTACATTGAACACCTGCGTACATTGAACAATTTATCATATCCCGGCACACCCCCATTGAAAATCAGTGGGAGGCTACCTGGATACATTGAACACCTGTCTACCTTGAACATTGAACACCAAATTTATTCCCGCAGGCCACATTTAACCTGTCTACTTTGAACATTCTTCACTGATTTGAAACTTTTCACTGAAAATGAGGTCAAATGAGATACTAGTATATAAGATTAACTGTTTTGTTAAGTGATATTTTTCAAGTGCTGAACATGTGAAGTTCTTAACTATATGAAGAAAGTGAGGTAGAGACATGGTAGATTATGAAATAAAATGATCATGTTTCTCTTATTGCCCTTGATTTCGTTTATATTTCACCCGACCTAAAATTACTCAGAACCTGGACACATTGGACACCTGCGTACATTGAACACTTTTTCATTTCCCGTGAGTGTTCAATGTAGACAAGTTCCACTGCTAGTTAACAAATGATTTAAGCTAGTTTACAAGTGGTTTAAGCTAGTTTACAAGTGATTTAAGCTAGTCAACAAGTGATTTAAGCTAGTTTACAAGTGATTTAAGGTAGTTAACAAGTGATTTAAGCGAGTGGAGTATGTCACACCTGCACCATGGTACTTATCTAGGTAGGAGATCATGGAAAATCGTGGATTGGTCTCTCTCTTGAAATGGAAAGACTAGCCCCAGTGTTTTCTCCACTCTGATGTGTAGCAGTTTTTCCTATCAGTTCATCAGTTGCTGAGAGTTTTGAAAGATTTAAATTCAGGTCATCTTCAGTGGCAATCTATGTTGACGTTCCTGAGCTCGACGCGTCAAGCGCCAAGGCCTTGCACACAGCCCTGTTTTGTTCCTATCATACAGTGCATAGATAAGTTAACACTGAGAGTTCAGTAAACGTAACCTTTACACACTCGATAACTTGTCAGTCTTGTTAAATCAATGGCATAGGCTGACAACTGCATTTTTATCGACGCCTACTTAACCCGTATGCTGCCAGTGGATAATTTGTACGAAATGATACAAAAAAAACTGAAAAATTAAAATGACTGAAACCCTGGCACATGGTACTCACCTGAGAGTACTCAGCAAGATATATCCAATGAGTACCAACATGACAGGATTGAAATGATTTTAAAAACGGATTTGCGTTCTTGTGCTTTTGGCGAAATTAGCCTCAGAATTGGAAGGGTTAAATAGACCAGTGAGGGCTCTCGAAGTCAATTCGGATTTCGAAACGTTATCATCGTTTATGTGCCATGTAAAGGCTAAATTAATACTAGCCAGGGCTCGTTGTTCTAATTCCCTAGCTATTACATAAGCATAAATCAGACTATCCTGATGGTTAGTTTAAAATGCATGTTAACTATCGATAGTAAATGGTCATCCGCTTTTTTTACTTTTCTGAAAATGTGAATGATCATATCATTGAATCACGGATCGGCGATTTCAAGAATTGAATATATTGGAATCACGAATGTCGATCGCCGGATACGCAACCAGCAGGGCTTGCTTATCAGCCTGGACACAACTCATAGCCCGGATGTTGACAAGAACCGCTCAAGAGGTGCGTTTTCCGCGTGTTGGTGCGCAACTTACGCTATAATGTAAACGATATAAGCCTCATTGGTAATTGTCTCCTACTGACGTCACACTGCCACTAGATTCGTTGAGATTAGGTGTGTCAGGAGCTTTGTAATGAGTCTTATAGCAATTGCATTCTGTCGACCAACCCATGTGTCTATTCATCTTAGGTTGGAATGTTTTATGAATATTTATCATTATCGCATGATATAAACATTTATTAAGATCTGCCATATACCTACCATAAGGAACAGGACTTCATGCTGGAGTCCCTGATATAATGATTTTACAAGTAGTGGTAGGTCTCTGCATATTTGCAATTATGCGAGTTCTATGTTTCTCTTCATTTCTATTCAACACATATTGCTCCAAATGGCCAAAATGTGTTACAAATAATGAATTAGTAATACGCCAGATGTTTTCCATGATTTGTCTACCTTGAACATATATTTTTTCCCAGCAGCAAAATGGTTAAACTTAGGTTCTTATTGCTGGAAACTCGGTGAATCAGTTTTTTCGTGTATGATTATTCATTACGTACCGATTACAGATGCCTAACCAATACAATTATCTAAATAGTTGTTTTGCTATCCTTTGTAAAGAGGCGATCTATTGCTTTTATTTCTCATAAACATATGATATCGTAGTGGTATATAACAGGCATATTTTTAAATGTCATCTCATGTAATGTGTGCTTCACATGGAATATATGTTTAAGTCATTAATATTAAACATACTAACCTGCTAAAGAGACCACCTGTTGAAAAACACGACTCTTTAGCTAAATGGTTATGGATTATGTCCAAAAAGTGAATCCTTTACAATTTAAATTGGGCCACTTTCAAGATGACCAATATTTCGATTTTATGAATCCAACATATTCTTTGAGGACACACTATGTTGTTCAACTAATAACACATACAGATAATTACAGATGATAGTCCACGACCAAAGCTTCCATTGAAGTAAAGATATAAACACCATGATTAGATCAAATACACCCCGTCAATTGTTTGAAACAAAACACGTTTTTGCGTTGGCAGAATCCAAAACACAAACATTCCACATATCTGGCTGCCAAACCCTGATAGTGTGTTCCCTGGATAACCTCGTTCACCTCGTACTCACCTAACTCGGAGTTTCTCTTCTTTGTTTACCAATATATGCGATGCAATGTTGTATTAGGATGATTTTGTAATTTAGGAAATCCACGAAAGCCTTCTCCACTACCGTGTCTTTTTTTACAGCCAATTGCTGCACATGATTTTACCATTTTCTTGTTTGATACACTTTTTTATGCAACTTGTGCAGAGAGCTCTTGTGAGGAGCACTGCTGATTATGATACACTGCCCAGAGGTAGCTAGGGGACAGGATGCAATCTCTGCCACCCAATCAGTCACAGCTGATAGCACTTGAAAAACATGGCCGCAGCCAGTGGCTGCCAGGGTCACGGCAGGTTGATGACATTATGCAAAAATCTCCCCTCATGGGATCATTGAGAGAAAAAGAAGGACAGCATCCTGTTCTTGAAGTGTATTTCTTTCATATAAGCTGATATGTATGTGAGCCTTTAGGGCCCCTTTAATTATATCATAGACTCAGATAACATTTGTTGAGAAAGGCTTGGGTAGGAATGGAGTAATGAGTATCGATCCTTAACCCATTAATGCCAATAACGTTTTGACTGGATCTACGATACTTTTGAGGATAATTTTGTATGTCAGAATAGTTTGAGTATTTTTTGGAGAAGACTGTTTTTTTAGGTTTTAGCAAATATCTTCTGAAAAAATACTTTGGTCAAAACGATAGTATGAGAATAGTCAAGACGTTTTTTGGCGCTACAGCCATGAATAGGTGAACATTGCAAACTTTTATATTAAACCGTAACCCTTTGAGTGTACAAACAGTTTGATGCATATAGTAATAGTTTGATGTTTGAATAAAGTTTTGAGAAATATTTGAACGAAAGTTATTGTTTCCTAATTTGTAGTTTACAGTCAATGAACATACATTAATACATACATATACATATATATATATATATATATATATATATATATATATATATATATATATATATATATATATATATATATATAAATAAATATATATATATATATATATATATATATATATATATATATATATATATATATATATATATATATATACATATATATATATATATACATATATATATATATATATATATATATATATATATATATATATATATATATATATATATATATATATATATATATATATATATATATATATATATATATATATATATATACATACGCACGTACTTTTCCTTAGCATTTGAAATAATCTTTGCCTAACTGCAACTATACAATCAAGATAGTGGATTAGGGCAGTACGTACAATTTGTATATCCAGACACTTATAATCTATGTCTCTGGTGTATCGCTTAAAATGGCCCTGTACATTTTTTGGCCATTGCCTATGCTGAATTCTTTATTATAGGTATACTGTAAACGAGGCAAGCAAGATGAAGTGCGATAGTTCTTGAACAATTAAGTGCTTTCCTTGTCCTTACATCCAACAATAGCAAATATCTAGTACTGCTTTGTATTACTGCGTGTTCCCTATTAACAAATATCTTTTCTTATTTAAGACATGTTTGAATTAAAGTTATACATCCATTGGAATCATATCGTCCCATTACGATATCTAATCAGGGGAAGTATTGCCAAGCAAGTTTTCTAGTGTATTTGGCACCGACTGCTGCGAAGCTGTTCGACTGTCAACGCTCCCAAGTTGGAACCCAACTCTAGGTATGTGAGAATGCTACCAGTGACATGCCGATGGTCTTCACGCACTACTCTGATTTCCTCCACTTCTACACTGCTGGCGGAAGTGACGTTAAGGTGAATTCTACGGAGGACTGGGCGTGTAGTGTTAGAGAGCGCTGTGATGCATCCAGCCTCTCAAGAGCAGCTAGTAAGTGGACCAGAACAGCCGAGGAGCGTCATATGTGCCATGATAGGTGACGGAAGAATTCACATCCCAAGGTGAGACGTTATCTCTTAAACACATTAGACTTGGTGTCGTTTCATCACGCAATTAACTATCTTGATCCTATTAGTGTTGTATGAGAATTGGATAGAGTTTATTTGTTCACAGGTTACACATATATGATTTGAGTTTGTTTGACTCTTGATGGATTAAAAATAGCGAAAAATACTGATGCTGCTGCTACTACAACTACTACTACTACTACTACTGCCAGACTACCTAACTACATACTTACCTATCTATCTACATGTTTAAACTACCCATATAGCCACCAACTATTTTGTATTGCAAACAGGGTGTAACCGCATCAGAAAACTGTGCTCCGAATCTGTTTGACCTAGCTATTTTCCTCCTGCGCGTTAACTAAACCCCCTCGCAACACAATTCTGTACATGTGTAAACATCCTCACCCAAAGTCTGACATAGCTTCTTAACTTTGTATTGTATTGTACTGACCCAATGACCGAATGGGTCAACTAAACGGGTTTCGATGTTGTTTACGGCTG
>OZ012692.1:6692954-6765454 GCA_963942565.1 Maea johnstoni | reverse complement strand
AAAGGTTCTCAAATCATTTGGAGGAGATCGTTAAACCATGTCATAAGAACACAGCACAATTTTATTGTACATTTAATTTATCAACATTTCTCCTTTAATGTTTCCCTGGTGATGTCTGCGTTAAAAATGCATTAACAAAATGGCCATTAGGAGGTCCTTTTAGCTGCTACAAATAGGGATTGGTTAATACAGGCACACATAGATGCACACCAGAAAAGTTCCTTGTACATGTATAATAATTATAAATTGATCCATATATAGGCATCATGAGTTTCACTAGTATGTCAAGATGTACATAGAAGCATCACTATGATTTCGCTATCTTTATTTTAAAGTTTTTGCTTGAATTTCACTAAGGTATGTGTGGGTAAACGATGAATAGGGAATGCTTTCGTAACTACTAGCGGGATTATGTATTGAGTGTCTATTTCAAAATCAAAAATCACGTGAAACACTTATGTAGAGTTCACCTCGGGTTTAATAGTGTCTGAACCGCATGCTCGAACTGGACAGCTGAGGTTATTTGAATGGTATAAGGGATAATTGTGGGCATAGTTGATTCATTTGCAGCTCATTAGCAGCCTTTGAAGAGAAGCTTGAGTGCTTCAAAGCATAGGTGGTAAGCCATAAAGACCTGCCAGTTGATAAGGTGGGGGGGGGGGGGCGATATTGGTTGTTATTATACCTCACTTTAAGATCGTAAGCCGTGATTGGCTGACTTAACAGTGAACAATCATCATGTTGCCTGATGCCATCAGTGAGGGCTTCATGTTGGCCATTGCCACTAGCGACACCTAGCGGGGAATGTGTGAATCACCAGTCATCTGTGACCTTGCTTTGTTAACAATTACAAACGGGGTTTGTTCGGTATAATAAATCAAATATGCCATGCCAGTGTGGGTAACATGATGGAATGTCTCCCCTCGGGAGGATGGTTTTCCCTCGGGCTCCGCCCTCGGGAAAACCACCCTCCCTCGGGGAAACATTCCGTCATGTTACCCACACTGGCATGGCATATTTGTATAATATGTGAGACAGGAAGAATGGCACGTTTAACTGAACCTCCATCAAGAATTTACCCAAAAAGGTAATAGTAGGTAAACATATTGTAGGTTCTGTGTCGGAGGTGAACCTTAATATTTCAAGCTGGTAATCATTTACCAATTAGAATTATTTGAGGAGATGTTCACCTAGAAGTAACGAATTAATGCAATGTTCACCCACATAATACAAAGGTTAATCATTTTCAGATCAATGAAACTCCAAACTAGTTAAATTTTTACTGATCCTTCTCAGGGCGTGCCAAGATGAAACTCTCAAATAATCCCAAGCAACTGACAGGTTTCGAACCTCGGAATATAGCTGTAATGAAACCTAGCTATCATTCAGTGCGAAAAGACGCTAGACCGATGGGCCATGGAGGGCAGCCCCTGTATGAAAGATAAAAGGGGTGAAATTGGGTCAAATCCAAATTGCCCATAATAGAAAGATGTCCACTTACGAGGACTCATTGTATGTTTATATGTTGGCTGGAACATCACCCAGCAACTCCATATGATCTTAGATGACCAAACACCTTTCATCCAATACTGTAAATCACTTAAATATGGCGTGAACATTGAATAGCGCAATTACGATACTGCCCTGGATAGCGTGATCTAGGTATAGCCGTGAACGGGGACAGCAGCAACAAGTTCAATTAAGATTTTTATAAAGACGGGAACTTTACAATAGCGCATATGGACAGAGCGCTATTATCGCTATCTTATTGTTCCCGCTATACTTAAGTGATTTACAGTATATGATGAACGTATCATTTTTGCGCATTTCAGATCGTACGATGTCCAAGTTCCGGTTAATTCGATTCCTCATGGTGGCTGTCATTTCCACCCTCTTCATCTCTCACTACACGCTGAGGAAGGTGGGAAAACAGAGTCCGAAGAACTCTGCTCTGGCTCGAGAGATGATGGAGTTTCAGGAGAGCATGTCCAAATTCGGGCAGCCTATCTGTGCCTCTTTGCTGGCTCCGCCCGACCAGTTCCCTGACCTGATGGGCGCCATAGAGGAAACCTACTTTGCCACTGAAAATGACGCAAAGATACACGTGGTCAAATCAACGTGCACGTGGATGCAGCGACTACATTCCTTTCTCACCAACATCATTGTTCACTCGTTAAGCAAAGCTCCCAAAACTGACAAATTCATGCCGCCACGAGAGGGTGCTCACCTGAAATTTTATTCTGGACGCCATCTTGGATTTCTAAATCAAATCAAAGAGCACCCATACGTTCAGCTTCACCTCCTTGGCAAAAAGGAAGACGACCCAACCACGTATATGATTCAAGAGGCTCACTACCCTTTCATCGGCTCCGCCTCTCTTTGCAACATCATCAAAAACCCGGAAAACGTGACAAATGTAGGCTTCCCCACCGCAAGACACCGAGGAAAGGATTTCAACCCAATGAAATTATTTTTCCGCAAGTCTTGTTTTACGGAATTGTCAAGAAGTTTTTTGCCTGGCAAGTATCTATCGAAGAAATATTTCCAGCATAATGCGGATTTCGATGTTGTCACGAAGACAAGAGGATGGAATCTCGTACCCACGTTTTTCCTGAGCGTGGCGAATGCACTTATCACAGAAGTAGGGATCGTTATCACAGAAGGAGCGAAAATCCACCCCAAAATGTGTGTCAACGAAAGCACTACGACAGTGCCTAAGGTGCCGGAAGGGTTAAAGCCCCTACCGGAAGTATTCGTACTATCCCAGTATTACGGAGACCAGGTTTATCACGGGATAGTAGAAGTGGTTGCCCGGATCGCGCCATATCTTCCAATACTTCGTAAATACACCCAAATCAAAATCCATGCTTACCCAACATCATTAATCAAAGATTTCCTGAGATTCCTCGATATCTCGCCAAATAGGATCGTCAGCGGTTACCAATACGCTAAAAAGGCTTTTCTCCCAGAAGGCACTGCGTGTGGCTTTGCTCGACCAATAGCAACCCACCTCCTGTATAAAGCCATACAACGCCAAAAGGCTTATAAATTCGCCCGGTTTGATACAAAGGAGACGAAAAGAAGCATCCTTCTCATCAGAAGAACCAAGAATCGTTATTTTGTAAATCATGACCAGGTGTACCAATCTTTACAAAAGGTCGCTGTGCGCTATGGTCTTGAAATAAATGTCCTCAGTGACGACCCGCTTCCGTCTTTCGGTGATGTAGTGCGCATGTTCCACAAGGCAAAGTTGATAGTGGCGCCCCACGGTGCCGGACTCTCGAACATGCTCTTCTCACAGCCGGGGACGATCATAGTAGAGGGATTGTGTAATGTTCCAAACCTCAACCTATGTTATCTCACACTTTCCCATCTACTGGGACACAGGTACTATGGGATACCATCCCTGCAACAAGAGAAACCCCACGGGGGTGGCACATGTGAATCTATAGATATACGCATATCAGAACTAATAAAAGCAGTCAATTACTTTTTGTCAAGGGGTCAATTTTACGCCTCCTAGCAGGTGCGATTAACCTTGTGTCTGTGAATATATGTTTCCATCGTTTCAGGAGGACAACAAATAAAGTTTATCGCTATTTGCCATTGGCCGCCATGATGTTTATGTTTGGGTATCTTGTCTGCATACTATAAGAAACTCAAACCAATGACAGTGAGCGCCATGATATAGGAAAATACTAAATATAGTATTCCTCCCTATGTATGAGGTATTTGTTACACTCTTTGCATATACTAGTATATCTTGACTGTATAGTACGGAAAACCAAATCCACGACAGTACGCCACAAAATAGGTAGAAAACACGAAATATGATGTAATTTCCTATTTTTGAGATATTGTTTTTGAGATATTATTAGGTGTTACAAATGTTTGTTAAAATATTTATGTTATGCGCGTTACAAATAAGTGTACATAGGTCTGGTCCGCAAGAGTGTTCAACAGTTAAGACCTTGGCTTTGTTGTAGATGCCTGATTTGAAGTCCGAACATTCACCTTAGAAGTAGAGCAAAAGTCGAAAGACATCATCACTACTCCTACTACTGTCTCTGCGAAATATACGTCTTTTTATGGTCAAACTAGATCTCTCTGCGGAAGATATAAACATGTTAGAACCTTCGTCGAAGTCAAATTCACGTTCATTTCAGAATTACCTTAGGGATAGCATTATCTATGCCCAATAAGAAGTCAATTACAGATTGCTGACCGCTAAATATTTTTACAGGCCATAACATTGAAAATTTTAGTTAGAAATCTTCACACCAACTACACTAGGTAACCTCACGGGCTCATAGGTAGCAACTATGTATAGCTTCCTGACCACAAGCCATTCTTTTGAGATCGTCGAGGTGTATCTTTGTACAACTGTCTTTTGTTTCCAGTGCTCAGAAGTGATCAGCGAGGTATGTCCACTACTATCAATGGGGTTCCTATGCCTCCACACACAAGATATCTCACTAAGATTTTCAATGTTATGGCCTGTAAAAATCTTTAGCTGTCAGAAATATCAAATTCACTTCTTATTGGGCAAAGTAAATGGTATCGCAAATGTTATTCTGAACCTGCAGTGACTATTACATTTGAAAGTAATTAGATTATGTCATTTGAGTGAAAAGTTGTAAATATTAAGATGATATAGTACTAGTATTTGGGTTGACTAGGGACGGTTTTCTATGATATTCCCTACCTGATAACACTCAAGAATCTGGAGATACACATTGTTATATGATTATGCTGCTGTGAGGTGTGTTTTGGAATGGGGCTTTTAACTAACCTTGCAATGGTACTCATCACCTTAACCCTATTTAATGTGCTATCATTTTAGTCAAGGGATGAGAGTATTTTTATATGTATGTATAGAATTGTTTTATTACATTACGTATCTCTCAAGCCATTGGGTATTATAAATGTGAAAACTGCTAGGGAGAAAGAATCACAACTTAAGCCATTAGCCTGGCATCAAAAGAAATACATGTACCCTATCACAGTCGTTCACCGTAGAACATCACCTCTGCATATCCCGAAAGCTCCAAATATCAAACAACAACGTCCGTGATATGTTTGTACAGTTCTTGCCCAAGAAACAGCTATTTCTTTAGTTTGCTTGAACGGAACCTTGCCGCGGTATGCGGCTAACTCTGGCCACAGTCAGATATCAGCAATGCCAGAGTTGTAATTCAAAGATACAAGAATGAGCCCCAGGTCAATGTAGCCAGTTTAGTTTAATCCTCGACCACAAATAGGATAATATATACTCATATGCTTACCTGCTGTCCACTCTCTGCGTTCCTTCTAATATCTCTGGTAAAGATATGCCAAGTTAGTAACGGTTAAAATCGATTGGTTCTGATAATAGCACCTCTTGCCAAACGTCCTCGTAATTGTACAGTCAAACACTCTCAGACAAAATGTCGTCACGCTGACGGAAAGTTCACAATGGCGGAAGGTGGTCCCAACAAGGAGACTTGAGCGTTCCGTTTAGGCAGCTGAATTGTCTCAAAAGTGGCCTCTTGAGCAGACACGCTTGTATTCTCCTGATGATCCTCAATCAAAAGGTTAAAGTATACAATGTGTTCTTTGTTTACATTTATGTATGTACTAATCTTATACATTTGCGCCTATTCGTTTAAGTGGTTGTTTTAGGTGTGTGTAATAAATTGTGTGTAATAAATGGCACTGTTCTGTCCTAACAGGACGACGGAACAGCATGTTTGCGGACATCCATACTTTATAGTGTTTGTTTATGTTATTCAAAGTGCATCAATACGTACACTTTTAAGATCTACGTAACATTACTGTTACCACATATAAATATTGGCGTTTCAGCGTTTTCTGTTTTAATAATAAAAACTTCAAAACACACCGATATAATTAGGCAAGTAAATTCATGGTAGGAAATGAAATAAAGAACATACTTGTGAGTCAAATTGCAAATAGCCAAACGCAAAACACACAACATAAATACTAGTATGATGAAAATTTATTAAATCCCATTTACATTTCAACTATAAGAACCTCTAGGGCAAATAGTACTAATATCACACACAGTCTGTATCACATACAATAAATTAGTTCATATGTACAATAGTTTGATATGTTATCAATACATCTTGTATAAAACAAAACAACGAATAAAGTTCTAGTAAAAATGAAATTTTGCAGGACGAGGTGGCCACATTTGGTGTTCTTTCCAGATATTCTACAGAGAATATTGCACAAATAATTGTTGTTCCTCGTTTCAAAAAGTATGATAATGTTATCAAAATTAACCTCATTTCATTTAAAGATTATCATGTTTCTGTAAACTTTTTCGACACACTATTAAATGTGGAATGATCGAAGTGTCTCTGTCATCAAAAGGCGTAACAGTCAATCAGAATGACTAGATCAAGCAATGTACAATTATTCAATTTATAAAATAGATCATCACGCGGTTTAAAACATTTACATTTTCTCTTATAAAGCAGTTAAATATCGCGTAAAGTAAACATGGGACGAACAATAACAATCTTAATACCGATGATACTAGTTGTTTAAATGTAATACGTTCAGTTCCGGAAAAGTATGATGATCACCTAGACAGATGGCGGCTAAAGCCTTTTTTACAAAATCGTTATGAATAATTCAAATTTAAAATCTCCATTTATCTTTTTCAGCAGATTGGAAATTACATTCTACTTCAAATGATAAAATTATAAATCAGGATTGTGTTTATCTGTCTTCTTGAAGAATGCCATTTATCAAAACCCATTGCCGGAAGTAAGTTTTAAAAAAGGTTTTGTCTAAGTAGTGTAAAATTGATAAATTCAATAGAAAGGGTTTCTGTAGTATTGGCCACCCTCTAAAAGAAATGTGTGCAGTTCGCACGGCGTGTATATAACAACGTTCTTTTTTTCTCAATAGAATTTATTGAGATATTCAGTTCCATATGTTCAACTATTTACATGTATTTTGGGTTCCAATGAGAAAGACATCGTCCTAACTGTTCCTTTGGTAAAGCTTGATTTGCCAGTTAGTGATAAGTTCGCGGTGAGCTCACTTGGTGGCCCACGTAATTCACTTTTGAAGTAAGTAGCGCCATCTATTAACAGATGGTACAACTACATAACGGATCTTGTTCATGTTTAGTTTTTGAACATGTCACAAAGGAGTTTTTCCATCGGCGTGTTTCCTATTGTTCTAGCGAAAAATAACGCTTCTATTCTGTTTGAATTTACGAATCTCAGTGCTGGCAACATCAACAAAAGACGTCCAAATCTGTAACAAATGAAAATAAGGGATTCAATAAATTGATGAGAAAGGAACGAGTAACATTTGGATACAATTTATCATTATGATAACTATATCAATAGACGCAAGTATCGTTTAACTCTTTAAAAGGTTATTTCTTATAATCAGTCAAGTAATTTGAGAAATCATGTTAAGGTTTTTAATTTCCAACTTCTGTTTGCGCCATAACCACCAATACATTACGGTCAAACCTGACAGACCAATCACAGTACTGGGGAACGGTGCCCACTAAGAAGGTAGTAGTACAATGTACAACGGTGAAATAATTCATAGGCATATGCATTATTGGCTAATAATTTAGCGAGATGGTCTTTAATCACAAGTGGTCTCTTGAGAATCAGTCACTGATGCAATCACTAAGACGCCTTTTCCACAAAGCGAAGGTGAGTCTGTATCGTCACATACTCTTCTCGCACGGCAGGGATATTGTTTCCAGCATTGACTCCAGCAATGTATAACCTTTTTCTATCTTTAAGATTTTTCATGTAACTTTAATTTTCTAATATAAGACATTTTGTTACAACCATAAGCAATGCCAAGAGCAATAGCTTTCTCTATCTGCTTTGATATGTTCGCCGGTTTCCGTGGCGATAGAGATTCGTACCTTACTGGCTGTGTAGGGTGCTGCGCCCTGGTGTGCTGTCCAAGCATTACTTGCGCCTGGTCCTGGAGGTTCTCCACCTGCTGAGGGTCTTTCAGACCGCGGGTATCTGAATCAGAAAATATTCAAAGTTGTGATCACACGCTTTTATCATGCTAGCATCATGCCAATATATCAGTCTAGAAACATATATATACACACATATACACACACACACATATATAATGGTATATGTATATATACATACATATATATATATATATATATATATATATATATATATATATATATATATATATATATATATATATATATATATATATATATATATATATATATATATACATACGTATATATATATATATATATATATATATATATATATATATATATATATATATATATATATGTATATATATATATATATATATATATATATATATATATATATATATATATATATATATATATATATATATATATATATATATATTCATATATATATATGTATATATATACGTATATATATATATATATATATATATATATATATATATATATATATATATATATATATATATATATATATATATATATATATTTATTTATATATATATATATATATATATATGTATATATATTCATATATATATATGTATATATATACGTATATATGTATATATATATATATATATATATATATATATATATATATATATATATATATATATATATATATATATATATATATATATATATATATATATATATATATATATATATATATATATATATATATATATCACCCGACAAACTAGAATAGTTTATTGATGCATGCGGCTCATGAAAAAACAACACTTCTGCATCAATCCTAAGTTTGATTTGCATTATCAAAATAAGTTTACATTCTTACACCATTCTTATGGTAAATTAGGGGGTTTTGTTGGTTCTTAGGGTAAATAAGGGGGTAGTGATGGTCTACGTTCCTAATCTATGTAGGCTATCATTGGTACATGGAGGGCGGCGTCCTTACCTGGCTTAAAGAGAACAATAGCTTTGAGGCAGGCGAATTCTGCAGGGTCCACCTGGACTGACTTGAACCTTGCCATGACCTCTTGCAGTACCCTCACGTCAGCCAGCACGATTGACGCCTTGCCATTGGGGGCGTTCTGCGCATGCTCAGTAGCTGAGAGCAGTGGGGAGGACTCCATGGGCATACACCATTGGATAGCGCAGAGGAAAAATAATTCGGCCCAGGCCTCTTCCAATAATATCACCTGAAATATAGAAAATTTTCCATTTTGAGTTTTCGATCGGAGGACGATAGCTTCCAGTATTGTGTTACATTCATTTTAGCCAATATAGAGCCAAAATAAAATAAAACCTAGAAGCTACTTTCAAACAAAAAAATATACAAATAACAATTATTGACGACATTGATCAACTTTACTTAACATTCCAAGTTACACTACACGATGAATATAGCTATAACTGTTATACATATACATACATATATATATATATATATATATATATATATATATATATATATATATATATATATATATATATATATATATATATATATATATATATATATGTATATACATATATGTATATATATATATATATATATATATATATAATTATATATATATATATATATATATATATATATATATATATATATATATATATATATATATATATATATATATATATATATATATATATATATATATATATATATATATATGTATATATATAAATATATATATGTATATATATATATATATATATATATATATATATATATATATATATATATATATATATATATATATATATATATATATATATATATATATCCTCTCTCTCTCTCACACAGACACATGGTCAGCATGAATTAGCATTATCTAAATTTCAGGTGACAAAGAGTAAGAGAAGCAGCGCCCCTGGTTCAAATTTCTTCAACAAATGTGATTTTCTGAAAATTTGATTACAGCAATAACGGTTCTTAACTTTTCAATGACCTTTCAAGTGTGTTTTAAAACAAGAGAGAATGTTTTAGATGGCACAGTCAACACATTTGCCCTATAAATTACTTCCAACGATACTGTCATTATTTTCAATTATTGAATTGTAAAACAAGAATGTCAGCCACATTATTTTATTTCCTTAGTTATTCTTTCGAGTAACACATTTCGTATTCGCTTCTTGCCTCAGACACTGTGTGGAAATACGTGTAATGTCCACGTTATGTTGTGGACGTACGTGTAGTGTCTACATTATCGTGTGGAATCGTCAAGTGCCCACGGCATCGTGTGTATGTACATGTAGTGCCCACGTTATCGTGTGTATGTACGTGTAGTGTCCACGTTATCGTGTGTATGTACATGTAGTGCCCACGTTATCGTGTGTATGTACGTGTAGTGACCACGTTTTCGTGTGTATGTACATGTAGTGCCCACGTTTTCGTGTGTATGTACGTGTAGTGTTCACGTTATCGTGTGTGTGTACGTGTAGCGTCCACGTTATCGTGTGTATGTACGTGTAGTGTTCAAGTTATCGTACGTAGATACGTGTAGTCACCACGTTATCGTGATAACGTACGGGTAGAATGCACGTTATCGTGGGGACATACGTGTAGTGTCCACATTATAGTGAATATATACGTTAAGTGTCCACGTTATCGTGTGTACGCACGTGTAGTGACCACGTTACAGTGTGCATATACGTGTAGTGTCCACGTTATTTTGTGGACGTACGTGTAGTGTCCACGTAATAGTGTGTATATACGTGTAGTGTCCACGTTATCGTGTGTATGCACGTGTAGTGTCCAAGATATCGTGTGTAGGTATGTTTAGTGTCCGCGTTATCATGTGCATTTACGTGCAGTGTCCACGTTATCGTGTATATGTACGTGTAGTGTCCACGTTATCATGTGCATTTACGTGTAGTGACCACGTTATCGTGTATATGTACGTGTAGTGACCCCGTTATCGTGTGTACGTACGAGTAGTGACCACGTTATCGTGTGTACGTACGAGTAGTGACCACGTTATCGTGTGTATGTACGAGTAGTGTCCACGTTATCGTGTGTATGTACGAGTAGTGTCCACGTTATCGTGTGTATGTACGTGTAGTGTCCACGTTATCGTGTGTATGTACGTGTAGTGACCACGTTATCGTGGGTATGTACGTGTAGCGTCCACGTTATCGTGTGTATGTACGTGTAGTGAACACGCTATCGTGTGAACGTGCGTGTAGAATCCACGTCACAGTGTGGACGTATGTGTAGTGTCCACGTTATCGTGTGTATGTACGTGTAGTGACCACGTTATCGTGTGTATGTACGTGTAGTGACCACGTTATCGTGGGTATGTATGTGTAGTGTCCACGTTAGAGTGTGTATGTACGTGTAGTGAACACGCTATCGTGTGAACGTGCGTGTAGAATCCACGTCACAGTGTGGACGTATGTGTAGTGTCCACGTTATCGTGTGTATGTACGTGTAGTGACCACGTTATCGTGTGTATGTACGAGTAGTGTCCACGTTATTGTATGTACGTGTAGTGTCCACGTTATCGTGTGTATGTACGTGTAGTGTCCACGTTATCGTGGGTATGTACGTGTAGTGACCACGTTATCGTGTGTATGTACGAGTAGTGTCCACGTTATCGTGTGTATGTAAGAGTAGTGTCCACATTATCATGGGTATGTACGTGTAGTGACCACGTTTTCGTGGGTATGTACGTGTAGTGACCACGTTATCGTGGGTATGTACGCGTAGTGTCCGTGGTATCATGTGGACGTAGGTTAAGGTGTCGTATAGCATCTGCATTGGTTACGGCAGAGCACGTGTGGTGAGCAGGATTTATCTAGCCCGCCTCCTGCCATTAGTGCTGCGGACTTAATAGAAAGTGTGGGATGGAGATCTCTTTATTGTCTGGCCCGAACGGATCACGTTTTGGCAATTTGTTGGACAAATTTATCGATGCACTCCGTTCAGCTCCGGTGGTCTATGAAATAGCACACAGCACGCTGTCTGAGCAGAGGCGGCATTTTCTAGTGCGATCACGCCAAAGATCCACTGCCAGTGCCAAGCGGGGATTGAGACTAATAACCGCCCGCCTGCCCGCCCGCCCGCCCGCCGCTACAATGGTCAAAAACAAACTTAGACCGCCTCCTCTGACTCCCCACTCCTCCTCCTCCTCGCCAGCTTAGCTCCCTGCTGGATGGCTAGCAGCCTCAATGCCACGGATTGGGGATAAGGAAACTGCTCAATCTGACCGCCGCCGTGATGGCTGTAGCAGGTGGAGGTGAAGGAATATCTTCGTACATTGACCTCTCCTATGTTACTAACGTTTACCGGAGAGGTAGAAGACGCATATCTTATAGTGGATTTTAATGGTAAACCACTTCCTATGCGTGTCTTACTAGGGAGCAGGGTCTTAGCCGATATTTGGAAACAGGGTGTCCAAATAGAGGTTTCATAGACTTTTGCGTGTCCAAAGTGTGGTACAAAATACATACTACTAATAAAATAAACCCTATACATTTACAGATTTTGCTTTTTAGGCCAGATACTGCTTTGTGTGTCTTATAAAAGTGACACTACAGCTTCTACATCTTCTATCTTCCAAGAAAAGTCATAACTATGATGCTGATGTTGATGTTGTAACAGCCATTTACTAAAACGTGTTAATTAGCAACCAAGTCTATTCCCCTTTAGTAGTTTAGCGGCCTTCCTTACTGCAGCTCAAGATATGGTGGCTTAAAGGAGCAATTATGATTCTCAGTTAGCACAAATATCACCTGTCATTAATGGGTGCTTGTATTCCGCTGTAGTTTAGGTAGCGCATTGGCTGGGGCGTGGATGATGAACGGCGGGCGCCGGGCGCGCGGGGCAGCCCTGCAAACCTCACTGACTTGCGAGAGCTGATGGCCGGCGGACTCAGAAAACAAGCCACGGTTCACCGCTCTCTCTGATACATCAAACAAATTACCTCTGTTGTGATCTACTAACCGCCGTTCCACCTGAGCCGGGCATCCCGGAAGACAAGCGAGCGCTCCCGTGCAAAGAACCAACCCAAAGCACAGACAGCTTATGGGGTTAATTTCTATGAATCTGTTTTTCTCTACCCTGCTTTTCCTTAACAATTCAGCCCAAACAAACTTTATATTCCCTGAAAGGTCTTCTGTTGAGAAATACATTAAGCATCACAAAAGTCCCCTCCCAGCAGGGATAAAACGAAAAAAATAGTGAAAATAACATGTACAGTACAGACATTTAATTCCTGTACCAGTCGTCCGGACGTCTACCAGTGCCCGGTTGTACAAAACATGAATAACTTGTTATAAAAATGAGCCATGCACACCAATCACCCGCGTAGCTTTCTAATCGAAGCTTCGTCCAGTTGTGATATCATCCATGCATTCATGACCAGGAAACTCGGTGGCAATCGGGCGTGCGGTCGTGTATTATGCCCGGGTTGCCCAGGCATTTAGTGCAAGAATTAAATGTCGGCACTGTATGATTATTGTTTTCAAACGGAGTTACTCTCCGCAATTATGAACCGGGGACATCCAAATTTCGGTATGGATGAAAGATCAATACATCAAAACGGAGTTTAGGGGTATCATCTCATTTTTCCCGTTTTTCGTATCAGTGTGTTAATTCTCTAAAACTTGTTATTTTGTCATAATGTCCTGAGATTTATATTGTACGATTTACGAAATGTTGTTTGTATACCTTTTGTAGCATGTCTACAGTCAATAAATAATATATATATATAACCCTCGTAGCTAAACCTAATCTGTAAACATTTGATACACACACTGCATGCTTGAACCATGTTTTAATGAACTCTGATAGCCAGAGAAGTGTCAAAAAAGAGGAAGAGAAGAAGAAGAAACAGAAGAGGAAGAAGAAACAGAAGAAGAAAAAAGTAGTTAGTAGTTGCAGTAGAAGTAGAGTGAGGAACAGCAGTAGAAGCAGAGACAATATGCGTGGAGGAATCGATTAAATGTTGCGTTTTTCTTAGGATGTGTATAATCCGAGAATGATAGGAAAGTTTCTCACGAATTGCTAAGCAAAAGGTCTGAAGGACTGGCGGTCTAGACTATTGAACTGAATGTGGATGTGTTCTTATCAACGAGCCTCAAGTGTTCAAACAACATTTATTATTTCTCCCCTATGACCGCCAATAGTTAGAGGCTACGGCTCAGCGCGTGTCGTACAATGCCGCCAAGGGTTAGATAGCTGCATACGAGCCACGCTGCCACCCAGTGCTATTAAAGATTAAACGCCCTCTCGCGGCAAATATCTGATGTCTTATGATGCACTCCGGCTCTTGAGAAGCAGCACATCTCACCCCTGCCCCTTCCAAAATAGCCATAACACCTAACAACTCCCCGGGCGCTCTCACACATGAAAGTTTAAAATTTTGATATGGTTTATTGTTTCTCGTCGGGCTTGTGTATGGGCCGCGTTCCTGGTGCCGCTAGTTTGTGATTCCTTGGTGGATCCCAAGCTCATCTCACACGGCACAATAATGACTTTTATAACACCGACAACCCCCAACAACACATTGCGCCTAATACTTAAATTTTGATTCATGTAACATTCAAGACGTCATAAAGTTTTACGGTTAAAGTGCATTATGGGAGCGCGCAGTAAAAGTTAGCTTATCGCCCTACCTCGGAAGAGGGATGTCACTTTATTGGGGCCAGCCCAACCACTTACAACTGAATTCCACGCTAAATGCAAGCCCATGAAAACCTGGCGGAATTATGCTATTTCCTGTAAGTGACAGCGAGAGAATATTAAGTAATACTTGGTCCACGAGTCGCTCTCCGGATAGGAGGCACTAGTGGACCGTCAGTCCCCCAGTGCTAATACGCAGCTACAGACTCAAGCCCCGAAGACTCAGTACCTTTATGGGGCGCTGGAAGCGCACGAGCACGTTAAGCGCTTATAATGCATATTTATCTAGTGCTGTACGGCCAGGGATGGCGGAGGGAGCCCATAGTAACATACTCAAATGCCATGTAGTGTTAGCGGAAGAGCGTCTTGATGACGGTGGTAGAGGGGTACATCAAACACTGCACTCTGTCATGTTGGGTTAGGGCAAGATAAGAAGATCTGTAATGGCATGCACGCTGGCGACGATGTACCTACGCAACCAGCTCGCATGTATGTATGGTAGACGGGCAGACCCCAAGGCCCGCCCGTCTACCTGATGTCCACCTAAAACTAGTAGACCGCGACGCAAGAATTCGTACAACTTATCTTAGGGTAGACTGAGGTTACGGTCAGTATCAAGGAAGGGCGTCTGTGACTGCAGGTGTAAAATGTTGTTTTGGATGCGTCAATGACGTCACCCAAGCATATACACAGTTGCAAATATAACTGTTGGTGAACTACCTCTTAGCTTTTGAAGCAGATACAGTACTGCCTGAGCCCTGTAGGTATTTCTATATTAGTCTTAAATTTCCACAGATCACAAAGGTTCTTCAATAAGAAATGTTGATTGGCACCAAACCAACAAATCTCCTTCCTATGCAATGTGAACCATAATTCTCACCTCACTCGTAAATATTTGGAGACCCAAACGTGACCTGTCAACCACAGCGCTGCGCAAGAATGGGTTCAGGGTTTTAAAAACCCAAACAGCATAGCGGATATCGATACTTCAACACTTTCCCCTATAGTTTTCCTCTGTGACGCTGTGGCGTGGCGCGGAAGTCTAGCGTCCGGCTAACCCTTGAGCCTGCTGATGTAATTCAGGAGCATAGGGTTTTTGCGTCACGCATCAAACCTCCACCTGGACGAGCACCAACTCAGCGAGACCCACAGGATACCAAACTGAACAGAAACTCTAATAGTCTAGTCCAGTCCTACGTTAAAAAGCTTAACAAACTAAATAGAATTGGATAAAAAAAAATTAATGAGGAAGTTGCTATCTGGAAAACGGGTTAGTTTTAGGTCAAAAGGTTTATATCGGATTCCCGTCCAAAAATGACGATGCCGGTGCCGACGTATGGTCAGTCGTCAATCGTTAATTGCTGCTATCAATTTAATTCAAAGGTTTATTGTATACACATGAGGGCCATATACATAGGTATAGACATGACTGGAAGTTGCACAGGGAAGTCATACAGTATTTACCTGCATTGCTATCTGATATATAATTAACCTCTACGTCTAGGGTAGGGTCGGCACTGCAGTTGATACGATTTCTGAATTGATAGATATGTTAGTTCCCCAATAATGGGGATTCGGCTCAAATATACCAGCTCGAATGCTTCAGGAAAACACCCGACAAGAGATCAGTTCATATAAAACAAATTGTGATGGTCCATCAATAGCAACTATTCATTCAGCTACTTTTGATGCATGGTTATCAGAAAGGTCGACTTTGAATATTTCATAACTTCAAATCTATGGAGATTGTTCGTCTCCAGCTTTGACATTTCCTCGCGCACCTTAAATGTGCTCTAATTGTAGCACCCTGGACAGACTATCAGCACCAAGTAGGAGTTAGCCCAGAGCATTACCTACGAGTCGCCTCAATTATTCATCCGCACCTCGCACAAGCCATTGTTTGATCGCACATTAACAAGTTATCAAGCAATAATTGCAATGGGTTGAAAGTTGACGTATCGATAATGTAAAACCAGACTGGTACCACGGCTTTGGCAGGTAACTGTATATATATATATATATATATATATATATATATATATATATATATATATATATATATATATATATATATATATATATATATATATATATATATATATATATATATATATATATATATTATATATATATATATATATATATATATATATATATATATACACACACATATATATATATATATACATATATATATATATATATATATATATATATATATATATATATATATATATATATATATATATATATATATATATATATATATATATATATATAAATTTGTGTGTGTGTGAGAGAGAGAGAGAGAGAGAGAGAGAGAGAGAGAGAGAGAGAGAGAGAGAGAGAGAGGATGGTTGGCTGGCTCTTTGAAGTTCTCTAGAGTGGACCAGCCATTGTTCACAGCATTAGGTGTTCATACTAGAGCAGCTGAAGTGTATGGTAGTGTTCACTATAGTCTGTCTGTACACAGACTAGGCAATCTAGCAATCTGCACCCAACTCCTGTGCTCACCCACATGGAATTGGTCCTGTCAACGCGACAAACACATCAACGCTGATACTATCGTCATGCGATTCCTTCCTTCTATGGTATGCATTACGCATGATATGTGCGAGGCTTATTCATAACTTACTTAGGGTGACTGGTGTTATAAAGCAACATAATCAGTCATCTTAATAGTACACTCGATACCACCCTTGGTTTGGTTCATCAGTTTTGGTTCCAAGTACCATGCTCTTTCAAGATAGATCAACCGAAACCCGTTGTTTAATAGGCTTCTACCTCTCTCGTCATACAACGGATAATGCTAAAGATAAAACAGAAAAAGGCACGTGTTTCATTTAAAACGCTACTCTGTCTAAATGGTAGCAGAGTTTCCGAGTTAATATGCTGTGATTCTATGTGACGGGAGGTAGAACTATAATTTAGCTAGCTGTCAGGAGTATAGCAATGAAGCCCACGAAAAACTTAACAAGTGCGGCAACAGCACACGTGTAGCCCCTTGGGAGGGCTGCAAAACCCACACTAACTAGAAGCAGGCAAACATGGCACTGTGCGTCAATATCCCACGGCTGCCTCATCATACTCTTTGCATCTGCAGCGCATCCCAATAATCAACTACATAATAGACTATTAAAGATGTGCAGCACTCCCTACTGTCTCCCACTGCTAATGGCGGCAGTCAACTTAAAGGCCAACTCTCGCGAGAGCAATAATTGATCTCGTAACGTGGAAGACCATATCAAGGTATCGAGGGGCTACCTTTGTTACCCTCTATATTAAAAACACATTTTCAGGAGAAGTCACTGGTTCCTGCTGACTCTTCTCCAGTCATTTTAGTTATGCTTGAAATGAGATTGAAATGAGATGAAGAACCAGCTCTTAACATTTCCCAACAAAAGTATTACATTAGAACAGTTATCAACACTTTAATAGATAGATAAAAATAGTATACCACTAACTAACTTCAAATGTGTTTTTATATCGTGGCATACGCAAAGTAAATAATTTTTGAAAATGTGACCCAATCACGGTCGACGAATGACAAATGCGGAACTGTGCTCTATTAATAGCCATGAGCGGCGACATAACAAGATGCAAATACACCCACAGAGGTCTATAAGGTACCTAATTCGGCAATGTGACAAAATTAAGAATATTTCTTTCAATGGAAATATTATAAATTATTTACAGTTTCGATAAAGTTAAAGTTGAACAGTTTTATTTGATCAAAAAACTTGCAAAAGTTAACATTTGGTCAACTACTAAGCACATTACTGTACTCCAATCTACCTATATAAGTAGCATCATTAGGTTAGTAGGGTAAGCACAATCGATAATTGTTGCGCTCTACCGGGCTTCCTCTCGATTTGTCATCGGATCGGGAGCAAGAGGGGAATGCTAATACTGGGTGAGGGTGTGTCGGTTATTCGCCCCGATACGCTCCTCTGACCTTGATCGTGGCCTGCCGTATGGACTACGGCATTGCCAATGACTGTTATCTGTCTCTCAACCCTGTCTGAATTTGAGTCCCTGCTGGGGCATGAAAGATTGATTTCTTAGACTTGAAACCAAGCGGCGGATTGGTTTCCCATCCACACCTACTTACATGCGCCCTAGCAGCAACTTGGCAGAAAAACTGACCAAAAATGAAAATTCCAAATTTAAGTTTTAGCGTGTTCCTGCGCGGCAGCGTAAGCAGGGTCTACCAACTGCAAGATTGCATTAGCATGGGATAACTTCACTACCCTAACCCCGAGAATACTCGTAGCATTAAGAAATTACGAACAAATATGTAATTTAACTGAATGACCAAAGTTCGTGGAGAATAACTAGGACGACTGCAAATGACATGTGCTTCAGCCGGTTTAACATCTCATTTATCAATGTCATATCTGTTAGCCGAGCTTTTTGACTCTTGGTACATGAGTTAGCTAGCCCAAAGTGTGTGGTCGCAGGTATATATGTGTTCTCTAATATTTATTTCATTATAAGAATTGCCAAACGAAAAAAAAGGATTTCTCTAATTCTTCAACCTGTTACAACTGCCGAAATATGCCCTAGCCGCAATTTGGCAGAAAAAACTGACAAAAAATGAAAATTCCAAATTCTGGTCTCAACGTGTTCCTGAGCGGCAGCACAGTAAGGGTCTACCAACTGCAAGATCGCAGTGCGTGTAGAATGCGATACCTTCACTAACCCTACCCTCGAGAATACTCATAGTTTCATTAAAAGAATTGCCAAACGAAAAAAAAGGATTTCTCTAATTCCTCCACCTGTTACAACTGCCGAAATACGCCCTAGCCGCAATTTCGCAGGAAAAAATGAAAAAAATGAAAATTCCAAATTCTGGTCTCAACGTGTTCCTGAGCGGCAGCACAGGCAGGGTCTACCAACTGCAAGATCGCAGTTCGTGTAGAATGCGATACCTTCACTACCCTACCCTCGAGAATACTCGTAGCATTATGAAATTACGAACAAATATGTAAATTTTACTGAATGACCAGAGTTTGTGGAGAATAGCAGGGCGGGTACTTTCCAGTTAAGTACAAATTTATAAATCAATAGTTGTTGTTTTGTTTTTATTTTTGCATTTTCACCATTTTAAATTAGCCCAAAGTATGCCTTTATTAGGCAGATATTACATGCACCTGGATGGTAGGGCCTATTTGTGACTACTGTGAAGGCTTTGACATGTCCAGAGCATCATGTTTGATTGTTAACCCATATTAACCACCTGCATTAACCAATGATTTAAGATAATTGGTTTCGCATCGTTTGTCTAGGATTGTCTTGCCACTGAAGAATCAGTGATATTAATATTTCATATTTTCCTTTGGATATAACTCCATTCTCTGAGTGCAATTTAACTGCCAGCAGACTCCCCGCAGGGCTTGTTTCATAAAAAAACATTGCGCTTGACATTTTCTGATTCATCATGGGGCCTCCAGCGCCACATTATCATTATTTAGTAACCGCTGACGATGGCAATGACATGTTTGGTCGCCTGTATCATAAACAAAAGTCATCATGGAACAAGTTTTGTGGCGCACACCTATTCCAGGATGGGCAGCGCTCGCGCAGGCACGCTTATCAATTATGGATCCCTCTTAGTTACGCCAGATGGTTTTTGAATGACGTTGGAACTCATCAGGGAGCAAGTGTGGAACAGCAATTCTCTCTGGTGATAATGATGATATTGACGAGGAGGAGGAGGAGGAGGCAGAAGAGGATGAGGATGATAATAGTGAATTAGCGATGGTGAGGCCGGTGGTGGTAGGCTAGGAAATAAATGCATGAGGAATGTTGTTATTGCTTTTGTTGTTGTTGTTGTTGTTGTTGCTGCGGCTGCCACTGCTGCTGTTGTTTTGTTGGTGGATGTTAATGTGGTTGTGGATAGTAGTGGGATATGTTTGGATAGTTCTTCGATTTGTTGGATTTGAGAATATTTTTTAGACAAGAATATTTAATGTCAATTCAATTTTGTGAAGAGAAGACACAAACATACATATGGAACACCCCTACTCGACGATTTTCTCACGGCTAGACTAACGAAGCATTTCGTAACATTTTCTTCCACCAAAAGCTGATAAAACAAGCCTCAAATATTGTTTTTATCCCATTAACACTTAAAAGTTCCTCCAGATATTGTCGTCTGGATCGACGATACTTTCGACAATAACTTTTGAATTGAGAATAATTTTACAGAACATTTGAAGAAGAGTTGTGGATAATATGCCGATGAACATTTCTTCTCCAAAAACTTTGCCAATTCTGCTTTAGTCGGAAAGATTTCATCAAAATTGTCAGACTGGTTTTGGCCGCTGTGAGCATTAATGGGTTAATGGTGTGTACAATGCCGATACATACTTGTATCATGTCGTCTCACACTCACAGACCTCTACAGTGTTTGCGACACCTGGTGTGAGCGAATAACTTACCGCCGTGCAAGGGCAAACTAGGAGAAGCGCCCAATCGTTTTGATCTCTTCAAAGTTCGAATTTTGAATTTGATCGGTATCAGCCGGAAGTGACTTTGTCACTCGTAATGAGATCTATGAGATTTCCCAAGTTAGTACAGCTGTTCTCACCTGGTAACTGGTTTACGAATATGTGAAATATCACATTTCTCCTCATGTAACAAACTGTTTCGTACATTACTTTATAACAACTGGCGGCAGAATTGAGGTTTCTGTATATGACAGTAGTGTTGAGAAGCGATGACACAGCAGTGGCCGTAGCAGGCAGCCCGCCGCCTTGGAAACACCCGCTCGCTCAGCAGCGAGTGGAGGCAGCTATCAGATAGCCGACTTGGGGATACGACACGCTTATGGAAATTGACATTTTATGCGGTAAAGCTCTTACCCTGAATTAATAAATAGCAAATAAAGGAAATATAAAATAGTAACTGGTGAGGCAGTACAGGTGAGAGAGGGGTAGTCTGTGGGGGCATTCTTCAACTCTGCTCAATGGCTGCTCTGGGAGCGGGGACGACGAGGTCTTGATGAGAGCACGCCAGGCTCCCGAGGGCACTAGCGCACCTCATGGTATAAGCGAGTCTGGTTAACGCCTCACACGCTCATAATTGATAGTCTCCGAGTGAGTGTGTGTGGAGGGGGGGGGGGGGGGTGTTGTACTGCAGCACTTGTAAGCTGCTGGCTACAGTGTTTACCTACAGGATGGGGGGGGGGGGGGGATGGGTTGGCAGGGAAATACCTCCACGAGTAATATTACTAGTGGGAATACATGCTTAATGCCATTACACCGCACAAGGGGACGATAAACTATGGTTATGCATATGCGCCCAAATGGTAAACAGTAATACGAGGTTGTTAGAAATCAAAAGGGATACTATGGAGCCGTCTATGCAATATAACGAACAATGGTCATTAGCGGTTTGATACTGCTATCAACCAACGAATGAACAGATATTATAGTCATATTGATATTCGGTAACATTCTGTGTATGATATTCCCACAAGTCTCGATAGCAGGTTAGAACCTGATTCCTTACAATTAATCTGGGTACTTTAATCTACCCACGAGTTGGATGGGAGGGTCGTTGACAGTTTTCATCTGCATCAGATGTACCTATTACGGAGCATTGGGGTTCTTCTAGGTGTTAGTGATTTATCAGTACTGGCGCATAGAGATCATCTGGATTCGAAAGGGAAGAGACAACGTGAATAAGTTGCGTCAGAACTAATATGACCACAAGTGTTAGGTCTAAGCAGCGCGAGAGAGCACCTGGGCTTCGTTTTGTTGACCCCTTACCAGCTTTGGGTTCGACCTGGGCCTTGTTCAGCACCATAAACGTTGATCAACGTTTCCCGTTCAGATCGTCATCGCAAGTAAACGTTGAAACCGTTCAGATTCCGTTTTCCCACCACGTTGATCAACGTTGATGGTCCTGAACAAGGCCCAGTCGAACCCAAAGCTGGTAAGGGGTCAACAAAACGAAACCCAGGTTAAAAAGACTACAAGTCTGAGGCCTAATTTACATCAAGTCCCGTCGTTAAAAACACATTAATATTCATCCTTCGTGAGAGATCACCTGTCTACAAAGACATCAGTAACAGAAAAGACTGGGACTTAGTCGAGTTTGTATATTGACAATTGTCGCAGGTCAAAATATGGTATGTCAATTAATGATTGTTACGAGTGAAAATGGTGTGGTGTGTCAACTTAACGACTGGTTAAATTGGTGTATCTACAGAGGTAAGAAAGGTTGAACAATTACTGATTGTCACAATCGAAAATAGCGAGTACTAGTAAATAAATGATTGTCACAGGCGAAAGTAGTGAGTAAATAAATGATTGTCAAAGGCGAAAAATAGTGAGTAAATAAATGACTATCAAAGGCGAAAATAGTAAGTAAATAAATGATTATCAAAGGGGAAAATAGTGAGTAAATAAATGCTTATCGAAGGCGAAAATAGTGAGTAAATAAATGCTTATCAAAGGCGAAAATAATGAGTAAATGTATGTATGTATTTTATTGACTACAGCTTCAGCTATAAAAGTACAGTACATCACAAATAATAAATTCAAAATATATACATAGGAGAAAATAAACAGTGGAACAAATGAAAAGAACATAAATAAAATAAATTACTTATATAGATAATATAATGATTGTCACAGGAGTTGGTGAGCTCACCTGGTCTCTGAAGGGCAGGTTGGCGAATGAGGGGGTGAGAAGTGAATGAGTTGGTGAGCTCACCTGGTCTCTGAAGGGCAGGTTGGCGAATGAGGGGGTGAGAAGTGAATGAGTTGGTGAGCTCACCTGGTCTCTGAAGGGCAGGTTGGCGAACGAGGGGGTGAGAAGTGAATGAGTTGGTGAGCTCACCTGGTCTCTGAAGGGCAGGTTGGCGAATGAGGGGGTGAGAAGTGAGTGAGTTGGTGAGCTCACCTGGTCTCTGAAGGGCAGGTTGGCGAATGAGGGGGTGAGAAGTGAGTGAGTTGGTGAGCTCACCTGGTCTCTGAAGGGCAGGTCGGCGAATGAGGGGGTGAGAAGTGAATGAGTTGGCGAGCTCACCTGGTCTCTGAAGGGCAGGTTGGCGAATGAGGGGGTGAGAAGTGAATGAGTTGGTGAGCTCACATGGTCTCTGAAGGGCAGGTTGGCGAATGAGGGGGTGAGAAGTGAATGAGTTGGTGAGCTCACCTGATCTCTGAAGGGCAGGTTGGCGAAGGAGGGGAGGTTCTTTGCCCACTTGACGGCCATGAAGAGAAGTCGCGCCGAGCACTCGTAGATAGTTTCCTGCCCCGTGGGAAAGATGGCGCCAGCGTCGCCTAGGCAGGGGGACATGTTGTGGTGGTGATGGTTTCTCTCCTGCTCTACACTTGTAACATCAATATTCTCATCGTTAACTGGAATAAAAGAAGAATTAATGTGATTAATTTTGTGTATCTATTTCGTTTAATGCGTTTATTTGATACAAAACTACATGTATACATGAAATAACACATTTACATGAAATAAACGTAATACATATTATTAAAGTTGAAATAATGAGCGAAAGACTAGTAAAGAACAATACGGAAACAAACACTTGAAGCAGAATAGACCAAACTAGAACGCGAAGAGGGGAGTTATCGAGATATGAGAGAGAGAGAGAGAGAGAGAGAGAGAGAGAGAGAGAGAGAGAGAGAGAGAGAGAGAGAGACTAGATTAAGTTGGCTTGTGGGGATCAGTTCGTAGATATAGGGTCATTTTGGGCTGTGTATATATTCTAATGGTTACTTGTCAGAAAAACGGCAACTTCCCATTACTGTCAAGAAATCTACAAAGAGAGCCGGGTTAAGTAGATTCGGACGGATTAAAGCAAAATATGAGAATAGAATGAATATCGCATGCGCTAAAGATATGCATAAAATTTTCAAAGCAAAGGGGAGAGGGAGGAAATCACTCTCAGAAAGTTATGTTCATAACATGACATGGCTGATGAGGTTTGGCGGATGGAAAGGGATAACTGCAATACCTTAGGCAAGTACTAGTATTGGTCAATGGACCTATATTTCGGTGTGGAACAAGTTCTCCTCTTCGCTATATATTCCGACCCCCCCCCCCCCAACTGGGTAACACGAGAACTAAAAGCCCCCCTAGGAAAGAGCGTGCATGGCGCCGTGAGACAGTAGTAGCTGACGCGGCATAGTGGCTCCTCGCGCCAAAACTGAGTGTGTGGAAAGAGAAATTCTCATCTGAGATAGAAAATGGGCTTGCGTCATCTCATCGTGATGTTATCTAGGATATGCACGCACCTGTGTTATAAATACATACACAAGAAATAAACTAATAGGAAAGGCCTGCTACTGGAGTTCGGTTACATCATTCCGTTTTACTTCATGCATAAAGACACATTTTCTTGTAGTTCAAACACAATATCCTATCATAATCATCTCTTCATTCTCTCTATCATTCTAAAAAGATGAGTTCTCGTTGCAGTATCCACTGAGCAAGTTGGGCGGACTAGAGACAAGTTGGTTGTCTTTCATGAGTGGCAGCTCTGGCCAGCGCACGCGCTATCACGTGATTAGGCAAATCAGGTGTGCTCTGACGTGTGGCTGGGCAGACGAAGAATGCCTGCCTTTTCTCTCACACTCTCATCACGTCCGAGTTCAGAGGTTCCCGCTCAATTCAATTGCCTTGATTCACTGCCATATTTCACCGTCGGCAAATTTGCCTCCGCCGGCAGAGGAAAAGACAAGTCAATTTTGAAAAACAAGGAATTTCATTAAGGCTATAATCAGACGAGCTCGCTACATCATTATAGTCCGTTTCGCACCAAATCTTTTCTATCATACATCCCTAACAGAAGCGTAAACTAATTCATTTTTTCTCCGATGAAGTTTTTGGCGCTTCCTATTATCGCGGATTACGGAAACTCATCGTAGCGCGTGTGCACATTCCGGGGCCGTGCAGATAAGGGCCCTAAACGGGGCGCTCCCTTCACCGCAGGGAGCAGTAATTGAGTTGGCTTGCCCCCTCCCCTAGCTTCATACCCCGTTACCGCCTCGCCATATTGCCAGCCGGCCGCTGCTATTACTGCGTCATTAAAGAACAGCAGACGGCCTCATGGATTAGCGGGAGAGAACAACACCATTTCTCGCAAACTGAAAGAACATACACTAGGCCAACTTGCAACAATAACGATAATAGTTAATAAGAAGCAAATACACGTTTAACTAACGACACATCTACTTCATGGAGTTGTAGTTTGGCCAATTTCACTCATCGGAAGCTTATCGATTTCCCCGCCTCCATTTGTCAAGAACACACTATTGGATGAGATTTTCTTTGAGGCAATTTCTAAGAAATATTCCTTTTACCCATGGTAAATTGGAATACTTAAGGGAAAAGATGAAAACTGAGGGGCCTCATTGTCAGCATATGACAATTTGGCATGAAGATGGAGGCAGAGGAGAGAGCTGAGCAAATGACAGTGTTCCCTAAAGGTCAGCGGAATCCTTCAAGCTACTTGGCCAGAATGCGGGATGAATACTCAGGGTCGCCGCCGCTGGCTGCAAAAGATGCACTCCTAGCCGCACCCGCTTTTCCGGGACAAGGCATGGAATCCCGGGGGGGGGGGGGGGGGGGGGGGGGGGGGGGGTGCATACGTTCGTTATCAAAATTAAAAAACACCCCTAAAGCACTGATTTCTGGCCAAGAAAGCACCCTTATTTTAATAATAACACTGACTTTCTCCACTAAATAAACACCTCTTCTTTTACCAAAACACTGACATTGGATGAACGGGAACACGTATTTTAACTTATGATTTTATAATCCTGTGCTTGTTTAGCGGCAGCAAACTCGTAAGCCCTGAGTCATTTCGGGAGTCACTCGGCGTCAGAGCCGCGTATATTTCGTGGATTGTAAGTGGATTTTGACCCCCATACTTCGTTCCTGGGTACAAAAAAGTACCCTTCTTTTACAAAATAGCGGACATGCGGAGGTCTTAAAATAAGACCCCTTCTTCCGCGAAATACGTGACGAAGGTGCGGCCCCCTTCTGTACCTGAGTGCCCCCCTGGGCATGGAATACTAGGAATGCGAACCAGGACAGTGAATTGTTGGTTGAAGGAGGGGGGGGGGGGGGTGCAGAGAGCAAGGGTGTAGGCACATAGAGAGCAAAACTTTGAGATCTTTAGTAGACTTCCCGGCAGATCACCAAGAAAGCCTGATGATTTTTCTGCAACCATTTTTTGAACCAAAAAAGTGATGGCCGTTTCGTGTGGGCAGACGTCAGATGACTGGTATACATATTCTGCCTGCATGGGGAACGCCGTTCTTTTGTGTATCGTTGATATATTCGTTACTGATACTACTAACCTGTTTCTAAAGACAATCATTAATGGACTTAATGGACCTGTTCTGCCTTATATACAGTGTGTATTTCTGGTCATGTATAACAGACCATATGTTACCTTTTCTTTTGAATATTTGTAATTTGTATGTTTTTCATTTATTACTTTTGTACCACAGTACAGTCAATAAATGATATATATATAAACCATCCGTGTAACGAGTGAAACACCATCGAAAAGAGCTCCCTTCTTTTCTTTGCTCCACATACAGGGGCACATACAGGTCAGTTTATGTCTGATTGCCCCACGACCGCGCTGCGCAACAGCTTATATTAATCTCAAGCCCAAATAGTTATGATAAATTCGCTCGCGTTTTCCACACGTCCTGTGTTAAATCAGACTAGGGCATCTATGCAAAACAAGTCGCTCTGAACCTGCGTCATTGTAATGGAAACGTCATCGTATCAGTCTGTATGCGTTTGGATATTATTTGGAAAAATGGGTACATTACACAATGCATTTTCTCTAGGGCTAACAATGAACGGGCTTATGATTTAAAATATGTGTTTATGGAACTTACCACCATCATCGGGTTCAAGTTTTGCGCTGGTCTCGGCTGTCATAAGACTGGCCATAAAGCGGTGATTGTTGCCGGGGCTAAAGGCAGGGTGGGTCGCTGACACAGTTGACGCACTGCCCGCAAGGGGGTGCTCGAGCTCGGCCTCGATCTGATCTTGTCGTACCTGTGCACTGTTTCGGGGCTGCCGTTCATTCTGCACAGCTGAAACGAACATGATTTGATAAAGTATGTTTTAATAGTATTTTGAATGAGATAGGCCGAAAATGTTTTCGAATAACTAAATGTGTGTGATTTTGTGTATTTGAGTATATAGGGAAACCTCTCATTGTGAACACCACGGAGATGTGCACATGAAATGTGAACACATTATCCTCATTCTCTTCTCTCACCTCTGAGGTGTGGACAGCCCCTGATTGTGAACGCTTTTACCCAGCTCCGAAGGTGTTCACATCTCCGAGGTTTCACTATATATATATATAATATATATATATATATATATATATATATATATATATATATATATATATATATATATATATATATATATATATATATATATATATATGTGTGTGTGTGTGTGTGTGTGCATACACACACACACACCCCAATGCATACACACACATACATACATACACACACACACGTACATACATGAAGATAGATAGAGAAATAGATATAGATAGGTAGATATTGATGCATGTACGTGTGTTTGGATGTATGTTTGTATGCATGCAAGTATGTATGTATGTGTACGTGCGCGCGTGTGTGTTTATGAATTCAGTGAAAGTGGTAATGAAATAATATACACAAATCTCAATGTTTTCAATCAGATTTCACACGAGTTTTAGTTCATGGGGTTAAAAGTTCCAAATGAGGAAACAATACGGCGGATTCCCACCGTGAGGCCGGGGATATTGAACATTGCATTGAGGAAAAAGTGGCAAAACAATATGATCTAAAGCGATTTGTTTTCCTATGGCACTAGTAGCGGCATTGATTTATATGATGGCTGAGCAAAGCAATTGATCATTTTAAGCTGTGATAGTTGTGACTGCAGCTGTTCTCTCCATGTATTTGTTATCATTGATCATTCTTTAGAACTCAGCGAACTTTACATAAAAATCATTCTAAAGGTTGTTTATAAATTTCTAATGCCGCCATATACTCATGTGGTGTTTTTGACATTTGTAATGTCCGTTCTATTTATCGCACTCATAATAGTCTAGGTATCTCAAAACAGACGACGAAGGTAGGATTGGGATTTGAAATTAATGGAACAAAAAAAGATGAATATAAAATGACACTGAATAAGCTCCGGGACCTGCATCGTTCATATTGACGAGGATGAAAGGGCTAGTTTTATATGAACTCGAGCGGCTGCATGGAGAAGTTACTCGCACTTTATGTCGTGTGACGATGGACACTATATTCCTGGACCACCCACCCCATACTGGTGCTCTGGCTACTGAAACTTATACTGCTGCGGCTACTACTACTACTACTACTACTACTACTACTACTACTACTACTACTACTACTACTACTACTACAGGTGAACTTGGATATGACGGACCACTGTACGACGGATTTTTGCATATGACGGACGATATGCTTGGTCCCAGTCCGATGCATATCAAGTATTCGTCATATGTATACGATGGATTTTGCATATGACGGACCAATTTTCCTGGTCCCATGGAGTCCGTCATATCCAAGTTCACCTGTACTACTATTACTACTACTACTACTACTACTACTACTACTATAACGTCTGCAACCACTACTACAGCCGCAACCGCTACTGCTGCTGCTACTACTACTACTACTACTACTACTACTACTACTACTACTACTACTACTGCTACTATAACTTCTGCAACCACTACTACAGCCGCAACCGCTACCGCTACTACTACTACTACTACTACTACTACTACTACTACTGCTACTAATTAGTGCTGACATTTCCACGACAAACGAATCATTCTTGCTGTTGCCATTCTCTCGTGCCAGTCCTCCAAGAGAGTTGTCGGGTGAAGCTACAGGTCTGGCCCTCCCCGTCTTCGTGTGTGTCACAATTGAAGACGAGGTATTAGGCAGAAATGATTAAATTCACTGAGCACATCAAACGTTATGGGTTTTGTTGTGCGAGTTGTAATCGTGTGTGAGGTAGTCGGCCTCTGCAGCGACGCTTTATGCTTTATTAAGTTCATTATAATCCCATAACAATGCACTCAAAATCATTAAACTAGCCTTAAAGGAGGGCCGTATTGTGGGAGCCAGGAGAGAGATCCTATGAAGTGTTGGTCCTGATAATGTCCTTATCGATAATTGAAGTCGTCGGCACGTTCTCCAGGCGCTCACAAGCACGATCTTCCTTCCCACTCATCAAAGATGGGATGGTGACTTATCATGAGCCTTTCTTGCTGCTTATTGGTGTGATGAGCAGTGAATGGAACACCCACTGACAACCTCCCCCAGTGTAGCCGTACTAGGAACCAGTGAGGGAACGATGTGAGGCTTGCGTCAGTTTCTACAGTACGATCAGCGTATGTATGTATGTATGTGTGTATGTATGTATTTGTACTGAATGCACACGCTTTGATATACTAGTATATCAAAATAAGAAAATTACTTCATGAATTCGACACCCACTAGAGAGCAAAACATCCTGAGTTGGCTGCCAGCAAGCCAATGCCTGATGCACTAGTCCACTTTAGACATATAAGAGGGCTCTCTGACAACTGCGTACGTGCATGCGGTTTTTGGATCTGTGCTGCATGCTATCAGTTACAGGCATTGGGTCCAAGCAGGAACTTTATAATTTATAGTCTAAACTTCCTGGTCCAAGTAAGAGAAAGATCCCAGTGGGATGCTGTGTATATATATATATATATATATATATATATATATATATATATATATATATATATATATATATATATATATATATATATATATATATATATATATATATATATATATATATATATATGTATATATATATATATATATATATATATATGTATATATATATATATATATATATATATATATATATATATGTATATATATATATATATATATATATATATATATATATATACGCAGATAGTTAAAGGACTAAAGATATGCACGTGTTCCCTTGGCGGAAGCTGGGATTAGGATTCAAAGATATTTCTCAGCCTTTCCGCGAGTTCCACCTTTATGGCGGCAGTGACATTGAAGGATTGTATACCATATAACGCTTCCCTGATTGACTAAGACCTGATTATGAATATAAGTAAAAGTTAAGATTTGTATATGTACCTCTTCCTAATTAAGGACTTCCCAGCTAGAATAATGATTGATGGTTACATCAGGTTATAAGAAATTGGTAAATGTTCAACAAAGTTAATAGCCGATGGAGGTAATGCATATCAATACATATTTTTACGCGGTATTTTTCTTTCTAAAGCACAACGCATGGACAAGGGAATTTAAAGTTAAGCCTTTAAAAATGGCAAAGATAAACTCGTGACTGTCACAGTTTAGATGTTATACTATCTATTGGTTCTAGGCTGTGTCAAATGTGTTTGCTATAAAATACAAATATTTTACCCAGGCCACCTCTTTAAAAGGACGCGCGATACTTAGGAGGTAAATATGGTCTCTGGATGGCATCTTTTCCCGCAACCCCCTATTCGTCATGATAAGTGACAGCACAAAAAGCTGTTTGTCTTATCACCTCTGGGTTCTTGCTATAAACATTGCAGCCATTCTCCAATTTTGGTAATTACCTTCCCCCATTATCGCTCAGCGGCTCCATAAGGCACCGCCACTTTGGCTGTTGTGGGCTCTGTAATTAGCTTTGTCACGGAAAAGGTATTGACATGCTCTTAAAAATGGACGTAGTGAGTGAAAGGTATATTTTGTGTCCGTCAAGAAAGTGTTTTTGCAGGGCAAGGATACACTATTATTCTGCATCCTTGGCCTGCAAAACACTCTCTAGTATCATGAAAGCAATTCTCGTTATCTCCTTATCCTAAGATCCCAAGTCACCGTACGTCACTCGTCTATACTCGCTAGCGGAAACTTAGCTACTCATGCGCCCACCAGGGCTGGGAGTAACAGCCAGACCCAGAGTTTAAACTACCAAAGAGAAGAGTAGAACGAACCCAATCTCGACAGAGGCATGCCGTTGTTTCAACAAAAAGTTTAGAAAATCACATTGCCAACCTATGCATGCTAAGAGTATACTTCAAAGTTGTTCACTGAATGCTCACCAACACTGAACTATCAACGTTGAAGTACTGACCAGGTACTCCTGCAGATATATTTTCGTGATAGCAGAATTTCTAGTTTTGTGAGAGCTGGGAATAGGAACGATAGCAAAGTTGTCAATTAACTACAGATCCCCATTCCGGGGAGAGCAGTTCGAAATTAGGTGAGAATTATCTTTTGTTATTGAGACTTAGTCTTAATCAGGAATAATTAATAGTTCTAGAGCTTTAGTAAAAAAAGTAGCTTCAACTATTTATTGAGAGCGGTTCTTCTTCAGTTATATTAAGCATATGTCTTTAGTGATATTTCCATTTCATAGGTGAGAGCAGTGAGATAAAACACGTTACCAATAGTTTTGGTTAGGTTAGTTATATTTTTAAGTGATAGAACCTTTATGTAGTTCTACTTCTTAAATGATAGCTACTCTCATTCTATGGTGATCGCAGCAGCAGCAGCAGTAGTATATTTATTGACAGCGCATCAAAAATACAGAAGGTGCAACTAAGAATAAATCAATCCTAACGCTACGGTGATATTGGCTGTGCGCAGTCAGTGATTAGGTCTCCTGTGAGAATGCTAATACTTGTATTGTTACGGAGGTTCTGGTGCATCCTTAACCCATTAATGCTTAAGAGTTCCTCCATCAATTATCGTCTGGATGTATGATACTTTTGAAAATAACTTTGGAATTGACAATGATTTTACAAAATATTTGAGGGGGAGTTGTTGGTAATGTTGTGATAAACATTACTCCTTCAAATATTTTTCCAAAAATGCGTTTGATAGAAAAATATATTCGAAATTGTCAGGCCTGTTTTGGCCTCTTTGAGTGTGAATGGGTTAACGGAGAGTACGCATGTTTCTGGACAGTCCTGGGAAGTTGGAATGGCGTCGGCCGCAGTAAGCGACCTGCAGCTCGCCCGCGGTCAGTACGTACTCTCCTAGTTGAAAGCTTGCCGGACTGGGTTCGGGTCGCAGTGTGAAGTACCATTAGGACTGCTACCGAATGGCCTAATATTGTATTGTGTTGAGTGGGGTCCTGACTCGCCCTGTATTATATGTGAGGCACTCGAGGCGAATCCGTGGAGCTAATTCCAGCAGCAGTCTAATGCACGTCCTCGCCTGCCACTTGGCTTGGTGGCGCGGAACTCGCCCCTCCCACCCCACCCACCCTCCCTCGCACACGGCCACCCCCTCCCCCTCCCCCTTCAGCGCCTTCAACGGCGGCCGTACGCCACACAATATGCAGACGTTAAGAGCCAATCGCAATATGCTTTGCTAGGGGTTGTTATACCTGTGGTCGTTAACTTTTAGCGCTGCCAGGAGTATCTCAGACCACGGAGTGAATACTCTGCTTGGTCATCAGATAGTCAGTGAGCGAAGTTGTTCCCCTCAACATGCAATGACCACTAGGCCTTCTATGTATGTATGAATGTATGTATGTAGACACCCTTAAACACATACATATACGTATATATCGAGTTATTAAGCGAGTGAATGAAGTCGCGAGATGCTAAATTGTAAAACTTTAAGTGAATATATATATATATATATATATATATATATATATATATATATATATATATATATATATATATATATATATATATATATATATATATATATATATATATATATACATACACACATGTATGTATGCAAGTATGTTTGGTAGTATGCATGTGTGTATGTATGTATGCATGTATGTATGCATGCATGTGTGTTATTGTAACTCGCTCATTGCTCGAGTGGCCAAGCTGATATTGTATGGTAAATGTGTAGTTTCTAAGATCTTGGTGAGCTTGCCTCGGCACGGCGTTGGTTGTGCAGTCAGTGTCAGTGCCAGTAGAGTGAGGCGTCTAGTATTACCCATCACGGCACCCAGTCACGACCAAATCAAAGCACCATTTATATTCCACGATGGATTTCAGATGACGCATGATGGCATTGGGAGAAGGCACACTTGCTTTTTGTGACAATAAATCTTAGTGAATTAACACCGCCCCACATGGAATCCTCCTAAGCCTGATCTATGTAGTCAGCGTCTCGTCTTTCTCAAAGCTGAATTTTAACGACGTGATTTTCGCACTAAACCTCCACAACATAAGCCTCTGCAAGACAACTATCAGAAAGTCAAATAAGCCCCGCCTGCTGCTTATATGCATGCTCTCTCTCTCTCTCTCTCTCTCTCTCTCTCTCTCTCTCTCTATACATATATATATATATATATATATATATATATATATATATATATATATATATATATATATATATAAACTCTATGTACAGAGTATATAGATGTGTACCCCTGGAGACAGAGGGTAGGACCAATGATTTCTACACGCAGAGGTTGACCCAAGTGTAGACAAATACACACTTAATCTCAGATCAAATGCATTATTTGTAAATCAAGAAAATTATTATTATATAATTACAAGCAATTTGAGTTTATATGTAGAGTTGAATACCATCAATTGCACGATACAGGAAGTCTTTTATTCTTCGGCTACTAATACAGAACAATCTCAATCTCTTGGAACATGCATAGAGTGAAAACCTACGAGGCCAGGAAGGGTCAATTTACATAGATGTTCAACTTATGAAGGTTTTCAATTGTAGTAGGCTCTCGGGAATCTTTCGATTGCAAGGTGTGTTCACCTCAAACAGGTCGTCAAGCTGACGAGTTCCGTGGTAGAATGCCTTAGTCTAGTACTGAGGTTTATTAATTGGTCTGGAGCGGGGTGGGTCCCTGGTGTTTGGTGGCCGGCCACGTATGGACACGGGACTGGGATACTAGCTCTGTATATTCAACCAAGTGGCGCCTGCGCGAGGAATTGCCGCTACTCGCCAACAGCCTTGTCGAGCACTCCGCCGATGACAGCCCGCGATGATATTCTAATCAAGCGATAGGCCGCCTGGGGCGTCTTCCACCAAATAAGCTAAATCAGCAACTACATTTCGTTAAACATCAATTTGGAAATAGATTTATGAAATTATGAACAATTTGTTCGATAACCTGTTATTTTCCGTGAGCTCTGTTCAGCAAATTATCCCGGCGATCGTGACAAAGCTAGGAATCCCCGTGGCGACCTCGTCACCGGCGTCCGGCCGGCCGCGCCCAGGCTGGTCCGCTCCATCCTCCCCCCCCCCCCCCCCCCCCCCGTGCCCGAGGTATTGTCTCGTGGGATGGTGGTTTAGTGCCAGGTCTCCACGACGGGCAATGGTGACACATGTTGGTGCCTTGAGGTGGGCCACTGTAAGAAGGGGAGATAAGAATCGTACACGTGTATTTATTCGTGACGAAGCACACAGTGTGTTTTTGCCGTGCTGGCTGAGCCCCTGCCCGGTGCTCATGGCCCAGGAGGATCAGGGATACACGACAAGGCAGGAGCTCCAGTGACAATGGCTCGCCTGGCAGATGGAAGGTGATCCAAGTTCGCTCAAACTGTTTGTACTGCGTTCACATCCCTTTTTATCTGAATCTGTTTATATCAATTCAGGTTGACTTCGATCATGGTAGTTTTTGTTTTTATGCAGTACAGAAATTAGTTTGTCCTTTCTAGGAAACAGTTACGAGACCATATATTATTTCACTGTTTTGACTGTTAGCAGTTCATGGTTATTCCCGCATGTTGATTGCCTAATTGATTTGCTTAAATATGAGAGTGACCCAGGCCATCCAGTTAGCTTTGATACCAGTCTCATGCCTACGATGGCCTGGCTGATCTATTCACGGATTCTCTACGGGTAGAACAAATTGCATGTTCCGAGAACACGGCAATTCAATTGAGGTGAAGATTTTTTACATTTCCTGCGGTAATTGGCGCCTGTGATATGAGCATTAGAAAGTCATTGGCGGCGCATGACTGCTCGCACCACTTCACCACTTGAGAGGAAGGTTAGTTAACTCTCCGCCTGTATCCCTCCGCCCGCCGCCGCCGAGTCAATAGAATCACACCAAATCCCATTATTCATGCCACGGAGTTAGGAATTAAATTGATACACTCCTAATTTTATTGGCCGGATAGCTCGATTGCGCCGCCGTATATGAATTCCTTTGAAATGAAATAATCACATTTGACTGTGAAGCCCTGGGGCCCTCTGCCTACCTGCACCGCCCAATCTTCTTAGTTTGAATGCAACAACAGTCAGCGTTGAGGATTTGTGTAGTCTATTAGGAGAGGGGGGCTCTAATAGTCTCCTCTCTCCGCATCTCCGCATCTTCAAATTCAATAGAAGCCCCTCGGCGCGCCACAGGCTTTCAAATCAAATCGCTGACTGCATTACCAAATGCGCCATAGTGCTTGTCCTTTAGCACATACACTCGCTGGCTTTGCTGACTGGCGAGAGGTTTTCAACACATTCACATCAAATCATGACATTCAGGAACAGCACAATAAATCAAAGGTATACTCTTCCATTTACAGCCAGCCGCGCAGCCAGCAGCTAAATGCTCCACGGCTTGCTTCTGCTCTAGCGACAGGCCGACAAGGAAGTTGTCCTAGACCTTTAGTTGGTCAGCTTTTCCCCTGGCTACTCCGGATTTCTCCATCATGGAGTAATACTGGGTAGTCACGGATACATTCTGCTTGGTTTGCGGGTCCATACATATATACATATATATATATATATATATATATATATATATATATATGTATATATATATATATATATATATATATATATATATATATATATATATATATATATATATATGTCAACATGCCGTATATTCATACATTCACGTTCTTCAAATTGAAAGGAAATCCCACGCCTCGGTTTTGCCAAAAAGCACACTTTAGGCCAACGATATTAATTTCCCCATCAGGGAGCCCCACTCCCACGCCCCCATTCATACACACACACAGACACACCATGCATACGGCTATACGGAGGCCTAATCCCATTGCAGCAGACAACGTTATAATCCATCACAGGCATTAATCCTATTATCGCTCATCCTTTGCGCTCCAGTACAGTACTCATCCTATCTATCTTGACTGGGCCATGAAATTCTAACACAGTATTGAAAGTAATTAATTCCTACATTAGCTTATGAATGATTTCCCGCGATATTCCCTACCAAAACGCGGAAAGATTGAGATCTGAACTCTTTATTTGTAAGTCCCTTGATGGTCATAGTTTACACCACGAAGCAATAAACGAGAGCTATTTCCAAAGAGAGTATTATTTCCGGTAGCGGAAGTTAAGGGTTAACGCTACTCGCATGTAATTATCCTAGGAAGTCAAGTGTAAATTTCACTTAGGAATTAAGCCGGTATCCGGATTACAAACCACATTTTCGCCATCGAAATTGATGTGATTTGCTGCCTCGTGGCGTGGAGAGTGATTTGGAAGGCGACTAATGTAGTTAACTCAAGAAGCGTCTTTGGAGATGAGCTGGACGTGAATAGGATCCTGGCCCGTCGTCCCAGGCGACGGCTGAATGTGACAAATTCTTGACACAACTTTGCTGCCAATTAAGTTGACACGGTATCTGGTTAAGCCGTTCTAGGTGAGGTGTTATATAAGGAAAGTTTATTGGAAAAGGAACAAGGATTCTCCCTATTTCGTTATGCTTGAAATCTAAAAATGCGCATGGATCATCACATGGACTATCTATACTATATCTGAAGATGTCCCAAGCCTTTCTTCAAGATGATATCATAACTAATAGATCGTATTGTTATGATTATCATACTTTTGTTGTTATTCACCGAGTAATTTCTAGTTAACCATTTAGTTTCAAAACTAGTATGTTTGTCTCTTATCTGTTACTGCTATTACTGGAAAAGATGATGCTGATGGTTAGCATAATTTATTTATTGTTGTTATAAATCGATCGATAGAATTAACGGATAAACAAACACCGACCCTTTCCATGCTGTAGGAATTACATGGAGTAATTATAACAATCGCTAATGATTCCGCTCAAGTTAGTCAACCATTTACAAATCTAACACGGGAAAAGCTAACTAACTTCTAATCTAAGCTATATATTTTGACTGTATATATATATATATATATATATATATATATATATATATATATATATATATATATATATATATATATATATATATACATATAATCATATATATATATATATATATATATATATATATATATATATATATATATATATATATATATATATATATATATATATATATATAAGTGCAAAGAAAGCTAAGTTCATGCGCCTAGTAATCCGATGTTCGTAGTTGGAAGGACTGACGAATTACTAGTATCGGGTATCTAGCTCTCTGTTAGTAGACGTACACTATCTAAACTGCTTTATGAACTAACTCCCTTCGATTCCAACCGAGCGAAATCTCGATTGATCATATTTTGAACTATATTAACACTATTCTTATTCATGCACGTACAAAAGATGACTAGGTTAGCAAAAGCTGTATTTTGCGGTGAGTGTGTAGACCCAAAAGAGGTATAGAGAGACTTGGTTGTTAATTTCAGTTGAGAGAATTATCTATAAGACCATGAGAGTCAATAGATCTTCTATCATCTATTTCTATAGTGTTATTATGTTATGTTTTCATATTCTTTGCAACAATTTTGTATCATTCTATGAAAGACAATTTGCCTATGTATGATTTTGTAATATAAAATTACAGCAAATAAACATACTACTCCTACTTTGCAGACTGCCACACTGTGTAGGTGGAGTCAGAGCTGCCGCCGCACCTCCCACCAGAGTGTGATGAGCGCGCCTTGAACGTGCGTGTAGATGTGAAATATGGCCTGAGCTCTCGCGAAGGCGACTCGCATCCCAGCACCCAATTCATTTGATTCCTGAGGCGAAATTGATTACAGTAGTAGATTTCAGCTGTCGCTGCTGATACTCCCAGAAAAGCAGAAAGGAAATTTCCATCAGGATTGTTGTGAGAGAACTACTAACGATGTAGTAAAGATGAAAACACGTGTCAAAGAAAGCGTCGCGGCCTAGGCGCCTCTCAGCACGGGATCGGAAATGTACATTTCGTGGATAGGAAATGTTCATTTCATTAAGTGCGAACAATCCGGAAATGTGATGAGGGCTGCGAGCAGAGAAAAGCGCCAGGTCAAATGAGATTTAGCAGAAATCTTCTGTCAATCAACTATCGCCGCGGCAGATCAAGATTTGATCATGTCAATTTCCATTTGGTTTAGAGAGAGATCTTTGAAGTTGAGCATAATGCGTGCTGGTTTCAATAGTTCTCTTGCCAGCAGCAGCGCCAGAGACGACTGCTCCAGCAGACTCCCCGCCCGCCCACTAGCGCACGTCGCCACCACCAGCACACTCACTATTGGTTGATAGGCAAAGACATCCCAAATGTAGAATAGATACTGATATGATGCAAAAATTTCACTTATGTTATCTTTCTGTTGGACACATGTTTTAGTCCACTCGTTTATTTCTGTTCTGTATCATTTTTATGTCAACATGACGTAGTCAATAAAGATACATGCATACATACTAACATGTATAGAACAGTTTTAGGGAAGAGGACAGGGATAGGGTAGTTCAAGCTGTGAGGAGGCAACTGCATAGATATGACCAGCCCTTCTAGGAAGGCAAACTGGTCTAACTGTATACATTTGTGTAATATACGTCCTCTCTCTTAATTTTCTTTCCATGTTCATTTTCCAAAATTTATAGTTATCTTTGTTGTGTTTTTCATATCTTATTGGTGTTAAAATACCAAAAGTATTGTATACTCTTTGTAACCTGTGTTACAGTCAATAAATATACATACCACTCCCCACTCCCGAACTATACCGGGGTCGAGTCCAGTTCAAGGCATGTGACAGAGTAGCCAGTGACATGGTAATGGTTGGTGGTTTCCCCCAGCATCAACAACTGGTGAGTCAGGATCTGGTCTAGTGCATCTGCCATATCGCAACGGACAAACAAAAACAACATTTTAAAAGTTGCTTTTCTTTTACACTTTGATACCTATGGGAAATACAAGTGTCATAAGGAGGCTATTTGATACCAGAGTAGGCACATACTTAGATTATGTAAACCAGGGACAGAAACCAAAATGAAAAGTCTGATTTTCATTTTTTTTTCTAATAGATTCCTATACTTTGGATACTAGCTAACATTTAGATCCATTCAAGGAATGAATCTGATACTTTGCATGGTCGAGATGGAATAGGCTATTCATACATATATATCTTAACGGTTGGATTTAAAAAGATGTCTAGACCAGGTTTTGAAAATGGACTTGACTAAATCTGAACTTGGTGTGTCTAGTAACAGTACTAACTTGTTCGTGTTTTTGTTTTCTTCCGTTCTCCTATATACCCTTCATAAAGACTTGTATGTTTATCTCTATTTTGTGTGTAATTTTGTAAACTAAGTTTTGTTCGTTGCAAATGTACTTGTTATATTACTATACGGTCAATAATGGTACACGCGTACAGACAATACTTTTGGTTAAAACTCTAACACCAACTAGCATAGCCCTAGCAGCGTAGAACTTATGCATTTCTTTATAGCTTAGCGTAAAGAGGATGGGCATATATCATTAGACATTTGAGTCAGTGCATTCACTATCTATATTGTGTAAGAAAAGCTCCATGCCTTGCCATTCGTATCCTTGTTGTTGCTGTCGTCGCCATTGTTTTTGTTGATGTTGTTGTTGTTGTAGATGTAGTTGTTGTTGTCAACGATGATGGTGGTGGTGGTTGTGATGTTGTCATTGTCATTACTCTAGTTGTAGGTATTCCTGTTATCATTATCATTGTTATGTAGCATTGATGTAAACATTGTTTGTTTTTGTTACTGTTGTTGTAACTGTCACTGATGTTGCTGTTGTTTTTTGTTACCTATAAAAGCAGCTGTATCTAGCGCACAACACTCCTATACACACATGTAACACATATACATTTGGCATGCATGCAGTATAAGGTGACAACTGGCCTCGAGATGCAACATACTGTCCCATGACGGAGGCTGCTCTCCGTGCCTGGGTGTGGACTAGGTATGGCGTGACATACGTGCAGATGGTCTATATCAAAAGGTAAAGAGTTTTTTTTTGTTTTTTTAAAGGGTCGCCACCCCTTTTTTCAAGGGTGCCTCAGACATGTAAGAAGGAGAGCTTTTTTGTATATGCAGACGACACATGAACGATGGTATGAAATGCATATGAAACTCTATAAAGTAATCTCTCCCAATAATTGGGCGACAGACAACAAAGAGTAAGAAATGAAGGTTTTCGGTGATTGCCCAAGTTTATAGAGGAATCGAACCCCTACTCGCCCCGGCCTGGGATTGAACTCTGGACCCCATGCCTCCCAGCACTCAGGCCGGCAATCTTGCCACTGCGCCGTTGAGTCTGGTCTGGTAAAGATAAGTTGGTGATGTTACTAGGATCTATCCCCTAACCTTTACTCGAATGTTGCATACATTTCACATAGATACTACAGAACGGAAACTTAGGTTTTCTCGTCCCCTCTCTTTCTTTCTCTCTCTCTCGCTTTCGTTGTTCAGCGGGACCCCCAAATAAGAGTAATTGTTTACCTAGATAGGCTGGTATATTCAGATGCTCACAGGGTGATTGGTTTGAGAAGTATCGAACATCTGGAACGAAAGAGAGAGATTAGAAGGAGGACCAGAAAGAGAGGGGGACTTGAAATACAGTAGAACCAGCTTTCTATGCAACAGTAGTTAATTAGTAGTATGTGAATAGTCAATATCTAACCTGATCACAGTTAGCACTATATTTTATGTTGATGTGGAGTAAAATGACATTATGTATCATTTTTTTTACAAATACACATATGGGTGGTAGAAGACCAAGATATCTATTCCGCTATGAGTAGTAAATACGAGTTTATTAACTCTGAATTGGATGGGGTTGAACCTTACCGTGTATTGATTTAAGAAGAATAACCCAATTATGGCGTTAAATTGCTAGTCCTGAGATTTTAAGTCCCCAGAGCATTCTCAATGATGCATTACTATAGCAGGCCTCTGGGGGAAGGACCCTATCATGGGGTTACTACAAGGGCTGAGAAGAAGCCTAGAATCTTTCCACTTGTAGCAGAATGTTAGCCTACTGCAGTGGAACCCTCTGTCGTGAACACCCGTGGGGCTGACCAACGTGTCCACTCTAGGGGGGCTGTTGTGACCGTCAACTAGCAGCGTAGTGGGCACCATTATGAAATACCAGCACATAGTTAGCGTGTGGTATTATTTACAGTAACGTTCACACCAGCTATTAGATGCTATCCGTACTACGCAGGAAGCAAAGCGGGGTCTTTTTATGAATTAGAGATACTAATTTCGGAAGTATAAGACCTCTCTTTAACTGGAACCACTCTAAAAACTATCCTGTCCACCTGTACATGGCTGTCGTACATGTTCTATCTGGGGTAACATTACACTCAAGAAAATCTATGTATTCAGTTTTCCTTTTGATCACATTTGAAACAGAAGACATTGACAAGTGAAACATAGCACTTACACTTCTACCGCTGTCATTTCTCCATTTCCTCAAGCAAAGAAATGTTCTGATCAAGACCAGGGGGTTTTCGGATGCTTGTGCCGTGTGCAAAAGAATTTCTTCAATGAAAGCCCTTCAGCTCGGCCGTGGCCTCGTAAAAAGCACCAACTTTCATTGGTCTATTTTCGAGACTAAAATTTGGGCGTTCCCACACAAGGAAACTGCTCGTAGTATATGTTTAGCTCGTCTGCTACACTGTGGGCAACTTGAACCCCGATGAACCCCATGCACATTCGATAACATGCAATATTTTGCACACGGCACAAGCATCCGTAACCCCCCCCCCTCCCACCTGGATCAAGACTAAGTTCTGCCCTTTTCCTAACAGTCACAGTGGTGGTCAATCTCTGAGTATACTACTGGACCAAATACGCTATACCTGGCCTGCGTGAAGTCTATATTTATTTGTGACCATTCTAAGAACATATCTAGCAATTTAAAAAGCACATTCGATTGATTACCATTCTGGTTATTACAATTGTGACCCTCCTCAGAGATCTAATTGTGATTATAGCAACAACTGGTGTAGATGATGTAACAACAATCATCTTAACCCATTAATGCTCGCAGCGACTAAAACAGCCTGACAATTTTGATGAAAACTTGCAGGCAAAAGCAAAGTTAAGAAAAATATTTGAAGGAGGAGTGTTGTTCAGAACTTCACCAACAACTCTCCTTCAACTATTTTGTAAAATCATTCTCAATTCAAAAGTTATGGTCAAAAGTATCTGAGTTCCAGACGACAATTTCTAGAGGAACTTTTTAAGTATTTAATGACCTCCTTGATGCAGCTGGCCTGCCGCCTGGTATGGATTACTGCCACTGTGGTATACTAGTGGTCAGTGGAGAAAATTACTGCATAGACAAACTCTCTTCATGTGCCAATAGTCTGAACTGAATAATCAAATAACAGATCCCATGCCCTTATGTAGGTTTGAGTATTGACTTAACCCTTATGCTGCTGGTGGCTAATTTGGCCAATGCAAAATTATGCAAAAAATCAGAAAAATGACCGAAACCTTGGCACATGGGTACTTATCTGAGAGTACTCAGCGAGATCTATCCAATGAATACCAACATGACAGGGTTTAGATGGTTTTCAATAATCTTTGCATTCTTGTGATTTGGACGAAAGTAGCCTCAGCATTGGAAGGGTTAAATTTGATAAAAATAAGAGCAAGAGAGGGCTAGTTGCTAGGCTATAATGCTACCAACCTCTTTAGTTAATAACATGAAGAAGCATTTTGACAACCGAAAGACTGAAGTCTATATGATTGGTCTAAGTACTGCTCTATGGATAAACAGATACGGAAAATCGCGATCACTTGAGAAAAAAATTGGCACAATGATAATATTTCATATACAATGAAAATTTGTGTAAGGGACACCATTCTTTAATGGACATTTTCTTTTGTTCCACACAACTCCTCTTAATGTAATATAGCAATAGTACAGAGTGTCGTTTACCATAAAGTGTACCATCATTATCTATTGCAAATTAAGGTGGACCCGTCAGCTGGTCCTACAGGTGTCTGGATAGAGGGAATCCACTCTTGCTGACGTTATATTCATTTCAATGCTTGAGTCTCCCAATCATCAAGCTCCTAACACACAACCCCCAGTCCACATTACCCACCCCTTGTAAGGATCGATCATTGGATGGCTTTTCATTACACCAAACAGCCCTGCCTAGAAAATAAATGAAATTCAGGTCCTTAAGTATCACGCAGTATCTAACCCACACATGGCAATACATCCTAGTTTACAGAGGTCTATGACTTGTTCAATGGCCTCAATCACTAGACTACCATTTTGCTTGACACATTAAAATATACCCTCAACTCCACTACCCTAATCAACCCACATATGGAAAAACACTAGTTTACGAAAATAATGGGTAGGATCAAAATATTTTATCATATTCATACCTTCTTGATTGTCAACTGAAACTAATTAGTTACAACTACTCATGAGCACAATCACACCATCCTTAAGGCGCTCCGCCAACAGCGCCACCTGGGCCATTTGCTGAAAACTAAGAATCTGGATGATGATAGAAAACAATAATTATTTTCAATGGTGCATTCTTTTCGAAAATGTATAGCGTGTTTCTCACTTAGACACCAAACTTAACTTCTGAAATCATGATACGACAAACAAGCAGAAATCTCAACTTAAGATTCGACAAAACCTTAAACCTAAATGTAAAATACTTCTGCTCAAAAGTATTTAATATATATTTTTTTCATTTTATTTGATTCATATCACCATTTAATAGGCGCACCATTCTGTAAAGCAACCAGATAAGATTGTTATTCTCAAGAGGCCGAGGTTACAATATGATGTGTAACTTTTTCTCAGCTAAAGGGAAGTACGCATGCGCTATACTGAAAAAAAAACACATCCAAAATGTTGGCGGTGGCGGCTGCTGATTTTACGTTAGGGGTGAATCATTACTGGTCGTCAATATCGATATCTCACAGATCGTGCTCCACGACCCAGAAGCCTGGAGCCCGGCCATGCCTAGCCTTAAAGACCTGGCATTAAGCGCTGGACGGTCAGATGATTCCTCCAGCGTAAGTGGCTACATGTGACATCCCATTGCTAAGGAAATGTTCTGATTTGATTCTCTGCTTTAAATACCCAAAGCTGATTTCTGCGTGTCAGTTCGTGAAAGCTGATTTCCTCGTGTCACATTCATAAGCCCTGTCTGGCGGGGATGTCACTCGCAGCGGTTAAACTCATTACTCACTTGGCCTAACACTATTGTTTTTCAAGTGCCGAGATTTCAAATCGAGATGCTAGTGTATAGTTAAAAATCTGTCTCATTTCTCCACGTCACTTCTGCATGCACATAAGATAATTCGAATGAGGGTTCGTAACCTTTGTTTGAAAAAAAGTTCTTCTGAAGTACCAGTTGAGCAACCACCATCCCCATCTATCCCAGTTTCATGGGGCAACCACCCGCCCCATCTATCCCAGTCTCAAGGAGCAACCACCCTCCCCATCTATCCCAGTCACGTGGAGAAACCACCCTCCCCATCTATCCCAGTCACGTGGAGCAACCACCCTCCCCATCTATCCCAGTCTCGTGCAGCAACCACCCTCCCCATCTATCCCAGTCTAAACGAGCAACCACCCTCCCCATCTATCCCAGTCACGTGGAGCAACCACCCTCCCCATCTATCCCAGTCTCATGGGGCAACCACCCTCCCTATCTATCCCAGTCACGTGGAGCAACCACCCTCCCCATCTATCCCAGTCTAATGGAGCAACCACCCTCCCTATCTATCCCAGTCTCATGGAGCAACCACCCTCCCCATCTATCCCAGTCTCATGGAGCAACCACCCTCCCCATCTATCCCAGTTTCATGGAGCAACCACCCTCCCCATCTATCCCAGTTTCATGGAGCAACCACCCTCCCCATCTATCCCAGTCTAATGGAGCAACCACCCTCCCTATCTATCCCAGTCTCATGGAGCAACCACCCTCCCCATCTATCCCAGTCTCATGGAGCAACCACCCTCCCCATCTATCCCAGTTTCATGGAGCAACCACCCTCCCCATCTATCCCAGTTTCATGGAGCAACCACCCTCCCCATCTATCCCAGTCACGTGGGGCAACCACACTCCCCATCTATCCCAGTCTCATGGAGCAACCACCCTCCCCATCTATCCCAGTCTCATGGAGCAACCACCCTCCCCATCTATCCCAGTTTCATGGAGCGACCACCCTCCCCATCTATCCCAGTCTCGTGGGGCAACCACCCTCCCCATCTATCCCAGTCTCGTGGGGCAACCACCCTCCCCATCTATCCCAGTCTCATGGGGCAACCACCCTCCCCATCTATCCCAGTCATGTGGAGCAACCACCCTCCCAATTTATCCCAGTCCAAACTAGCAACCACCCTCCCCATCTAACCCAGTCACGTGGAGCAACCACCCTCCCCATCTATCCCAGTCTCATGGAGCAACCACCCTCCCCATCTATCCCAGTCTCATGGAGCAACCACCCTCCCCATCTATCCCAGTCACGTTGAGCAACCACCCTCCCCATCTATCCCAGTCACGTGGAGAAACCACCCTCCCCATCTATGGTGGTATTAAGAAGCCTATTAGAGTATATTGGAGCAACCACCCTCCCCATCTATGGTGGTACATGTATTAGAGTCAACCACCCTCCCCATCTATGGTGGTATTAAGAAGCCTATTAGAGTCTCATGAAGCAACCACCCTTCCCATCTATGGTGGTATTAAGAAGCCTATCAGTCTCATAGAGAAACCACCCTTCCCATCTATGGTGGCATTAAGAAGCCTATCAGAGTCTTATGAAGCAACCACCCTTCCCATCTATGGTGGTATTAAGAAGCCTATCAGTCTCATAGAGAAACCACCCTCCCCATCTATGGTGGTACATGTATTAGAGTCAACCACCCTCCCCATCTATGGTGGTATTAAGAAGCCTATTAGAGTCTCATGAAGCAACCACCCTTCCCATCTATGGTGGTATTAAGAAGCCTATCAGTCTCATAGAGACACCACCCTCCCCATCTATGGTGGTATTAAGAAGCCTATTAGAGTCTATTGTAGCAACCACCCTTCCCATCTATGGTGGTATTAAGAAGCCTATCAGTCTCATAGAGAAACCACCCTTCCCATCTATGGTGGTATTAAGAAGCCTATCAGTCTCATAGAGAAACCACCCTTCTCATCTATGGTGGTATTAAGAAGCCTATCAGTCTCATAGAGAAACCACCCTCCCCATCTATGGTGGTATTAAGAAGCCTATCAGTCTTATAGAGAAACCACCCTTCCCATCTATGGTGGTATTAAGAAGCCTATCAGTCTCATAGAGAAACCACCCTTCCCATCTATGGTGGTATTAAGAAGCCTATTTAGTCAGGGAGCCAAACCCCATTTTTTAAAATTCCGTGGCACCCGAGAGGGTAAAAGCAATGGACCCTTCCAACATTTAGTACATCCCTCCAGTATTAAAAAACACCTGTCTGCCGGACTGAAAAAGTGACGGTTTATGATTTAGAGGTCATTTGAAGGTCAAACTCTAAAAAAATAGGCTTTTTTCTCAGTAAATGTACTTAAATGCAATGTTTCTTTGCTGCAATCACAAACATTCTTATTTCATATGTATAGAAATATCAATATTGACCTTGTGGTTACATATGTTTATGTTTGTGTGATATCCAAGGTCATCTCAAGGTCAAATAGGGGTCAAATTATTGAAAAATGGGCTTTTTCTGAGTAAAAGTACTAAATTTCTAGTCTATTTCTATGACAATTCTATGCATTCTTCATTTTTCGGTATTGGACTATTAGTATTGATCTTGTAATAGTTTGGTTTCTCTTTTGAGAGATGTTCAAGGTCATTTCAAGGTCAAAAATAGGTCAAAACGATGAAAAATGAACTCTTTTCTGAGCATAAATACTAAGTTTTTAACATATTTTAGGGCAATCACATGCATTCTTCTTCTTATGGTATTGGACTATTGCAATTGATCTTGTAGTTATTTGATTTCTATTTTGGTTGATATTCAAGGTCATCTCAAGGTCAATAAGGGCAAAAAAAAAACTTCTTGTATTGTTATTTCTATATATATGAAATACGAATGTCTGTGATTGCAGCAAAGAAACATTGAATCTAAGTACATTTACTAAGAAAAAAGCCTATTTTTAAGTGTTTGACCTTCAAATGACCTTTAATCATACACCGTCACTTTTTCAGTCCGGCAGACAAGTGCTTTTTAAATAATACTGGAGGGATGTACTAAATGTTGGAAGGTTCCATTGCGTTTAACCTCTCGGATCATTATCAATAGTCCAATACCATAAGAAAGAAGAATGCATGTGATTAAATAAGATTGAAAAACTAGTACTTTTACCCAGAAAAAGCCCATTTTTTCAACTTTTTTTTGCCCTTATTGACCTTGAGATGACCTTGAATATCAACCAAAATAGAAATCAAATAACTACAAGATCAATTGCAAGTCCAATACCATAAGAAGAAGAATGCATGTGATTGCCCTAAAAATATGTTAAAAACTTAGTACTCATGCTCAGAAAAGAGTTCATTTTTCATCGTTTTGACCTATTTTTGACCTTGAAATGACCTTGAACATCTCCCAAAAGAGAAACCAAACCACTACAAGATCAATACTAATAGTCCAATACCGAAAAATGAAGAATGCATAGAATTGTCATAGAAATAGATTAGAAATTTAGTACTTTTACTCAGAAAAAGCCCATTTTTCAATAATTTGACCCCTATTTGACCTTGAGATGACCTTGAATATCACACAAACATAAAAATATGTAACCACAAGGTCAATATTGATATTTCTATACATATGAAATAAGAATGTTTGTGAATGCAGCAAAGAAACATTGAATCTAAGTACATTTACTGAGAAAAAAGCCTATTTTTTTAGAGTTTGACCTTCAAATGACCTCTAAATCATATACCGTCACTTTTTCAGTCCGGCAGACAGGTGTTTTTTAATACTGGAGGGATGTACTAAATGTTGGAAGGGTCCATTGCTTTTACCCTCTCGGGTGCCACCAACTCTAAATTTAAGGCCCTTTTTTCAGTTTGGTTCCCTGACTAATTAGAGTCACATGAAGTAACCACCCTTCCCATCTACGGTGGTATTAAGAAGCCTATCCTTTCCCACACCTTCAGTTAGTGTCTCCCTCTGCTTACATGTCTTTACCTTGACCTAATCTACCTATACTGAAACGGGGTTTCCGCTGGTGGGGCGTTCTTATAGATTAGCCCATGAGTTTTCTGCCAGCAGCCGAGGACTTGTGGATGTGATTGTTGGCGACCATGATTTCTACAGGAGTCTGATCATCTGATGACAGCAGGCACGAATCACCGACCGGTTGCAGAATAGGAAGGCTTTTCCCTGTGGTTGGGGAAAGACAATAGGGCTATTGTGGTGGGGAAGGCTGATTAGTAGATTGCGGGACAGGTAGGCTGTTCATTCAGCATGGCTGGCTGGGGAAACAGTGATCATTTCCGGTGCCACAATCAGACGTAGAGGATGCCAGTTGTTATCGCACTGGAGGACCGACTTGGAATTTCCTCTTTCACTTTTATCATGTCACATCAAGGCTAAATCGAATCTCGTCATCTGTTTACCCATTCACACTCGGAGTTTCTCTAGAAAGTATAGTCTGCTACTTTCGTACTTTTGTAAATAACTCGGGAATAAAGCAAAAGTTATCAAAATATTTGAAGGAGAGTTGTCGTTTGACCTCTGGTTAACATTTCTCCTTCAAATATTTTCCAAAAAAATGCCTAGTTAGAAAAATACATCCAAAATCGTCAGGCCTGTTTTGGCCGCTGTGAGCATCAATGGGTTAAGCTAGCAAAAATGGAGTTATCGGGCAAAACCAGCGAGTCAACCTACGTCTGTGTAGATGCATCAAGCCAGACTTATACCTGGTATTTTTCATAACAGGAACTGGTCACATAGAACTTTTGAAAGTCACTAAATACAACTTTCAACTCTTAATTAATTCATTTTAAGCTGCAAACCGGTGTATTGTATACTTCCCTAACAAAATATCCCTCTGTGTTGTAGTCAGTTCCAATAAAACTGCTTTTATACTCAACTTACTTCACATCGACCTATGACCTATAGTTGATGGGACGGTTTGCTATGGCAGTGTTGAGAGAAGAGACGTCAGAGCGCATTGAAAGTAATAGGTAGTCTCTTACCTTCTTTTTGAAGGCACTACCTCAAGAATTGTAATGCAGGTATTTTCGGGTGTAGTAGCACCACAATTTGCCCACCAGTTGTAATATACTCTATCTAAGTAGCGCGAGCTCTGTATATATTGTCACCAGTATTTGTCTCGCGGTTGTATTATACACTTTCACACCGCCTATGTTTTAGCGGTATAGTAGACAGTTTATTTTGTTATATTTACACTATTTTTCAGTTCTGTTTATTCTGTTTAGTGTTATTATTGTTTATTTATAATTTTGTGAAAATGATGTATCATGTGTGATTTTGCATGAAAATGCAGTCAATAAAGCATACTATACTATACTATTGCATTAAACCTATCGGGGGAGCACCCTCGCACTAGCTCAGTGTGTGGCTGTTATTTTAGCAGACTGATCGGAGAGATTGCATCCTATAGATGACTATTAAACATCATGCGTCCTTCATTTCACTTCTTCAGTTGTACTCTTTCTAACAGATCAATGCGACACTGTTAGTCAGTCCTTTTCACCAGGCACATGGCTTAAGTAGTAAATGGTTTTACAAGTATAGACAGTGATAACAAGCTCTGATCAATTCTTCTGTCGATCCGCCGTAGTTGCTGTGGTCTCTACATTCGGATGTAGTGAATGTTTAAGCAGAATGTTCACTCGGCCTGGGCAAACAGGTAATCAGGCCACATCGCCCCTATATAGCAACCAATACTCATGTTTTTCCTGTATAAAGAAACCGACGTCTTGATTTCTTAGACAACTTACTATTTAAAGATATATCACAAGATGCGTACAGGAGCAGCGTTTTTGTACTAGGAGGTTATTCCAGTGCTCACGACTCTAACATGATGGCACTTGATTCATAACGGTGAAGAGCCAATCGACCCAGATAACAGAGATCGCTGACCAGGTACCCTGTATGGAGGTGGTCGTTATTAACAGGTAAAATACTGCATTGAAATACCGGCCATGCATGTTATTTCAGTTCTCATGACTTAGGCTGCTTCCTAACTTGATTACGCTTTGATTGGAAAAGGTCATCACTGGTATCGAAATTAGGCCATTATCTTTGAATGAAACATCCGCCGGTCTTCTACCTGACTGCAATAGAATGTGATTTTAGAGCTGGTAACAGAGTCCTCATAATGAGTATAGTGGCCCATCTAACTTCTTTCGTTTTTATTATTATTAGCAGGTAACCCTATATGCAGTGACATAAGTTGACACAAATCCACTGAATATTCATGGTAATTTATTTCTACACGCAATGTTTAATTGACAGACGTTTGGTGTGTTATTGGATCTGAACTCAGAATAATCCAATATCCTATCGACATATGCCAGACATCAGTTGGCATTTATCAATATTTATCAAAGCAATCATCTTCACTTTACACGTATGTCTAGCCTGATAGTCGTTGTTGTGGAGTCAACTGGGAAACAAAAGCCTGGTGGATTTATTTGTAGGGTAGTATAGGTAGAAATTATCATATGCAAATTAAGACCTTGCCTGTGTGTCAATGCTCTATGGTCAATAACAAGTGGACAATACTGACCATCATACCTCTGACCTTTTCTTTCTTCATTAGGGATAGATTAGACTTGCTCGTAAAGTTCAAGCAGTCAAACTTGATGAAAGGTACCTCATGAAATATATATGGAGGCTACTATGTACGGATATTCTAATCAGACAGTATGTAGTGCTAACGTACCAGTTACGTCAAACGTGAGAAAATATTAGAGCAGAATGGTATAACCTTTCTAGTGTTGTCTGGAATGTTTGATGATATCATTCAAAATGCAATTGTTAAAAAGATTGCTTGAAATTTGACATATTTGATAGCTAAGAGTATTTTGGAGGGAAGGGTATTACAATTTTCTAATTGAGACTTTAGGTCTAATTTTAAGTTGTGATTGCAATTTATGGACTCCGGATTTGAAGATTGCACATTTTCTCTTTTTCGACAAAAATTCGAAAGAAATATTTATACCATTTGAAATCACAGACTTGTTGAATAGATGCGATTCGTATAATGTTTTTATGTGATAGCATGAAACGATGCGTCAGTTTATAAGTGCATGTCAAGTATTCAATTTGCATTCTAATCCATATATTTATGTCATTGTGTGTTGTTTGATATTTATTTATTATATTAGTAATTGTTGAGGCAAACAGTATTCCGTGTGGTTGTGTACCATTATCTGGTTAGTCAAAAACACACAACACGATACAACTAGAACTACTCAGGTACCATTCCTTGATCTTCCTTTGACTTTTGTAAAATCTGATAGACCTCGGTCCATAATTGTGGGTAATAGATCCGTTTAAAAAGACTATGCATGTTTCTTTTTCGTTCTTTCACCCCAGACATCTGCCACCCTGCAGAGAGGGCAGCCTTATGCTACTTGATCTAGTCTACATCAGAAGATTTTTCATTAAGCAGAATATACTTAGTTTAGGCTGAAGGGTCAAATTAATGCAGGACATAGGAAGAACTGAGTCAAAAAAAAATTAAACCCATATGCCAGCTTCAGATGTTTAAATAGCCAAATAAAAGCAGGATGGGGGGAAAAATAACCCTATAAGCTACCTTAAGACATCCCGTCTATAAGCAAGTTTGAGCCGGTAGTTCTGCCTTAAGTGAGTCAATCCATTAAGACCGTGTATTGCAGGAGAACCGCTTCTATGGTAATTGACACCAAACCCCATTTGTTGATTCTAGTTGGGAGAGATATCACTACATACCCAATGACCCCCAAATGTTGTACTTATCTTAATCGAAACAAAACAGATCATCGCACTCGACTGAGCCTTCAGAACTTTGGTATTTCTCTCAGTAAATGAGCGGTGCCTGGGGCCTTCGGGTGCGCGTTCCTTTCCTCTGCTCAATAATCATACATTAGAGAATATTCTATCAGTGGTGATGCTAATTACCCCTTTAATTTTCCTTCAATCAAAATTAATCAGAAACAGTCCCGACGTTTTAACGCCGATTTCTCATAGAAAACGTTGAACTAGCACAAGCAGTGGTAGTACCTGAAGCAGTCAAAGTAATGTACCGTTGACAGCTTTAATATTTTGAGGAAATTGTACACTCCAACATTGGTGTACTTTATGCTCATAAAAACCGCCCGTATTCTTGCTTAAACAGATAGCATACTGTTCAATAAGTAATTAGCATTGAAAGCCAACACTGTTGTCGAAGCAAGTCAAGTGAAAGTCCTTTCCCCGTTTTCTTTAAGGAATAAACAATTAAGTAGGCTCTTTTTCTTTAGCTTCATATTTAATGTGTACTTCTTTTAAATGTCGCAGTATGTAGTTCTTAAACAGATGGCCTATGTTAAATGGAAGTTCCTCGCACTAGGTACCCCAGTGGGAGTTCTACTCACGCAGACAATCACGTTTTCTTTTCATTTAGGATACCGATCATATATAGTATTAATAACATCATCCGGCTCCTGAAGGTTATCATTCCGTCTTAACACATCATGCCCCTCTTGAAAGATCATAACAGTCCCTAGCGGTAAGTTCCCGTTAAATATTAATTCAAGAGCGCACAAACAGTTCACGAGAAGCCCAAATCCTGGGTGTATTCGTTCGAAACTTTCTTTCAATCTACCACACTCTGCGATGCTTGTAGACAAAGGGAAGGGTTGGTCTCAGGCATGACTGTCGTACCTCCTGGGGCAGTAAGTAAACGCCCTGGCAACGGAGGTCTTATAACTAGATTAGCTAGTGACAGCCACACCCCTCAGCTCATAGAAAATAGTGGTATTTGCTGGAAAACTTTTTTTATTATCAAAAAGTCAAAACCTTACTCAATTAAAGCAGATATGAAATAAAACCTCGTGTTCCATAAATCATAGATTGTATATTTCTCCTGCATAATGTGTTGTTTGCATTGCTATTTGTTTAGTGGTCCCAGCCTAAGTATATCTTTATGAATACTGGTATATAATCAACGTATAGATGGAGTCTCATTTATGTTTGAAACAAAGTTTCAATTTCGCATGTGACCAAGCAAATATTTTTCATGGCAAATTGTTATTTCATCAGTTCATTCACAGACCAGAAGGTGATTTGCTTCTTTTATTTTGTAATTGATAGGGTTGTGGTTGCTACTGCTATGTGTTTTTGTTGTTGTTGTTGTTGTTGTTGTTGTTGTTGATGATGACGACAATGTGGTATCTGCAACTGTTTCTGGTGCAGTCGGAATGCTAACAATATTGCAGTACATCTCTTCAAAATTGGCCATGGGAACTTCCCTTTAATCCAACCTTGAATAGCAAAATAAATCATCCGGAATATGACGCACTAATATACACTAAACTAGGAGCTTGTTTGCCACTCTTTCTTTTAAATCGAATTCACGAACAACACCCAGATACACACGTACTACAGTCAAAGCTGTTAATAACTACCATTTGCAAGTAGTAAGAAGTCTTAAAGGACAGGTGGTCTTTATCAACAGATAAGCATAATGCACATTTCGCTGTTGGAAATGTTGGTAACTGTTCTGTGTTGACAGTTGTTCTCTCTTAAGATGAATTGTTCAGTTGTTCCGCTGCATTACACATCAATCTCAGTCAAATGCTTCAATCAATTGATCATATTGAATCTGCTGACTAAAATACACACACTTATAAGGAAGGGGTTCACAACACGATTAGCTATCAGTGATGAGCTTTCTTTTAGAAAGACGTCTAGTTTTATATCATATCTCAGTTGCATATGTATCTCCTTAAATCCTCAAATTTTGAAAACGTGAATAGTTGCATTGAACAGTGAGCGGTTCGAATACTGATACTGCTTTTTAATTTTTTTTTTTGTTTTTTTATTTTTGTTTTAGTTGAGTTGTAGATCAACAATGAAGATAACCATTAAAAGGCAGTCAATGAAAAGTAACAACATGTTTATTTTGTTGCTTTTTTTTTTATTCATTGTCATTTAACTGAAGCATTACTGAGTTTATGAAACCATATCTATGTGACTCACCATCTTTGTTCATCCCCATCTGCAGACACTTCTTTAGTCTGCAGGCCTGGCATTGGTTCCTGTGAGCTTTGTCTACCTTACACATGCCTGTCCCGGCTTGACATCTGCAATCAAAAACAATCACGTCACAAAAACCGTACATATAACGGCTCTATCAGCTGGTGTTTGATATAAGCTATTAAAAGCAGCCCAGTATGAATGAGACTTACTGTATTTTCCCTGATGATTTACATTTTTCTTTCTCCTGGTCTAACATTGTAGTTTAATTGACATAATATATATATGTATGTATATATATATATATATATATATATATATATATATATATATATATATATATATATATATATATATATATATATATATATATATATATATATATATATATATATACATATATACATATATATATATATATATATATATATATATAAATATATATATATATATATATATATATATATATATATATGTATGTATATATATATATATATATATATATATATATATATATATATATATATATATATATATATATATATATACATATATATATACATACATTTATAAATATATATATATATATATATATATATATATATATATATATATATATATATATATATATATATATACAGTATATATATATATATATATATATATATATATATATATATATATATATATATATATATATATATATATATATATATATATATATATTCATATATACACACATACATACATAATTCCTGTACTCTTTGCGTCATAGACACTATGTATATGCTTTCCCAGCCTTGTTCCTAATGGTATCGGATTTAATTGGTACCTTTGTTGCTATATATTTTGGAAAGCATCTTACAAGAACTCAACGCAGGTAGATATAGTTATGCGACCACTTGTACGTAACATGTGCAATTGATTGAACATTAAATGGCGTTTACTTTAATTTGAAATGTATACGTAAGGTTATTTTGCTACCATAAATCACCATCATTATATCGATAACGCCAATATCCTTTTGAATTCCACTCCATTGAAATTGAAATACTGCCGTTAAATGGCCATCCTGATTGCACATTATACGCATATATAATCATCTGATGAAAAATATATCATCCGTATCTAGATCTAAAATACAAACATCCCATAATTTATAGCTTTGTTTGTTCTTTTGATACGTTTCAACCCGTACGAGGAAATTAATGTTTCTATTTAGACCAAATGCGGGCCAGCATTTGAATACCTTTACCAGGAAGACATTTCTACATGACATGCATGACAGAAGCCAGTGTTAACCGCTTTGTCATGCTTACGCGGTAAACGTAACTCTCAGTACTACATCTTCTCATTTGATAATCCATATTCATGTGTTACTCTCCTCTGGTGTCTCGACTGATTGCAGTGCAGAAGTTCTATCCTGCATCCACTAGCAAATAGATCAGCCACTAGCGCTGATTAGCCTGATGTCCATTTTAAATCAATTGATGGTGAATTATTGTTAATACATTTATGATATATTTGACATGCTACACAATTGACTGTTTGATTGATCAGCCTAGGCTTTGATTGGCACCATGACATTTTGTTTCCATTGTTCAGCGTTTGAACCACTGACTTGTATTAACTGCGAGATGGGAATGACCAGTGACAGTACTGGCAGAGACACACCTTCCCACATACAGACCTATCTGCGAACAGCTACACACATACACACCTATCTGCGAACATACCTACACACATACACACCTATCTGCAAACATAGCTACACACATACATACATAGAAAGACAACCAAGCACACGCAGTGCAGGTCAGGAAAGCTCAGTTGTCTAAGACTGTCACCATTGTCAGGGTTCAACTCCGGCATGTGAGAATGTTGCTAGTGAATCCGGGTTAGGCTGTTGTTTTCGCGGGAACCCCATACATACATACATACATACATGCATACATACATACATACATACATACAAACATGCATACATACGTACATACATAAATATATATCATGATATATACATACATACATACATACATACATACATACATACATACATACATACATACATAAATATATATCATGATATATACATACATACATACATATATAAATACATACATACATACACAAACATACGTTCATACATACATACATACATATATATATGAATAAATATATATCATGATATATACATACACACATACATACATTCTTAAACACATAATAGATATATTCGCCGAGTTTCAGGCTTGAGAGATAGTAGGACCTATTCGCTGATTACGCACCTGTAGATTAGTTTTCTGCGTACACTTCTCTTGAAGAATCCGCTGCATCCGTTACAGGCCAGGATGCCATAATGCTTGCCACTGGATGTGTCTCCGCACACCACGCACACGAGTCCGGGCGAGTTCCTCTTGATGGGACCTATGCTGCTGGGCGAGTGGCTGCTGAGCCCGAGGGGTCCAGGCCCCACGCCCACGGGGACCACGGAGAGGGGGTTCTGGGGCGAGTCCCGGATCGCGGACACCTCTGTCATACCTGGGGAGGCCGTAGGCGATGGCGACGACTCTGCGGCAGAAAGAACAGTGATATATGAATATTGCACAATGAGAAGAAAAAAAACAATGGGACTACATAGCGGCATCGGGAGAGAATGGTGGCGGATGTAGGCAGGCGGCGAGGAATTAAAGTTACATTGCAATTGATCCGTACTAGCTTTTGCCACAATCAAATCTCATATGACGTCTTCTTGATAGTTGCCTATAGAAAGAACATAATCGCAGCAGTGTGAGATAGGACAAGTGAAACAAAAAAGTCGATTAAAGCCGTTGTAACAAAGTTGTAATTGATATTTGATTTCATGTGGTGATAAAAGACTTGGGGATTTCTAGACAATCATCTGTGATGTTTATCGTCCAGAGTACCATCAGCCCTGGGGTTCATCCATGTGACACATCAAAACATATAGCACCAACCAGGGGTGTCATTGATATGGGGCATATCGATATATCGATAACTCTCCCTAAACAATACAGCCTACTTTCACTTGTCAATACATATCGCAATATATCGAAATATCAATAACATGAAAATGGACACTTAGAGAAGAAATTGAGAGCTGAATATTGCTGGTGTTGCTATAGTCACATACTTTCTAAAAGTATTTCTCTACATGGTCATATATATATATATATATATATATATATATCATTTATTGGCTGTATTTGCCTCACTTTTCTTGTTGCATTCCAAGAAGAAGCAATAAAATGAGGCAGGACCCTCATAAAATGATGAAAAACCAGCATAAATGCTTCACGATTTTCCATCATGGCATAGATAGCATTTCTATAGATATATCAATGCATCGTATCGAAATAATCGAAATCGAAAACAATTTGTCAATATATTGAATCGAGAAAAAATTCTAAACAATGACATCCCTAGCACCAACCCAATATACAATGTACTATCTAAATAACATTATGTGCACTGGTGTCATCATTCATACACAGTAAAACTAGTCAATATGAACACCTATGTAAGTGTAACATATAATTAAACTAGGCATTTCGCCAGCCATTGAAATCGATATCTTATAATATTATTATAAATAAAAACAATAGCGAACACTTTTCCCTACCCCTTCCGTATTAGAGCTGCACATACCTTTCCCAATCGGGATGGCTAGAATCTAATAGCACTATGTGCACTAATATCACAAGAATGTTACAATTAACTAGAGGTGGCTTCCCAAATAAAAGTGCAACAATCTATTAACAATATGTTTATTGGTACCATTAGACATAGCTATATACAGCTAACCCAAACGTCTATTAACCCAAACAGCAAATATCTAATAACAGTATGTGCACTGATATTAATTGCCATGTACCGTAGCTCCGCATAGCTATGCTAGTATCTAACACCATGATTCGACTGTTACAAATATGGTGCATGCTGCTCAATATTTATTCCCGCTCTAATAACATAGTCATCATCCAATTACTCTCCCTCTGTGCGTGGCTGCGGCGGGCGGGTTGGCTGCCGGCGCTACTACAACAGCAGTACCCCGCAGTGGCGCGCCGGCCGGGCCCACCTGCCAAGCCAGTAACTCGCACAATTCTAAATACGCCACACACTACCATGTCAATTATACTCTTTACTCCCAGGCGGATGAAGGGCTTGCATATTTGACATCATTTGATATGAAACTGATTTCCAGGATAATTTGGCTCAAATCTTTCATTTTCGATCAGGTAATTGAATCGTAATGAATTCCGGGAGGCCGGGCGCTCTCCGGCCTCCAATGGGACCGCTTCAAATGTTCCGCTATGGTGCCCACCCCCAGGAGAGGTCGCCCGAGCCGGCCCACATTGTCAGAGCATTGGAGTCGTGGCCCGGGGCAGGCTGGGGACACGCTTGATTGTCCGGTGTTATAATCAGAAAGTTTACCCTGATGACCTGTGAAGTAGTGTGAAATTGTGCGCTGAATGCGTAAAATTCGATTGTACCCCAGCAGCACGAGTCGCCTCCCCATGGCTCACTCTGATGGCAAGCTTGTCCACCATACGCACACTGTTCCACTCGGCCTATAACGCGGGAGAAGCTATCGTACGTCTATAAGACGTGTCTTATTCTAAAATGTGTGTGTGTATAAATTTATATATATATATATATATATATATATATATATATATATATATATATATATATTTATATTTATATATATATATATATATATATATATATATATATATATATATATATATATATATACATATATATATATACATATATATATATATATATATATATATATATATATATATATATATATATATATATATATATATATATATATCATACGTATATATGTGTATGTATGTATGTACTGATATATATATATATATATATATATATATATATATATATATATATATATATATATATATATATATATATATATATATATATATATATATATATATATATATATATATCATGTGTCTATGTCCTGTATATTTTAAGTTACATATTGGCTGATTGATACCGCGTGATTCTGTATCAAAAAGTTAAAAAAGTTATTGTGATGAATTATTTTCAGTATAGTGATCATCTATGATGGAGTATGGTAGGTAGCCATAGTAGCCGGATGAACAGAGTCAGCCTTGTGGCCACACACCTGCCTCCTACCACCCGAGCTGTGAGTGCTCCGCGGCGGCCAAGATTAAGCCATAGGTGCCTCTCTCCTCCGCAATCAAGTTTTGTCGGCGACGTCTATTGCTGTCCAAGCGTTTTAGCGCCATATTAAGCTCCAGGTGGGCTATTTCATCCTGATTAACGACAACCGTAAACCATGGCGGTGTCAAAACGTCAGAGCCTCATAATTGCCACATCGCCCCATAACCTCTCAATCAACAACTCCCTACTATTACTGCGACAACAGCAACCACTAGAATGTTACGTGTCCGCTCATAAGTTGTGATACATGCCGGAGGCAAACAAGTACTCGGGATGAAAAAGTTACTTCGCCATCGCTTTTTATCTGCATGAAATGAAGATGGTCTAGTGTGTGATGTGGTTAGCGTAGCGCACAAAGATGAAGGGGCCGTGTGCAAACATGGAAATCTCCTTACCCTTACGACTGGCAGTGCTCAGCAAAAGTGCACATTCTGATTGCAGGTTGGAATAGATGATTTCATTATCATTTACCATTATCATATAAACGTGTTATGGGTGTTACTGCAATAGCATTAATCCACATGTACATAGTTGTGCCTGATTTTATTTTAAAAAGACCATATATACCATCTATGAATTATCATTAGACGAAGTTTTCTTATGCTCACGGAAACATTCTCTCATCTGTTACAGTGACTTCCACGACACCTCAATCTACTCATCTATCTATTTAGTCACCTATTGCCATTTGAAGGTTTCTAGTTCGAAAATTTGCTTATTCTACTTGATGTAAGCGATGAAATAATGATTTGTGTAGAAATTATTTCCTGAACCTTCTGAATACCTTCCAGCCTTCTATATACTGCTCTCTCTCGCAAATAATAATGCTAAACATGTGTTGAGCACAGATGTACCCAAACTCAAATCTAGAAAGAAAACACATCACATTAACCATTCCTAAAAGAAATACAAAACTAGTGAGAAAACCCCGGGTAAGTTTGATGCTGACTAAGCGCGATCTGTACACCAATGTGTCAAATCATAAAACCCCATCCATCCCATTCTAGCTCTGCTCCAACATTGTTTGATGCACATGCCAGTAATTGCCGTGCCTGATAAACGCCTTACTTAATCCATTAATGCTTAAGGCTTCATTCAGAAATTGTCGTCTGGAGCGATGATACTTTTGACAATAACTTTTGAATTGGGAATTATTTTACAAAATATTTGAAGGAGAGTTGCTGGTAATGTTCTGATCAACATTTCTCCTTCAAATAGTTTGCCAATTGTGCTAAAACCTGAAAGATTTCTTCAAAATTGTCAGGCTGGTTTTGGCCGCTGTGAGCATTAATGGGTTAAAGCATGTGCTCCTCGTCATGACCGCCTATATTCCAGACCACCATCCATGAAACTTCTCACCCTGCACTTTGTGTGAGACCTCTTCGATTTCCGTGTGAAAGTAATAGATCCCTCTGTACATGATAAGCCAACATCCCAGTAATCGTACTCCAATTACCAGACTACTTAAAATGCATCAAGCATAGAAAAGAATAGGAATATACACATTCGTCTAGTTTTTACGTATCTTAATGTTGTTCTATTTAAAAAAAAATACTATTTATTACATATCCTCATTTCGAGATTGGATAAAATGGACGTTTTAACTGTATAAATAAAGATTCAAATGCTGCAAACCTCTTTAAAACTTTATTCCGATATATTTTTTACTACAAGGATAACGACCTAACTTCACTAGATCACGAGTTTGAACATAGAGGGTACAGTGACAAAAGACAACTAAAATGAACATGCTATTTCATTACAGGTTTTCAAATATTCCTGGAGAAATGGATCATCATAATATGGCGAGTGCCTTTAAGACCAAAACGCCTAAATAATTGCGGATTATGAGGGTAGTAAAAAGACCTTTTAAATGTCAGTCCCTTTTAGTGTAAAGTATGGTGTTTGGTTGTCTGCTTTGGCCAACGGCAAGAGCGCTTGCTCTAAAACGTCACTGCGCTGCCCGCCTGTCCCCAATCCTGCCCACGTGAGAGCCGAGCAGCGCCGAGGTCTAGGATCGTCTGCCCTAAAACATGACGTATAACTTATGAAACAATTTTCGATGGTCATGTCGTAAAATGATTTGCGCACGCTTTTAGTGTAATACACAATTTTCACAAAATAGATTTGGTGCTTTACATAAACAGATAAGACGTATGGCCTGAGAAGCTTTTAGAATATCATTTATGTTAGAAAGTGCAGCGCAAATTAGCGCCCCGGCCCAGCCTTGGCTAAGTAAGGAAGCTCGACAATTAAGTTGCTGGTGCGGCCTCCTCTCCAAGGAGGTTAAAATCATAAAGTGGCGAAGCGGGGCTAAAATGATTAGATACATCGGCCAGTCTGTCTCGCACCTTTCAAAATGGCATTTATCAGATAAAGCGCCAGAATTAAATCAAAACTATACGGTTTTTAGTGTCACCGACTGCAAAACACCTTTGCCGGCGGAGAAGATATTGATAAAGCTACTTAAGCAATTCCTCGACTTCAGCTATAAATGCTAAATTTGCCAATCTGTTTTTGCGTCCTCTGAGCCGTTATCACGCTCTTAACTTTATCAAGTATCATTTATGTGAGAAAATGGCACCGGCTGCGTGCCGGCTACCCCGTTATGATCTGAATCAGGCTTCATGCGAGTCGACGTTAATAGTCGCCATCAGTGGCACCGGAGACGGCTTTATAAATGACAAAGTTACTTAGAGCCGAAAGCAGCTCTGCGACCGGGTTGAAATGATTTAGTTAGTCCTATATGGTGAAATATCATTTCTAGTGTCAACTCGTAATGAAGTAATGCAGACGTATTGCGAGAGGAGTGGAAGGGATGGCGTATTTTCCCCCACTTTCACGGGCTGGCAAAAGTAATAACACGACTCCATCTCTCCAGATGGTTATGAGAAATGTCAGCCTGTGTCTTAATGCCAATTTGCCCAGCACGCCGAGATGAGCGCTAGTTGAAGAAGAGCACATAATGAAATTTGGTATCCCAAAGCAGAAAGTATCGAGAGCTCTAATATGTATCATTAACACGCCCGGGCGGTGACGCTTTGAGGAGAATGTGATAGCGCGCTGGGTAGTTAGGATTTGGTTAGGCCATCACTCTCCGTCCGGGGCCAACGCCTGAGTGAGTGGAGAGTGCATGCTGCCCGGAGAGCTCTGGGTGCTTTAAGAACTGACCACTCCCCCTCCTTGTCCTCTGAGTACCTCTTACCCCTTCTCCTTCTAAAACAAAGTCTTCCACTCCCTGCCAGCGAGCGAATTCTGTTAAGGGCCGTTCCATGTAAAAGTGTGGTGGTGGGGGGGGGGGGGGGGGGGGGGGGGGGGGGGGGGGGGGGGGGGGGGAAGGAACGGATGGTAATTAAAAATTCGGCAAATATTAATCAGAATTCGGCCCCTCCCCCCTTCAAAAAACCTTCCGTTCCTCCTCCCCCCCACACTTTTAAATGGAACAGCCCGTTCTCAGATGTCAATGCCTCAAAATCTAACACCATTTCATCCCCTTTCTCTCTTTCCTCTTTCACCTTTAAACGATCGTTTTTGCTTTCTGACCAGGGAAAACGCCCAATTGATCCTACTTCTCAGAATTTAGAAAATGTTCCTCTCCTCATTTTTCTCCTCTCTCGCCCTAAACAATGTGGTTAACTTTCTGGAAGAAGGAAATGTCCAGTTCATCATATCTTTAAAAAATCTGTTCCCGTCTACCCTTTTACTCCTTATCACCACCTCTCTAAAACAAACTCTTGCACTCAATGAGATTGCCAGGTTTATCATATAGTTCTCTTAGGCCATTCCAATTTAATTACTTGTCTTACGAGCTTTTTTTGGAAAAAAAATCCTGTCAGACTCCAAAAAAAAAAGAAACATATCGCTACCAGTCCTAGTCGGCAGACTCTAAAAAAATAAGATAAATAAAAATAGTTGCATTTTTCAACTTTTTGGAAATGGCTCATTTCCTACCTCCTGAGCACGTAAAACAAGTAAATAAATTGGAGTGGCCTTAGCTATATACTTTCAGAACAAATGTACACATTCTCTCTCTTCTTCAAACAAAACAGGTGGTGGATTGGACCAAACATTACGATTTACCATACTATCCTAAGAACAAAGGCACATTCTCTCTCTCTTTCTCTCTCTCTCTCTCTCTCTCCTAATAAGCCTTTAACGTTTTGAAGCTGCGCACTACACAGGAGCTTTCTTTATTTGTTTTAGATGCGAGTGCTGTAAAGAACACCCTTCACTGCATCCTTCTGTTCTTGTAAATCAGCTTTTCACTACAATGCTTCTGCATCAACGAGTTTTAGTCAATGAACATACGATAACTTAATAGAATCAGTGAATATAAGATCAAAGGCAGGTCAAAAAACGTTTGGACCATATCGCCATGTGTCCAAATGTCATGTAATCGGGAAATAAATTACTTAATTTACTTCGTTCTTTAGCCTCAATCGTTTAAAATAGAGAACTATGCAATTAACTATCAAAAGTTGACTCAGCAAATGTACGAGTAAGAGTACATTGCAGAAACAAATATGAAATGTATAATAAACCATGCTTCCACTTATATTATGATCATTGTGTATATGATTCTGTCACGTCGCTTAATGTGTTATTTATGTGTGTAGTATAAAAATGCTGTTGCACTTGTGCAATATACAAATAAAAACATATATCAAAAGCAATGACTGTAAACGACTTCTTACCATTGTGCAACTAGTACATGTTCAATCAGATCTGCTTAAAGGATCACCTGGCTACAAAGACCAGCTGTCCACAAACACCATTTACATGACCTTTCTCTTTAGATAACACCATTAAAAGTGCATCTTTTAATACAGATCAACCGTCTTCGAGGACCACCATTGAACGTTCACGCCTCTGGTGTCACGGTTTACTGTTATTGCTACTTCGTTGTCTCTAAAATCTGCTGCTGTATCGGTATCAGTTCTATGCCCACCTAAGTAGCGAGTGATTCCTCTCAAGTCTGAGAATGTCAAATGCTTAATAAGAGCTCTGCATCTTTAACCGTATTTAGGTAATCAGATAGACGAGGCCAGCCGCGGCAATTTGTTGCTTGTTCTAACCTGCGATTAGCTCAATTTGTAAGTTATTGCTCTTGCAACTATTTCTTGCCAAAGACAATCTCCGCGAATTTCAAGAAATAATTGGTTCTTTGATCTCATGTTATAGCTAATTCTTTATTAGCAAAATCTACTCCTGCTCGGGCTGTTATTTGGCAGCAGGTTGATTATGATCCTGAGTAGTTTGATGATCGACTAGTTACAGACCTGCGAGCCAGCAGCAACATGTACATGTGTATGCAAAGCTGGAGCCTGGAGGGCTCCAACTACTCCACTAAAGTCTGCACGGAACATCCGTCCGCAAGACAGTGAAAGGTTGATATCGAATTGTAATCCTGCCATGGAAAATAACTCACTGTATTCCCCTCCGAGAAATCCTCGATACAAAATACCCATCCGATCGAAGAATTCTTTACAAGTAGATGATTTTATTATAAGGGGTGTCGCCAGTTGATAACAATGCTTATTTTATCATTTAGCTCTGATCTTATATCATGTCAATGGGTTGTGCATCTTCATTTGAGAATAATCTAAAATTAAACATAACATTTTACACCAAGCGGCACAAGCACACTACTCACGTGCTGAAATATCTGCACTGGCTTCCTGTAAAATTTACGATCGATTTTAAGATCTTACTCATATTGTTCAAGGTATTAAATGGATTGGCTCCCGAAAACATATCTACATTGTACGAACCAACCCGCACCCTCAGATCGGGTGGTACGGACTTACTAGTTGAGGCCAAAACTAGACTGGCCAAGATGGGAGATCGAGCTTTTTCAAACTATGCACCACGCCTTTGGAATCTGCTGCCATTACACATCAACGCTTCTCCATCAGTTCAGACTTTTAAAAAGAACCTTAAACACATTTATTCCGGAAGGCTTATACTGATAACTTTTAACAGTCTTAACAAACTATTCCTTAACTTCCCCTACACCAAGTCGTTTTTTTCTTATGACTGTTCATCGCTTTTGAACATTTTAATCGAAATAGCGCTTTAAAAGTGACAATTTTATATTATTATACATTTTCCATAGCCCATCTTTTCTTGAGGTGGATTTCTGTAGTATATGCCAGTCTGCGATAGGGAGCAAGACTGCCTGCGGCCACACTTTCATTTGCCACTCACTGTAGAAACCAAGGTATGAGAACAATGCTAAAAAGTAGCAATGATTGCACGTGTTGAAAAAAAGAACGTTATGGTTGTCACGCCATGGTTGCCTTGACAACAAGAAACAGCCCTCTGCAGCCGCGATCAAAGGCACCTAGTGGCAGGTGATTATTAGTTTTGAATGATGATGATTTGATCAACCTGAAACACCTGCCTTAGAGTTCAAAGGAGAAGTAGCTGGGAAAATGGAGCGGAGCCTGGAAGAGCAGGAATGGAGAATGGGAGATGCTGGAAGGAGCCAATCATAACAATTACAACTCACGTCAAAATCACAATCTTCTTGTTGTTGTTCTAGCGAACTGGCATGATGGCAAGATAATTAGGAGTGGTTGTTTTTGATTTGCACTGACTTGGCACGAGCCAGTCTGCCGTGCTTTTGATAAGTATTTTTTCATAGCCACGGCTAGTGCCAGGTAGTAAGTAGTTTAGCATTATGGTAGAGCGTGTAATGTACCTAGCAGATGGGGATCTCTAGTGTATCTTACAAAACCTGTGTTCCCCTGTATTAACCAAAATTCCTTTTGCATTTTGTCAAGTATCAAAGTTATTTTCTTATTAACGTTTTCATGCAGTGATGACACCATAAAAAGGTCTATATTTTCCTAATATTGATGAGTCGACAGTATAAAGTAAGAAAAGTGAACAGATATATTTAAAAAGGACCAAATGTACTACTCTCGTCAAAGATAAATACAGCCAATTTACTAACCTTAAAATACATCACTTTAGTTTGATAAAAGTATTTTGATAGTTCCTAAAACGAATCCCATCCCGTTTTAGCGGCTAGAATTTTTCGTACACATACATTATGCTGTTGCCATTGTAGAATTGCCTTCAGCTAATTCCATTAAGTAGGAATCTCTTTCTATTGCTGGTTATATCGCTTCCAGTTGCCGCTGCTTTGCCTTGTTTATTTTCGTTAGGAAGTTTTGGCTCAGTGCCACGAGCTTTGAGTTGTTAGATTTCCCATTAGAGCGAGTCGTGCATCAGCTAACATCTTAATCCTCCACTCGGCCTGATCCTTGGCATCCCAGAGTGCTATGCGCCCCCCCCCCCCCCCTCACACACACACAAACGCCACGCGAACCCCGCAACACAGCAGCCGGCCTACAGCAACAAGACATGGCCTCGATGGACTGCCACCGCCACAAGGGACGGTGCCAAAAACGAAATCAAGAAAATAAATCACAGTTTAATTAAGACAGGGACTCTCAAATGGCAAAGAATACAAATGCATCTTGTGGGATGCTCGCCAAGCAATAATATTTAATCTGGTCTCCGTTTAACCTCTACCTACACTGATCGCGCTTTCCATGCCCTCGTTTTGATTGGGCCGTGTGCAAAATGACGTCGGATTGATGCAGACGAAATGCTTCACTATCGTTTTATGTTCCTTTTTTACTCAGAGTTCGTTATCACTAGAAGTGATGTATTGGACAAACGCGCTCGGATTAATTTCTAATGCATCTTTTATTCCTTTTGAAAAAAGTACAACCGTTGATGGCGTTTTCCGCTTGTAAGGCAAATGATCTCAAACGACCATTTTGATTTATCGTTTGAAGTTTGACAATGACTTTAGTGGCTTGAACATTTGCCATTACCAGTGTGAGCAGGGCCTGTAATTTAGGTGACTGTCGTTATTATCCGCTCTTGTACCCCGAATAATCACTAGTTCATTTGTCCCACGACTGGGCCTGGCAGTTAGCAAAGCACTGCTGAGCAGCGGAAAACACAATACGCGCACTAACTCATAATGCTAAACCGCTTCTCCTTTCTTCCTTGACAGGCGCAATTTCTTCTGTTAATGCTTGTGAACAAACAAAACACCACCGATAATTAAAGGTAGAAGCTAGAAGCCACATTTTTTGGCTTCTTTGTAAATTCTAACCCGGAAAACCATCTCTACTGTATTCCAGTGAATATATGGCTTTACATGAAGACAGGTTCCATAGCGGTGTATCAAGATACGCATGAACTTTAGTCATATTTACCTATCTATACTGCTATATAACGTTTGAATGAGAAAAGTACTTTCTTGTCTTTAAAGTACTCAGAATAATTCATGTAGCGAAATAACCAGTTGGTTAAATTAGTGGCAAACTAGCATTACATTTCCCTGGCCAAAGAAAGGGCTGTAGAACTTCTGACAACATGTTCTTAGACAATCAGGAAGTTCTTGCTTACATGATAAGGCTTCTAATGAGGGAATCATCGTATATCAATAGAAGAACATTTTAGGGCCGTGATAACAAACTGCAGTTGCTTTCTTTCACACCATCACACCCACACAGCCAACAATGCTCATCTGACAAGTTTACAGAGTCTGCTAACTATTCCATTGAGTATATATGCTGTACAATAGCGTTTTGATTTATGTATGCTTGTATGTATTATGTATGTATACATATGTATGTTTGAGTGTGTTAAAGCATATATGTATGCATGTATGTATGTATGTGCCTTTTGTGTGTGTGCGCGCGCACACTAGCACGCGCCCCACTCGCTTGAGCACGCCTCAATGGTTAAACAAGTAGTTCAAGATGGCAAGTCTGTCATCCAGTAATGGCATAAGGCTTCAACTCGAGCAACCAATAAATGGCCACTTTATTGGTTAATGCCTTTATAAATTCTGCAAGAGAAAGTCGACTTTGCCCCGTTCGTTATACTTCGTGTCCTAAAACAACAGACGACAACGCTTATGACTTAAAACCAATTACTTCGGTCATGCACAACATTCAAAGATGGCAGCAATAAACTTGCGGCTCCCGTTTATTGTTCGCAGCGCCTGCATCGCAATGGTGTGTACTCATCCCTGACTCTCCCCTCGCTCTCAACATGTACAAGTTTACGATAGTAGTATGATAAAGTGCCATGCATTCTAGCTTTTCCAGGCAGAAAAAATAAGATTGCGACTAGAGGAAGAGTGCCCGGGGGTCATAATGGTCCCCATACATAGCGGAGTGGCCACGTGTGAAAGCATTGGCGGATTAATGACCTGTAGGACTATTTATCCTCCCTATTAATTGAGAGATCATGGCTGAGTGAACGATGGCTATTGTTAGCTGCTCTACGGATGCAGGCGTGCTCCCAGCTCGCAGCTCACTGACTGGCCCAGTCTCAGGCCAGTGCACACGCCGGCAAAGTGAGCCGCCACCCACCTTGCATCAAAAGATTAGGAACACCTTTAAATGGCCTACTTGCCCAACGCCCGAGGAAGCAACCTTTTCACATTTGTGGTATATGAGCTGGGGTTGTTGTGTTACACTTAATCAAACGTGGAAAGGTGATATTGACTAGCGTTAACCCATTAAAGCTTAAGAGTTCCCCTAGAAATTGTCGTCAGGATCTATGATACTTTTGAAAAATAATTTTGGAATTGAAAATGATTCTACAAAATTCTACAAAAAGAGAGTTGTTGGTATTATTCTGATCAACATTTCTCCATCAAATATGTACCTATCTATGCTTATGCCTGCAAGATGTCATCAGCATTTCAAGGCTACTTTAGCTGCTGTGAGCATTAATGGGTTAAGTTTCAAGTTTTTTTATGACAAGTTTGTTATGATATCTGCTTGTTTGTTAAGTTCAATGACCCAAGAATAACTGTTGTTGACTGACCAACTCTCTGTATGGACGACTTAAGTTATGAGATTCTGAACCTTTAATTGTAGCTTGATTGGTGTATTTTGGGGAAAAACGTAGAAATCAAAATTTATCTCATTTATACATGTAGTGCATTTATTTTCGTCACATTTATGCCAATTATGGCTAATTCGTGACTAGCCATTTGCATAGACCTCATACTGATTGTCAAGACAAAATACAAATAATAATAGTAATTTAAAAACACGATTAAGAACAATTACTGTTAAACAAGTGTGTTTAATACATTTATAATTTTCGATTATTCTTTTTGTTGGAATGTGTGCCTCTGGGATGGGTTTTCTCCACAACTAGCTGAACACAGCCACTCGTAATTACTACCATACATAAGTGACATGTGCTTTAGTCTTTCAGTGTATCTTTAGCCTGTGAACTGTAGCGGCGTTTTGGGAAATGGCTGCTTGAGGTCGATTTCCTCCTGTTTCCTGTTCTGTCACGCTCAGGCAGGACACAGCACCGACCACTCAATTAAAGTGCATTGCATCGCCGCCGCCACCGCCGCCGCACGAACAGCCATTCAATTATTATCCCTATCACTATCAAATGTCGAGTGATGACTGATTTCTCCAATTATATCTGATCTCATAAGCGTAACGCGGAAAAACGCTTTCTGATTTAATTGCCAAGTGAAATGGCCACTGCTACAGTTGGTGGAGGATCCGGGTGCCAGTTCCTCGCGAGATGTGGAGAATCAGTGGTGGGCTGACTGTTCATTGTGAACGCTTGCCCGAATCCGCAGCACCGGGACACCCTATTATATTAGCACGTACCTGATAAGCGTTATGATAAACTCTATTAATTTCTTGCCAGCATATTGCTGCCTTATTACCTATGGACCTGAGCTGCTGATTTTGCAGGCAGAGTCTACGCTGTCTTATTTAATTGTAATGACAGGGATGAAGATATTATTACATTAGGTGGTAGATAATGGTTTCACTCGCCCAGCGCTGAGGTCCTAGCTGCCAGCACGGTTTTGATGTGGCAGTAATTTCCTAGGAATTACTGCAATCAAAACATCGGATTTTGAGATAATGCTATTTATGACTCAAGGCTGATACGATTAGGATAACATGTAACCTCTGACGGATGGCCTGGGTTAGCTGTAACAAGGTAGAGCAAATGAAATGTGTTAGTCAGAAAGATAGATAAGAGGGTTTCTACGAGGGCAACAACGTGCAATTGGAAGCAGCATAAGTAGTAGTAGTAGTAGTAGTAGTAGTAGTAGTAGTAGTAGTAGTAGTAGTAGTTAGTAGTATAAACCAAATAATTAAGTGTCTCAAGCCGTACTGAAATACCTGAGAATCAACAATCCACATCGGTATAGGCAATCTTTTTCTGCCGAATAATCAATGGGATATATATATATATATATATATATATATATATATATATATATATATATATATATATATATATATATATATATATATATATATTGTTCTTTTTTCAAAACTTTTAACGAGTTATATTTTCTTTTTATGCGATCATTTCGACCTTCAAAAAAATCACTCAAAAATTTGATATGTTTGATTTTATTATCTAGGCCACAATTTCCAACTCTTATTTCAGAGGTCGGTTATCCACCTTATTATTTTTCTTCCCCAATTCCTTCTGTGGCCTTGGTTCAATTTACTACTATGAATTTTATTAGTTCTAAAGCTGTCCCATCATATTTCGAGGTGGAATACGATTGATAAATCATGCATGTTAGTAGCATGTTAGAAATCCTTCTAACGGCCTTCAAAAATCAGTTTTGTTCAATATAAATCAGACATAAGTAATACCACGTAAGAGAGTTGCAAGTGACTTGAGTTTGGGGTACCCGGATACTCATCAATAACACATGACCATTGATGCTTTAGGCACAATTTGCTAAAATGGAAAAGTGACGATAAATGAAATTATCAAAATCAATATTGATCTAGTAGTAGAAGAAGAAGAAGTAGTAGTAGTAGTAGTAGTAGTAGTAGTAGTAGTAGTAGTAGTAGTAGTTTAAGAGGCCTTTGCACGTATGCACTTTGACTAAGGATATTCGCCCACCTCGCCAACTGCAGTGGCGTCTACGAGCGCCACGGCCTGCCTCAATTTACTAGCAGAGCTGAGAGCCAGCCAGCCCCTGCTATTTTCTTGATGGTTTCTTCCGTGGTGATTCCCCTGCTGTTATAGACCTTTCAGAAATTGGGGGCTGCATTTGACGTTAACGCGTCATTCTCTCAAGCTTGTGAAATCAAAGAGGCATAAACTAGTGACATTTAGTAAGAGCAATGGGGCCTTTATAAGGCCATTGTCTCACAATTTGACGTGGATGCTTTTTGGTGGCCTATGTA
>OZ012692.1:6667954-6687954 GCA_963942565.1 Maea johnstoni | reverse complement strand
GACTATGATGCAAAGAGTATATGAATCATCTATATGTATATATATATACATATTTGTATGTATATATATATATATATATATATATATATATATATATATATATATATATATATATATATATATATATATATATATATATATATATATATATGTATGTATGTGTGTGTGTATTCAGTTGTATGTAATCACAGAGAGAGAGAGTTGCATTTTAGAATAAGTCACGTCTTATAGAAACGGGTACGATAGCTTCTCCCGCGTTATAGGCCGAGTGGAACAGTGTGCATATGGTGGACAAGCTTGCCATCAGAGTGAGCCATGGGGAGGCGACTCGTGCTGTATATACATATATATATATATATATATATATATATATATATATATATATATATATATATATATATATATATATATATATATATATATATATATATATATATATATGTATATATATATATATATATATATATATATATATATATATATATATATATATATATATATATATATATATATATATGTATGTATGTATGTATGTATGTATGTTTATATATATATATATATATATATATATATATATATATATATATATATATATATATATATATATATATATATATATATATATATATATATATATAAATGTGTGTGTGTGTGTGAGTGCGTTATCGTGTGGGTATGTGTGCGTTAGAGTGTTTCTCTACAGAAATGACAGTATTCTTTATATTCTTCGTGATGCAGTTATTGCTATATACATATTCTCATTCATATATATATATATATATATATATATATATATATATATATATATATATATATATACATATACATATATATATATATATATATATATATATATATATATATATATATATATATATATATATATATATATATATATATATATATATATATGTATACATATATGTACATATGTGTGAGTTACGTTTTTGTCAATGGCATACCGTATGAGTGACATATTTGGTGAAAATATATGATGTATTTGAGTTCCAGTCACAGAAAGATGTATTGTGCACACTTGTTGATGTCAACTCTAGTATCAGATTATAGAACATAATGTGGTCGTGTGACATACGAAATGTATTCACAGTCTTAATTGATTGCTGTTATGAATCTAATATACAAGCTCTGATCGTATCATCAAATGTACGTGAATTATTAACCTTCGCGGTGTGGTGAATTCAAACAAAATGACTGCAGCTTGTAAACCAATCATTCGCATAAACAGTATATACAGTTACAAATGCGATGCATGCTGTAGTTATCAAGCAATGTCTCGTACATTGTTCAAGCTCAGCATCCGAAATTCCTGAACGAGGCCAACCAATCTTGGCATTTGCTATGAAAGAGTAATGCCTACACCACATATGTCGTCGCTGACTTGTCCTTATCTATACAAAGATCCCAACCTATGCCACTGTAATGGGAGACATTCAATGGGTCTTGCCTCTAATTGTTGGCCTTTGCATATTCTATCGAGATAGATAAGGTAACAGTTTCAATATAACTACCTTGATAGCGGGCTGTCCGTCGAGACACCGTAGTTATTTAAGCATTCAATCCACCAAGAACACTTAGGGAGTTCCGGTTAGGCTATCTTTAATAGTCGCACTGACAGTATATAATAAGGTTGCCCTTCACGCTTTTGGTTGTTCCTTTAATATAGAGTTTTATATGGCAAACAATGAAATGTTATTACCATGCAGGAGATTTGTAAGATATCACAGAACACTTTACTGTTGATTAAGCCTCTGCAACAATTTTAGCATTAGCAAACAACATGAATGCACGCAGAAAAGAAATCGTACAAAAAACTCTTGGTTTCTGATATCCACTTATTAGGAATGAGATTTTCAGTTGCATTCTTAATTGTTTTTCTTTATGTTTGTATAATTTTTGCGAAAATATATGCTTGTATACCTTTTACTTTTTGGAAAAACAGTCAATATATATATATATATATATATATATATATATATATATATATATATATATATATATATATATATATATATATATATATATATATATATATATATATATATATATATATAAATATATATATATATATATATATATATATATATATATATATATATATATATATATATATATATATATATATATATATATATACATATATATGCAACTCAAAGCACAGTTGGCAAGGCATTATTATAGTTTTATAAAATCTCTAAAGAATCTACATTTTCATGGAAAACCTTTTTGTGAAATAAATCATATATCATGCTATTTTCTTATTTGCCCGTATGCAAATAATCGCATTACTCCATATATTATATTTCAATATACGTGTACTTTACGGCGAATTCAACGAATATGGGAAAGGTATAAGTTTAGCCAATAGCACTGATATTGATTATGGATTGACAAAACCTTTAATCTGATGAAGGAGTATAGACTGTGTTTATCGTGTCTGGGAAGTTGCATTGTATTTTCCCATTTTGCTAAGTTTCTAAAAGATTTCTCCTGCTCCTCATCTCCAATTTTTGTTCTATACTTCCATCCTATTGTTTGGATTTACTTTTCTTCAGTTTATATTTTGTAAATATTTGTTCAACCTATTGTTTTCTTATAATTTTGTTATGTTGTAAATGATACACGATGATTTTGTAAATCAACAATTTACAGTCAATAAACATCTATCTATCTATCTATTGCCAAATAGTTAACCACAGTTAGTGGTTTCAGTATCACATGCTGACGACGCCCTCTTCAACCTGAGTGAAATTGACTTGGGTAAGTCACCCATTTTCTTACCTTCCTTGCAATCGCATCTTATCTGTATACAGCTGGTAGTTGATAAGGCACCCACCTACCTACAGGCGTAGCATCACAGATCTGGTAAACCATGCACAGTATCTAAACACAGCAGCGCGGACACAGGGATGCTCACAATATAACATATTCATCTCACAATTTCACTTATCTTTGATTTTGCCTAAAAAACGTACTTTTTATAAAAAAAATATTACGAACTTCTGCAACCACCCTTGTTTATCCCATGGCAGTTTGGCAAAATCGTACGATGGTTTTGTTTTAAAAAGCTACTGATTCAAGTTGCTTTTACCTTTAGGTGATGAGAGGTCCATGGCGCCACAGTGGTCAGAAGTGTCCTTGCCGTTAAGTTCTCGGATGTTGGCAATGTCTTCGCGGTCCGACGCCGAGTCGCTGTGATACGACTGAACGTCTGCTTCTGGCGATTTCCGTTCCATGGTTGCTCCGTACATGGTGTGTGTGTGTGTGTGTGTGTGTGCGTGTGCGTCGGTCGTCGTCCGTTTACTGAGAGGACACCGGCGCTTTTGCTTGCTGTATCTCTTTGCTTGCGGAGGAGGAGGACCAAAATGAAGGCATAGAAGCAAGGCGTCGCGCGGAAAGGTCGCCTAGCTTATTTGAAGTGCCAAGCTTCGCAGACGATTGTTCTTCATTTCCAACATCGCACTAGCAGGTGACACTCAATTGGTGACGTCACGAATAGGCAGGACGATCCCCTGCGCATCGACGACCACACAGACCTGGATTAATTATAGCATTTATACCAATGGCAACGCTACCCGCCTATGATACACCGCATTGCATTTAAATTATATATTCAGCAGCGTGTTTATGGTATTCAAGTATGCATGCGCCTGTTGATGACATCATTGCTCGCCCCCACTGGGACTGTCATAGAAGTTAGAAAACAGCACTTGTGGTTGGGTCTGTAAATTTTATCACATTAAATATGAAATAGGAAGAATTGTCAACAATGTGAAAGCAAGGCTAGTCTTTGTGGGCCAGTCTCTTAAGTTAAGAAGATGTCTATTGGCGCGAAGCACGCGTCCTTGTCTCCGTCGACGCTTGGCGGCCACCCAGTGAATAGCCTTCGTGTAGCAAAGAGGATCACGCCGGGATTAGGCCTGAAATGAACAACTTTATGGGGATCACTTTCAATTCTATGATTGAAAATAAATATGTTTAACAAGGCGGTGGAGGGCTTATTTGCGTGAGATATGATCGTGGTGGCACAATGGCGCGGTATCTTCTCTTCGTGATTGAGCCGTTCAGGCCTCGAATGAGATGTTTCTAGCGGGGATCGCAACCTCTCTCTATACACATCAAATATCACGTGCCTTTGAAAAGATGAGACTTTCCACCGTGCACTCCTAGAAGTTAAACATGTTATGTTCTCCCTACAAAGGCATCAAGGTATCTCCAAGTCCGCCAGCAGTCCCCCCACCCAGCGAGTGCCGCCAAAGTGGATACTGTCTATTTGCACAGTCCGCGGCGGCGCTCAGCCGTTCGCGGCAGTTTGCGGCTATAATGGAGAGGCCGGTATTCATCCCGTGCTTTATCATGATATTTATGCATTAATACCAGCACTTTTGCCCGTGAATTAAGCTTGATAGTTTGATTGTTCTGATCTGCGCCTAAGCCCCTCTAAATCTCCCTGTCGCTGCCCGCCGAATATTTTTCCCTATGAATTCAATTGAACATGTTTCATCCCCATGTTAAAATCATTTTCATCATCACCCATCATTTGTTTTGCAAGAGTTTGGGTACAGGGCCCCTACAAAACCTGTGCTACTCAAAATTATGCATCAAAAAATGTGCACTGTTTGATATTCCTAGGAAGATCTCGCGGAGACTCCTGCACATCTCGGGAACCACGATTTTCCGCGAGAGAAAATTTATCATTTTCCTCATGCTACCGTCTGAGTCGCGAATGATCTGGTTTTTGCTCATTATATTTTGCGTACGTGTTCATATAGAGGGCTTGTTATGGGAATCGACAGACGTGGGGCTTTCTTTCCACTTTCAAACAAACGCCAGGCTTTAGGCCTTTACAAAGTCTTCTCCTGCGGCTAATGTGTTCTAATATCCACGTATTTGCCCCTAATGATCCCTGGCCCTAAACGATAAAGATGGGAGATCATTAGACCTACTCGACATGTAGGTAGGCAACACGAGCTCATTTCCGAAGCCTATTACCAACCCGCCCGCTCCGAGAGATCGCTGCTTCGGAAGTGGAGAAATGAAAGCATCATAACAACATCAAAGCGCCTTGTCAATTTCATGTCGGTTTCAAGCAGAAATGGATTGCATCTGATGCCTGCGCGATCGCTTTGTGTCGCGGGTCTGTTCCTTATGTCATTCGACTCATTCGATCAGTTGTTGCCCAGCTCAGCCTGCCAGCAGCGTTTGCGGGTTTCCTCCATTTAATTTGCACCTAATTACGCGTTTAGTTATTGGGCTAACTGGCAGCGGCAAACCCTCGGTGGCTTGCGCGCAAAAATCACTCTATTTGAGAGCTGCCGCCCGCCCGGCCGGCCGTCCGGGCTCCAATCCTCTCCCCTCATCTCCACTAATGCACTTAGACTTGCAAAGGGATGCGTATAATCACAAGCCGTCCGCACTAATTGTGTTATCTTCTTCTCCATATAACAATGCATAATATATTTCCAGAGATGGGGATTTAATAAAGTTAACCACGTATCGCTGCCTATTAGATCAAACCAGTCTTAAGCAGCAGCAGCAGTAGGGCCCGTGACGCGATCAGCACCACCGTGGCCACGGCCAATTGAATTAGCGTGGTGCGGGAGTTTCGGCACGAGGCGGGGTCAGGGAGGGGGGTACGGCAGGGTGCTGGTCCAGGGCCACAGGGGGCGACTCAGGGGTGTCGTTGCGCCACGGCGGGCGGCGTCTCGTTCAGCGTTATTTAGCAGAAGCTCGTGATGTTTACTGGTGGTGGCAGCGCGGCATATAGGAGAGACAGGTAGTAATAACCACAGACACCATAATGAAATATGACCAACAAAAGTGACAAACGCACACAGGTGTTTAATTCAGGAAGGTTCTCATTAGTCCTACAAATGCAAGAAACACTTTGTCGTTATATATATATATATATATAATATTTATCTCGTTACAAAATACCACACATTTTGTGCCCTATTGTACCCGCAATGACTTTACATGCAACTGAATAAAAATGTAACAAAAAATAAAAAAAGAAACACTTGCGAATGCAATATGAAACCTGTCTGAGAAGAACACTAAAGACATCAGCTTCATGAGGTGTTCATCGTTGTGTTTAAAAAGCAGAACTTACGAAGTCGTGGGTCACAGTAAAGGCTTCAACTTCTAGATATAAGATATCGAGCCGCCAATGTGGAGGAACCATTATAGAGGTGAACTTAGATATGACGGATTCAATGGGACGAGGAAAATTGGTCCGTCATATGCAAAATCCGTCGTATACATATGACGAATACTTGATATGCATCGGAATGGGACCAAGCATATCGTCCGTCATACGCAAAAATCCGTCGTGTAGTGGTCCGTCATATCCAAGTTCACCTGTAAGACCTAACAACCAAGAGACACGTATTCAATACGCATAATTGGTTCCCATCTGTAATCAAAGAAGAGATAAGATATCTTCGTGAGCCACAATACAGAGTAAATCTTATAGCGATATTCAAGTTATCAGGTTACACTTTTTATGCGACAGAAATTAAATTGGCCAGGTTATCAGCGTACTAATAAATGAGATTAGTATAAAAGTGAAATGATTATAACTTTGTTTAAACAATGTTCTGATTAAAACTCGGCTGAATATAACTGTTACGTTTTACAGCCATGCCATTTTACATCTCCTGGATATGAGTTGGTGGCCTGCTAAACATTGATAATCCCAGTATCATTTTGTGCAACTCATTCCAAGGAAAGATTTGCTCTTGCCCTAACTGCCGTGAAGAGTCAAACCGGCTCCGCCCATCCGTTAACAGAGACCACTTGTCTATACAGATCCGTCGTAGAGATTCCTTGTTGAAACATACACCAAACTTCACATGTTATTAAAAAGCACCAGCTTCAAAAGTCCTTCCTTTTTAAGTCAGCCCGTCCACGATCTCTTTCTCAATAGTAGCAGCTGTTTTATCAGACTAATATGTACCATTTTGATGATTCTACTATAATTGTATGTATTTATCAAGCATTGTTAGTTAAAGTCTAACTGTGTGTACGTGTGTTAAAAGTAAATAATCCTCCAATGCTATGGAGACTCAGTAGGTATTGTTCAATAAATAAACACATTGTAGTCTGGTATACCTAACCCTGCTCACAAATCCCTGACGCCAGGTTGTAATGGTGAATAGGCCAAAATCAAGTACCATGTTGTTCATATTTGACTATCATAAAGAAATGGTCCGCCTTAAATGATCATACTGCGTTCATTGTTACCTCTCTAGCGTGTTTTTCGCTCATCAACCTACTCCTTTTAGACTTGAACCTGTCCTAAGGGTGGCCTGATAAGCTCAGAATTACCACCGTACAATATAGGGACACTTTTTCTAACTAGCTCTTTTCGCTTGTTATATATATATATATATATATATATATATATATATATATATATATATATATATATATATATATATATGTATATATATATATATATATATATATATATATATATATATATATATATATATTCTATGTAACTCTATTTACAAGATTAGAGATGTCAATCCAAGGGTTCTATTATTTATTAGAAGATCAGAAGTTCAAGATAATTCTAAGCGATAATAATAACGTCAAAAAAGTTCAACCTTTTTAAAAACCATCATTGAGATTGGAAAATATAAATTAAGGAAACCACACATGTGCTGAATGTGTCCTTTAAGCGTTTGGTGTGGTGTGGTGTTTTGCTTTAATGTCTCATATAACTATTTAGAATGGTCAGTATATTGAACATGCATATGCTTTTATTTGCCAACAATACGTTTATCCATACTGAGTGAGATCTTTAATAAAGATTATATTGTTATATATCATTTTATCCATTGGCATAGATTTTCTTCATCCAAGCCTTCGGGGAGGGGATGAAGACCATCATTATCATCATTGTTGTCGCCATCATCATAATTATTACCATACATATAACCATTCCCATTGATCATGTTAGTTATCATCGTCAATTATCACATAAGTCAATGGAGTGTTATTAAGACATCGTCATTATCATCCTCATCACCACGCTGCTCCTCCTCCTCCTCCTCCTCCTCTTCATAACCACGTGCAAAGCCACTTCCTCTTCCTACACTATCTTCATCCATCTCGCCTTCGCTGCTCACTGCGCATGCCCGCGGAGGTGCCCGCTATAACTCATGGTTGGCGGTCACGCCACCGAGGATAATGCTATGAGCTTACCGACCGATGACCACGAGTTCTTTTTTTCAATTTGGCCGCAATAAAGCCTAAATGTAGGGTCAGCGCAACTTCCCTAGCAGGGGCGGCGAGCGGCAAGCCGAGCGAAGAGTAGAGTCTCTCTGCCTTCATAGACTAGACGCCATAACCCAGCCGCTACCATTAGCCGAGCTCCCCTGGTCACTATATCAGAAATATTTGACTTTTATAGTCGACTTCGATAATTCCGTTGCGACCCGCCACTACGCCTGCGTTCCGAGTCAACGCGCTCTGCTCTGTGTTCGGCTGTCATAGAATGACGTCATTAACCTAGGTCAATTACGTCTAAAATCAATTCATAACAGCTTTTCTCATTCATATCCATATTTCATTATCAGAAAAATGGCAGGTCCGAGGATAACTTCCATCGGATTACCTTAATTATTTATAATTATAATTTTATGATTGCAATAAAGAGATCGTTAGCGAGATTAAAAATCTGCAGCAAAAGGAGTGCTGGGGTCTTTAATGGATGCTGCGTGGTGAGGCAGGCGGGCCGCGGATCCAGTGCCGGGCTCTAGCTGCATCCGCCTCGCACCTACACCTGCTAACACACACCACTGCTGGCACGGCCATTATAGACAGGTGGCCCTAATGACAGGTGGCCCGAATAAACGGGTGAAAAGTAAGGAAAATGAATAACGAACTTGACGCTTTTTATTCTGCTTTCTCAGACAGATCATCCCTTGACCAGAATGACCGTTATCCTTTAGGGCTTTACCCATCAATGATAGTTGAATTACGAGCATGGAAGATTTTTTATTCTTTCTCAGACAGATCATCCCTTGACCAGAATGACCGTTATCCTTTAGGGCTTTACCCATCAATGATAGTTGAATTACGAGCATGGAAGATTTTTTATTCTTTCTCAGACAGATCATCTCTTGACCAGAATGACCGTTATCCTTTAGGGCTTTACCCATCAATGATAGTTGAATTACGAGCATGGAAGATTTTTTATTCTTTCTCAGACAGATCATCTCTTGACCAGAATGACCGTTATCCTTTAGGGCTTTACCCATCAATGATAGTTGAATTAGGAACATGGAAGATTTTTATTCTGCTTTCTCAGACAGATCATCTCTTGACAAGAATGACCGTTATCTTTTAGGGCTTTACCCATCAATGATAGTTGAATTAGGAACATGGAAGATTTTTATTCTGCTCTCTCAGACAGATCATCTCTTGACAAGAATGACCGTTATCTTTTAGGGCTTTACCCATCAATGATAGCTGAGAATATACCACAAATTACACCTTACCACCTCTGCTCTAATTCACAATGTACATGTGTACGATCACTAACTCTGTACTAACTCTGTGATTTTCGTGAAGAAGAATACCAGAATTCAGTCATACCCCCAATCTATGTACATGTTCATATTTCATAACATTTGGTACATGGTAGGGTTATGTTGGTGTTTATCAGGTATCTCTGAAAAAAGTGGTCTGGAGAAAAAAATATATATCATAGAAAGGGCAACATAATCAACAGCTCCACGCCAGAGAGGCAGTTTATATTATCCTGTTGGACGAGAGCAATACGAATGTTAAAAATGCTACCATGTTTTATTATCTTAAAACATAATCACACAACACAAGTGTGATAAGTGTAAATTGTGTATTAAAGGTGTTTTGTCTTCTAGCGTTAGGTAGGACTAGGGAGGAATGCTAACTACTTCATTGTAGTAGTAGTAGTAGTAGTAGTAGTAGTAGTAGTAGTAGTAGTAGTAGTAGTTGCTGTTGTTGTTAATGTAGTAGTAGTAGTAGTAGTAGTAGTAGTAGTAGTAGTAGTAGTAGTAGTAGTAGTAGTGGTAGTAATAGTAGTAGTAGTAGTAGTAGTAGTAGTAGTAGTAGTAGTAGTAGTAGTAGTAGTAGTAGTAGTAGTAGTAGTAGTAGTAGTTGTTGTTGTTGATGTAGTAGTAGTAGTAGTAGTAGTAGTAGTAGTAGTAGTAGTAGTAGTAGTTGTTGTTGTTGTTGATGTAGTAGTAGTAGTAGTAGTAGTAGTAGTAGTAGTAGTAGTAGTAGTAGTTGTTGATGTTGATGTAGTAGTAGTAGTAGTAGTAGTAGTAGTTGTTGATGTTGATGTAGTAGTAGTAGTAGTAGTAGTAGTAGTAGTAGGAGTAGTAGTAGGAGTAGTAGTAGTAGTAGTAGTAGGAGTAGTAGTAGTAGTAGTAGTAGTAGTAGTTGTTGTTGATGTAGTAGTAGTAGTAGTAGGAGTAGTAGTAGTAGTAGTAGTAGTAGTAGTAGTAGTTGTTGTTGTTGATGTAGTAGTAGTAGTAGTAGTAGTAGTAGTAGTAGTAGTAGTAGTAGTAGTAGTAGTAGTAGTAGTAGTTGTTGATGTTGATGTAGTAGTAGTAGTAGTAGTAGTAGTAGTAGTAGTAGTAGTAGTTGTTGATGTTCATGTAGTATTATTATTATTAGTAGTAGTAGTAGTTGTTGTTGATGTAGTAGTAGTAGTAGTAGTAGTAGTAGTAGTAGTAGTAGTAGTAGTAGTAGTAGTAGTAGTAGTAGTAGTAGTAGTAGTAGTAGTACGGTTGCTATTACTCTCTATGTATTAAAGAGTGCTGTGCCCCGCTCTCGGCTAGCAGCATGTTGGTGCTAGCAGCGAGGAGAGGATGCCGGGTGTCGTCGTCCGACCAGCCCAGTCCCACACAACCACCAGATGCACCCAGCTCCACTTTCCATTGTGCCTGACTGATTACTTTCCCTGGCGAAATGATCTCTACATAATAACTTTTCCTCTAACAGATCTATAACGCCGCGCAGTGACAAGTCAACCTCTTGCTTGTCAGATACAGGCTTCCAGCCAGAAAATTGCCACCCGGTTGTACTTCTGATGTTAAATGTTTCCGTTTGCTAGTTGCTGCAGGCGGGGACTGTGGTAGATGACTGCAGAAATAGATGGCATCATGTGCTATTACATTGTAGCCTCCTGCTATACGAATGCTCCTAAGACGTGAACATCGTCTAAATCTGAACACATGATACTTGAACACCCCTATATCTTAGGATCTAAATGTGGACACCTGTAAGAGGTGAACAGCCAGAGTTGTGAACACTTCCGCGACGTGAAACCTCCGAGACATGAACAACTCCTAGATCTGAACACCCCTGAGACGTGAACACCTCATGTATCTTAACACCTCTAAGCCGCGAACACCTCATAGATATGGACACCTCTGAGACGTGATCAGCTCCTATCTTTGAACATCTCAGAGATGTGAACACCTCTGAGACGAGATCAGCTCCTATCTTTGAACATCTCAGAGATGTGAACACCTCTGAGACGAGATCAGCTCCTATCTTTGAACATCTCAGAGATGTGAACACCTCTGAGACGCGATCAGCTCCTATCTTTGAACATTTCAGAGATGTAAACACCTCTGCGACGAGATCAGCTCCTATCTTTGAACACCTCATAGATATGGACACCTCTGAGACGAGATCAGCTCCTATCTTTGAACATTTCAGAGATGTGAACACCTCTGAGACAAGATCAGCTCCTATCTTTGAACATCTCAGAGATGTGAACACCTTTGAGACGAGATCAGCTCCTATCTTTGAACATCTCAGAGATGTGAACACCTCTGAGACGTGATCAGCTCCTATCCTTGAACATCTCATAGATGTGATCAGCTCCTATCTTTGAACATCTCATAGATGTGAACACCTCTGAGACGAGATCAGCTCCTATCTTTGAACATCTCAGAGATGTGAACACCTCTGAGACGAGATCAGCTCCTATCTTTGAACATCTCATAGATGTGAACACCTCTGAGACGAGATCAGCTCCTATCTTTGAACATCTCAGATATTTGAACAGCTCTGAGACGAGATCAGCTCCTATCTTTGAACATCTCAGAGATGTGAACACCTCTGAGACGCGATCAGCTCCTATCTTTGAACATCTCATAGATGTGAACACCTCTGAGACGAGATCAGCTACCATATTTGAACATCTCAGAGATTTGATCACCTCTGAGGCACGATCAACTCCTATATTTGAAAAAAATATCAACCACTTCTGACTACTCATGTGAAGCATGTTAGTATGTTACAAGTGACTGTCTATTAAGAACAAGTGTGTCTATAGGTGGCAAAAACCAATAGCAAACATTCAAAGTTCCTCCATGAACCAGACCCGGCTCCTGCAAGTGTATGGGCTTAGCTGTTCTTGTGTCCCGTCGTCAATGTGGCCCCCGCCTGGTGACTCCTGGCAGAACAGATGTAGATTTTCAACTTGAATTCATCTGACATGCTCTCACACCCAATCCCCCCACGTGCATTGTGGGACTTAGCCCAGCCGGCAATAAAGCACGCGGTTATACATAATGTGCACATGCTTGCTTTAATAGGATCTGCCGGCAATTCCCTTAATTGCAAACGTCAATATTGGCGATCAACCTGTTTCAATCTCAACGTAGTGCCAGAGATGCTATACCACCACGAATAGCGAATTCTAAGTCACTTTAACTTGTACTTTTTATTTCATATTGTGTTTGTGGTAAGTTCTAATGGAAGATTGAGATGAGGCCCATATCACTAAGATAGGATAGTCAAGCACAGCGCCCCCTCAGTTAACGCTGCCCGCAACAGTTAAATTTTTCTCTAGTTCTTTTTTTATTTTCATATTTGTCATACCTTTATATCAAGATAAAACTACAATTTTTTTTATTTGGTTGTTTCTGCCATTTTCTTTTGGTTAGTATTGATTTGCACTTCCCAAAAGTTATCATTTATGGGTAATAACGGTCATCACGTGGATAATGATTTGAATTTCCCAGGCTAGCCTCAACGAATAGCCCAAAAGTCGTGCTCTGCGCATGTATCCGCGCATGTTTCTCGGTTATGTAAACGATACGAAAGCCCTGATTAGTCCTTGCTCCCTCGTGACCTCACGTTGATGCCAAATCAGAGACCCCTGGCATGTTTACTATAGCGCATATAGTAATTTGTCTCTCGCTACATATCCATTCTTTTCTTCATCTAAGCTATTACAGAAGCTCACAGAGGCTTTCACACAAACAGGAAATGTTTTTGCCATTTTTTCCATATCGAATTTCATCAAAACATGGTAGCTTCAAACATGCAAACAAACCAAATCCATTAAATGTTGACGGATTTGCCGGACATCTTTCAAAAGTTATGAAATCTGAAAGTTGGACAATGCACTTCTTTAATATTTTGCAAAAATACTGAACAAAATGGGTCTAAAATTTGAACGGAATTTAAAAATCTGTGATAATCCTCCCCCCGTGTTGATCTTTGCTTTACATTTGAAGAATTTGAAGGTCCCGGTCCATAATCGTGGATAGGAGCTCTATTTGAAATCACTGTGCATGTTTTTTATCAAGAAAATCTTACACTCTGCTGTGAGTGTAGTTTTGTCAGGTTTAGTGAGCTCCTCATCAGAAGACCTTCCAGGCAATATATACAGTACAGACATTTAGTTCCTGCACCAGTCGACCGGACGTCTGCCAGGGCCTGGTTGTACAAAACCCCATGGATAACATGTCAGAAAATGATCAAAGCACATTAATGTCATTAACGTAGCTTGCTAATAAAATCTACGTTCAATTTGGAGGTAATCCACGCATCCATGTCCATGAAACTGGGTGTCAATCGGGTGTGCGGTCGTGTAGTATGCCCGGACTGCCCACGCATTTAGTGCAGGAATTAAATGTCGGCACTGTACGTTGTATAGGCTAAATTGTCAACTGGAAGCAGATAAGGAAACATATCCTCTTCCTGCTCGTACTAACTACATTAAAAAAGCTATTATATATGTCAGGGCATTACTTTAAACTTCCAGAATTCATATGAAACTGGACGGCTTTTCCTCAGAAAGGTATGGAAATTTTACCTCTGACTTGCCTAACTAGGATTTTTGAATAGCCTAGACAAAACTCTGGTCCTAAACTATTACTATCTACCTCAATGTTAATTCACGTCACTTATCTCGGACACAGTCCGAGGCACCTCGCATACCTCGGACTTTTGGTGGGTCCTTCTCTACCATTTTAGTTTTATGTACCTTACTTACCCTGGACAAGTGCATTTTGGGGAACAGTTTAACACGTTCCAAAGCCTGGTAACACTGCACCAAAGCTGGTTGATCATATACTTGTAAGCATACATTTCCACAGGAGTTTTATACTTAACCCATTCACACTCAGAGGTGCTTTCTGCTACTCTCATACTTTTGGAAATAACTTGGAAATAAAGTGAAAGATTCACAAAATATTGGAAGGAGAGTTCTTGTCCGGCTTGTGATCAACATTTCTCCTTCAAATGTTTTCAAGAAAATGTGTTTGTAAGTTTAATATTTCCAAAATCGTCAGGCCTCTTTTGGCTGCTCTGAGTGTTAATGGGTTAACAAAAATGGGCGAAACAAGTATTCTTTAATATTTTCCTGGATAAACATAATATAGAATGAAGCAATCTTTTTTTATGATAAGGGGATAACGACCTTAATTTTTTTTGTCAGGACACGAAGCTGCTAGGGTACGAGTTTGTTTAAGGTGCACGTGTTGACTTGAACCGAGTTGACGAGGAACGCCCCTGAGTCTGCCTTGTTGTTCTTCCTTCTATAGGGGCCTCTTGAAAAAGGGACTTTTCCTAAGCTAAGTATTTTTTGTCGGACTAGTAAAAATCTGTGGTGCACGTAAGTCAAATTTCCTTAGCATGAGACACCTTTTCTTGCTACCTATTTGTAAACGAGGTTACTCGTATCACCCATATTTATTTATGAATAAATCATACTGCACATGATTTAAAATTTATTTTCGATATGCTCATATGTTGTGAATTTGCCCTTTTTATGTTAGAAATAAATGTGAGGTGATCCGAGTTATTTTCTTTACTTCAGACCTGAGACTGATTGGGTATATATCTTGATTTTCTGCAAGAAAAATAGGTGATGACGCAAGCATTGTTTTCCCTATAACTATTGCAATAACATGGTGATGACGACACGTTTGCCTCTAAATGACGTGCCTCTTCATCCTGGTGCTGTCATCGCATGCACAACAATGCATTGTTAACGAGATCATTGTTGCATTCTTGAGGACAGTGCCAGGAGAGGCAAAAGTGTCACCGTCCACAAAAGGGTTTTTCTTATTGTTGCGACAACAATAGGAAAAACCAAAGTCTGCGTAACTGTCTATATTTCTTCCGAAACACCATCAGTCTTAACCCTGTAGAAAAAAACTAACTCTGAACATCCACATTATCTTTCAATGTATAGAGAGTAAATTTAAAGAGCTCAACATATCGAAAGAAATCAGGAATTGCATTTTGGTTTACAATTCCATGTAGTTGATATACCAACCCATATTTTCAACTCTTTTTGAGAATTAAATGGAACTTCTCTGTTGATATGACGTCACAGATTTATGGGCCGCCATGATGGAGAAGTCAAACTCCTATAGTGATAGGCATACATTGTATGTTGGCTTACCAGTTGGCTTTCAAAACTAATTTCTTGAAAGTGGAGAAGGTAGAACAAATACTGTGCACGCTCAATGATATCACTTCAGATATATGGTAAGGCTAACACCTTTTTATAGTAGAAATATTCAGATATGAATCTTAAAGAGCAAGGACAACAGCTAATTAAAACCTTTTGCTTGGCCATATTCATGGACAGAGAAACCCTTATCATAGTCAGGGACACAGGGCGGAGTTGAAAGAGTGTTTACAAACATTCAAATCAGTGTTATAAGTTGACCAATAAAACCTAAAGTATCCCTTTTATGAACAACTATTCTACAGTATGAAACTAGAACAAGTATATGTAACTGCTGGCTTGCCCTAACCCAGTGCTATAAACTTATGTCAAGGTGTGTACCAAGAACTGACCGATTCTGGCATACCAAGCATGGAAATGTTAAGGGTGGATTATACACTTTCTCATATTCAATGGATTATCATTAATAACTGTAGGTTACATATTTTATCTCTCTTCAGCTCATAAGCAAATTGTCTGTACTACTAGTATTCTTATCCTATGATGAGTTTCATCTGCTCTGGTGTTGTACATACCAGATATGTTATTACACCAGAATGTTTCTTTTTGGTAATCACAGCACTTGTATAAATCAATTAAGTTAGGAACAATATGGGTATATACTAATTTCATTTTGGACGGTAACACAGTTTAAGGGCTTTCATCTAAATTAGGTTTAAAAGAATAGCATGATTTCCATCGGAATAGATATGCCTCTTAACATATTTTCTACTCCAACATTGCGACTGAGGGCTTTTGCAGTGCATTGTGGGATGCAAGTGAACAGACTCAATCAAATATTTGAAGGAATGATGTGGAACCGGATGAAAAATGGTGGAAAGATTCAACTGCTATCTCACAATTACAAGGGGCATACTAGAAAGGTATACTGTATAACGGGTATACTTCTGGGACTCTTATTTCCTGAAAAATGATGATTTCAACTTTTTCCCTTTTTTATTTTCCCGGCAAGCACACGGCTGCACTGATATCAAATTTAGTGATAATGCTACCAATCATTTTGGCTCCTGAACGTGTTATTGCAGACGACCGTTAATGTGCTGAATGCGTACATGCAGAACAGCAAAGCCATTGAGATGACATGTCCGGCTTCATTGTTCTGCACATTAATGGCAATTAGAGAATCATTTCACTTACAAGTATGAATACGCGGGCAGGTTGACAGACTGTTAGTACTACAAACATGTATCTGGACAAGCGAGTACTTCAAATGTGAGGCTTTACTAATCGTCTATTGTTATCATATCTTTTTGGTAAGGAAATATATATATAAATAAATTCATTTTTTCATACAGTTTCATATTAAATTTTTTCATATTCATTTATTTACAAAAAAACTAGTATCCACAACGTGACAAATTCACACACTAGTAGCAGTATCTGAGCTCGAAATCATTGTCACTCGCTACCAATCGTCTGCCACACCATATCAATACAAATGAGTCTCAAACCCATTAGGTAAATTCGGGAAGATTAAGTACATGTTAACATTACCTGTTACTGTATAACTGGTTAATTTGGCGTGTATTTAAGTTGGCGTTTTTTTTTCAAATAAGTATTTTCCCTGCATTTATGTTGGCGTCTGGAGCAGTCGGAACAACGCCATCTTCATGTAGACATTTTTTTATGCGATCTTTAATTTGGCGTTGATGGGCATTCGCCAAAAACGCCAAATTAAAAACCACGCCAAATTAACCAGTTATACAGTATACAGTATCATGTATATACACTCCACTACTCCTGCGAGAGTGTATCGCTGCTCAGTTAGAAAAACACAACAGTTTTTGTATTATGCCTAGATATTGCCAAAGCTTTTGACAGCTTTTATATAAAGGGGTTATTTCTTAGGCTAGGAGATATAGGAATTCAAGGAAAAACATGGCGCCTGTTATGTAAAACATTCATAAAACATTTCTAAAACAAATTGTGAGTGCAGGTAAGGATTCAAAACCAGTTCTTTAAGTGGTAGCACCTCTAATGCAGAATTCACCAAGGGGGATACCTCTTATTGATCAAATATCTAGCTTGTCCTACTAGAAGAAAGAAGGTTATCTTGTACCTTTTGCAATATCAATATATCACCGCTGGCCTATGCAGACAATATCGCCCCTGAAAGTACTAGCAAGGATAAAGTCTTCAAAATGGTCCTTTAGCATTGTCACAGATGGAGCAATCATTTCATTGCAGGTAAAACCACGATTTTTGATTGCCATGAGAATGTGGTGGAAAACAGAAATGCCTTCAAATACGAATTTGGTCATATGCGCGAAATCGGGGTGGTCATGAAGAAAATTGTGAATGTAAGAGTGGGGCTCAAGAGAACGACAGAGAAAATTAGGAAAGGAAGGTAGGCACTTAATGCCACTTCTCGTTCTGGTCTAAAGCAGGGTGGGTTAACTATGAAGGCATGTGACGTTTTCTTGGGCTAAGATAGTACCTAAAGTAACTTTTGAGAGCAAACTATGGGTACTCTGGGAGAAGAATACGAAGGGTTCCGCCAAGCTCCCCAAATGAAACATGTTACGCAGGTCTGTGGTTAGATGAAGAAAATGATGGATATGAAGCGAGAGACCAATTACTATATGCGCTATAGTGATGGGCTGGACACGACAGGGGTTTATGATCTGGCATCAGCGTGAGGTTACGAGGGAACAAGGACCAATCAGGGCTCTCGTACATTACATTACAGAGAAACCTGTGCAGAAACATGCGCAGAGCACGACTTTTGGGTTATTTGTTGAGGCTATCCTGTCCAGGTTGACCGGCTGGTTTCATATCTTCTTGCTTTTATTTATATAAGGATTGCGATGGATCAGGTTGGAGGTCTTTGTATATCTTAAACAACTGTTGTTTATAAGGGTCATTACTTTATGACAATTCCATCTATATAGTCGATTTTGGTTAAGAGAGTAGCACAATTTAACGCAATTATCAATCTTGGATATGAAAACAAATATGACAGTCCAATATTCAATATGCTTAGGATCAGTACATATATTAATGGCCATGTACGAGGATGTCATAAGTATGGTGAATAGCACAAGATCACATAGCAAACAAGAATGGAAACAAATTGCATGGAAGAGAGCGTGGGACAGTGAGGAACAAGATTGGCAATATAGACCTAGGTTTTTCAAATCAGCCTTGAAACTAAAAAGTGTAATTGAGAATTCATCACTCTTGATATAGAGGCAAAGTGCGGATTATGATCGAAGCTCAATGAAGTAATGCAAAGTTATGTCGAAAGCAGCATACAATGCCAGCAAGCTCAAGCAGGACGATTACCGACATAGTAGGCATGAAAATAGAGTTGAGATGTTTTAAGATATAAATGCATGAGCACCTAACTATGGCTAGACGTCCTCAGTGATTATGGGGAAACGCTCACACATAATCTCATACAACATGTACATACACTTTTTAACAATTGTTTCAAATGCTGTATATAATATATGTATCATACAATATTCAAAAATAGGGATAGGATAGGGGTTTAGACTATAGCCTGACATAACCTGAACTTTATTACGTTTTGTGTTACGTTTATGATGAACTAAGATCATGTGGGTCTAAGGGAGAAGTTCCCTAGGTGAGTCAGAAATTTCCATTCCTCCACATGCCTGAATTGCTCAATTCTGCCATACTATGTAAGAGTTTTAATTCTTGAAGTTTTATTTCCAAAAATTGTGATCAGGGATGAACCAGGAATAAAAATTAGCAAGAAGGCCAGGCTTCCCTATTACTGCTATCTCTTAAGCACTCATGGCACAACTGGTGCTATAAAACAGCAGAGTGCATCATGGGAAGTAATGGATGCCCCCATGTGGCTGTCCCTGGCCTATTAGTTGCTCACTTCTGTGAGCCATAACCGAGTAGTGTTGGGGAGGATAGGTTTGGGGATGGTCTTATTTGAAAGGTGACATGTATAAGCACATTTCAAACCTAAATCATTCTGATGGTGCATTTGCCCTCTGATCAATTGGCGAATAATGAAAAATAAACCGGCTGGAACACCCCACTTTTTATATTTTCCTTAATCATATACCCTAAGACATAATGTATCTAAAATGACAACCTTTTTTGGATATTTCACCAGGAGTAGGCACATCATATAGTGAAAAAGGTGATTTTTAAGGTGCAACGACATAGAGAAAAACACAAAGCCTGCATTATAGTATTTCTTACAAAACAGCAAGATTCG
>OZ012692.1:6643153-6665254 GCA_963942565.1 Maea johnstoni | reverse complement strand
CATTATCAAGGTATGCATTGCCATGTGTGTTTGTATGTATGTATGTATGTACGTACGCACATACGTACGTATGTAGGTACTTAAGTAAGTATGTATGTATACATGCATGTATGTATGTATCTGTGTGTGTATGCATGCAGCATGTATGTATGGCTGTATCTATATGTATGTATGTCTGTATGCATGTATGTATGTATGCATGCGTGTATGTATATATGTACATATGTATGTGAGCTCGTGTGTGTGTGTGTGTAAAAGTCTTCCTCCGCTAAATCCTTTATATCCTTAAATTCCATTATGAAACAGATAATTGAAAAAGCAAGATGTCAGGTCCGTCTAAAATGCCTTTTAAATATTTATCTCTCTCTAATTGTTTCTGCTATCTCTACTGATAAGAATCTACCAATTCATCTCAGTTGGGATATAAAATTTTCATCATTCATTTGGGAGGACATATATCGCATTCTGCTGGAAATGTGATTAAGGGAAAATATGGTAGTGCGTGAGAGCTCATCGAATATGGAATTGTTAGTGGGTAGGGATAACAAGGAATAAATAATATTAAAGCAAACGCCACGACGGTGCTAAATTGAAAGAGGTAGGCTCGCCGGCGGGAATTGCGCTTTTCCCACTGCATCTCTAGTGGACTTCCAGCGCTGCAGGACTTCCCTTGATTTAGATATGGTTCTTAGTCATTTTGTTACTTACAGAAAGTAACACAAATTAGATTTCGAATATAGCCAGATAGAGCGAATAGATTTGAGTAAAAAAGGGGTCAGTTATGAATCACCTCGTCATTATTTGTTGGAACCATTAACGCTTATTTCCATTGTTTTGTTTTTTCTATTCTGGGCTTTTGGACCACATTACACGTTAGTGCGTTAGCTGAACCACTGTCACAAACATTTAATTGATTTACACAGGGGTGGTAAATAAGTTCCGAATATGATGAAACCAATCACCTTTAAATCCTGAATAATGCAGTAGGTATGCATGCAAACAATTACGGTATTCGCGCACATTTCATTTGGAGTGGTTTTTTCAGTAGTAGTCTAACCTATGTAGCTTCCAAACGTTTAATAACCCTATCCTTACCGAAGTCATTCACGCATACCATAGTATTTTCAGGTGACCGATAAAATCATCAGATTAAGATGAAATCAGAATAAATATATATATATATATATATATGTATATATATATATATATATATATATATATATATATATATATATATATATATATATATATATATATATATATATATATATATATATATATATATATAAATATATATATATATAAATATATATATATATATATATATATACATATATATATAAATATATATATATATATATATATATATATATATATATATATATATATATATATATATATATATATATATATATATATATATATATATATATATATATATATATATGTGTGTATGTATGCATGTATGTATGTATGTATGAATGTATGTATGTATTTATGTATACATACATATATATACATAAATATATATATATATATATATATATATATATATATATATATATATATATATATATATATATATATATATATATATATATATATATATATAAGATTCTTATACACTGCATAACATAGTATTCGTTCAACAGTTCAATCCTCAATTTCTGGTAACGTCAGGCATATACGTGTCTATATCAACTAATTGGAGGCGCTTTGCAACATCTATGAAACAATAGCATTAATACAACGGTTATTCGAATACAGACACCTTCGTTTCCCAAGAACGCAATAGTGTTTTACAACTACCAAACATTATTTAACGTGATTAAATAACTCGAGAGCTCGAAAAGGATTAAAAGGATTACAAACCCCTCCCCCACATGGTTACATAGATACATACGCACTCAATGATATATCCATTACATTTGTTTTCATGAACTTAAAGCTAAAGTAAATTTAACATGTCTATTTCTTATGAACTTATTTGTTCTGAACATACAATATAGTACAGTCACGTATCATGTACATTGACATATCATATGCCTAATGCTCATTCTCTGCTGTGATTGGTCAGATCAGGGTCACCTGACCACCTTACAAAATTGATATTGGGGTGCAATATTACTTTCCAACCTTCACACTCAGAGCTGTCAGGTTCATGTGCTCAATTCTCAACTTGAACTCTCTTGAAAAGGAAGGGAACCCAAAAGAAGTGAATAGAGACAAAGAACTCAGAAGAATTTAGGCTTCTTGTAAAATCCTGATTAGGAATGGAACCTTGCAAAAATACAAACTATATTATATTTATTGAAGAAAAAACAACATTTTCAAATCAAATAAATAAATCATTAAATTTCTGAAACTAATGCATGTGACTTTTTCAGGTATTTATATTATTTTGATTGCCATATTACTGAATTATCACAAAACATATTCCAGCTTCTAAATTTACAATAACCCAATGGTTTGTGGAACAACCTGGAAATGGAAAACTTATCAATAAATTTCACATTTTCCTAATTCATTAAATCATTAAATTAGTTAATTTGAATCAGCAGTAGGCATAAAATAAAACAAATATGGTACTTTAGTTTCGTGCAATATCAATATTTATTGCACTCTGGCTTGCGCAATATAAATTGATATTACACGAAACCAAAGTGCCATATTTGTATTTTATTTTTTTATTTTCAGACAGATTTTCTTTTTCATATGTACACAGATGTGTATGTGTAATTTCAGAGATTTGATTTTTAAATTTCAGGGCTGATGGAAATTCTTTATGCAGTTAGTGATGATAGTATTTTCTTCTAGACAACTGCCTGATTGATATTTCAGCACTGTTAAAGCTCGGATGTTATTTTGTATTCAAGCCTTCTTTTGAAAAATCAGATTGTACATTCTTCAACAGTCAGAATAAAAGGCATAAGACCAACATCCCTAACATAAATATGTGAATTAATGTACAGGTTCAAATCACCATGTGGAACTCTTCAAAGTTTATGGACTTTTGCATATTTTTAGGTAATTGTACGTTGGTGACCATTTTACCTAGAAACGTCCCCTCTTGTTATTGCGGACATTGTAATACTAGTATTCTTTTGTTTCCATGTAATATCTTGCCGTTTTTTTCATTTTCTTCGAAGTTTTGGGGATTCTATATTATAGTAACCTTTGATGTATCGCATGTTTAATAAGTAGTGTCATCTTATTCACTGATATGTGATGTTTTGGGTTTCAACAGTAATATTGATTGAATCTTTATCAACGTTACATGTGAAGTTAATGAAACGGACACCAATCCATTCTAATGTAAATGGCGGAATTTAAAGAGTGTGTCAGTATAGTGTACCTATTTACTACTTGAATTGATTTCAACAAATGATATGGCCTATTTCGACAAAATTGAAACACAGAGGAGTGCCATTTATGCTCATTCATAAGAAATTCAATAGAAATGACAAAAGTCTGAAATGTTTAAAGAAATTTATCGATCAATTGTTAAAAGTGAATTTTGATTAAACTAGATGCAGCTATTGTGATGCACAGACGGCAGCCACTAGTAACCATGAGGTTCTATCAAAAGGCAAAACACGTCGGAGCACAATTATGATTATAAAGGTTAATGATAAGCAATTTATGCAAGGAACGTGCAAAGATACTGTGTGTTATTGATTGGGTTGGGGTGGTTCCAAGCTAGTACAGAAACTTCAAACCATCCAAAAACAAACACTATTCATTATTTATCATGAATAAGAAACAATCAATCTCCTTATTTATTCTCTAACGCATAAAACGTATCGATTAGGTCAACAGTGCCAAAGGGCAGCGTGAAGTCGTGGCAGCCAATAGATATGTACTGTGAAATGCGCGCCTTCAGATCATTTAGCTAATAGGAATGCATTATGAAGCACGGATGACGTTTACTTGACAGCATTTTAAACCTCTATGCATTAGGCACCTTTATATAGTCGTTTGTACTTCAAGGTAATCTCCCAGGTCTATCTAGCTATCTCTCAGTAAGTCAAAAGGTTTAGCAAACAGACACACCATTGATAGATAAGATACTGGGGGAGTCGGTGTCAGCCTGTGGTGTCACTCATACTTAATTCTTAACATTTCAAATTAAAACTATCTTCCTTCGGTGATTCATATTTTCGAAGCAAAAGTTAAGCATGACGTTTGACATTTGCAACGTATTTCGTTGGATAATCCAGTTTCAACTCTAAGTAAACGTACAGTATAACGTATGCCATTTGTATTCGTTCTATTTTATTTTGGTTCATACTGGATTGATATATTTGACATGTTTTTGACAATTCAGCACACTGTCATCCAGCACTTACAACTGGGTAGTCACAACTAAGCCTCAACATTGCAGAACAGGTGACGAAAAAAACCCAAAAAACAAAAAGGACATACCATATACATATATATATATATATATATATATATATATATATATATATATATATATATATATATATATATAAATACTAGTATATATATATATATATATATATATATATATATATATATATATATATATATATATATGTGTGTGTGTGTGTGTGTGTGTGTGTTGGGAGCCTCTCCGCTCATTACTTACGTTAAGCATTGAGTATCTTCACCAACCATATACTGGCTTTCTATTCTTTGCTTATCCACGTCTCGAACATGCACCTTTGTATATATATATATATATATATATATATATATATATATATATATATATATATATATATATATATATATATATATATATATATATATATATACATGTATATATATATATATATATATATATATATATATATATATATATATATGTGTGTGTGTGTGTGTGTGTGTTGGGAGCCTCTCCGCTCATTACCTACGTTAGTTATTGAGTATCTTCACCAACCATAGACTGGCTTGCTATTCTTATATATATATATATATATATATATATATATATATATATATATATATATATATATATATATATATATGTATATATATATATATATATATATATATATATATATATATATATATATATATATATATATATATATATATATATATATATATATATATATATGTGTGTGTGTGTGTGTGTGTGTGTGTGTGTGTGTTTGGAGCCCCTTTGCTCATTACCTACGTTAGTCATTGAGTATCTTCACCAACCATAGACTGGCTTGCTATTCTTTGCTTATCCACGTCTCGAACATGCACCTTTGTATATGCGTTTGTTGCTACCAGGCTAGCAGTGCGGCAAATTGCTGTTGGGAACAGTCTGGCATAACTGTAAATGATGCGTCGTTTTCTCAACAAGTTGTTATCGTTCGTGTAAAGTATTAACCAAGAATGCCTTTTAAAACCGCCATTAGCTGGCTCTGCGCCTCATTTTGGGGTTTTACACTTTTCCTCTCCCTCCTTTACGGCGCTCGCGGCGCATTAGGGCCAATGATAAACATAAAGAAGGGCTTTTTGACATTTATGACTATATCTTTGTACCATTAGAGTAGTGTATTTTCTCAAACGACTACCAATAATATTCTCCTCTACTTCAATTCTGATAGCTTGCTTTCCTGTAAAAGTTGCCCACTCCACATTCCACGTGTCTTGCAGGCGCGTATGAAGAGGTTTTTATGATTCACGTCCCTAATTGCTGGTTGGCCGTCTCTCTCGGCCCTGAAGAGCAAAGTGTTGTCTGACACGAGCGCCTCTTCGCGCTGACCCCGGGCGCTCTCCCACTACCTGAGTGGCAAAGTGGCTCTAGCCCCATTAGCAGATTATCGCCCTCATCGTGCCACCACCAGCACCAGCAGCGGCGGCACACGGCAGGTAAAGGATTCCATCATCAGCGACGGCGGGGCTGTGCGGCAGCCTACTCTCAGCCCGGGTCTCAGCCGCCCCGCGAAGGTCAGAGGTCACTACTCTTCACGCCCTCAGAACGCTCTCCACTCAGCGTTAGATGTTTTGTGGAGAAGGTCATGGGTGAATCACAAAAGGTTAAAAGACTGCCTCTCACTGACACCGTCACGAGAGTAGTTTTGTCAGAATCAAAAAGAATCTTTCTCGGGACACTTTGAAACATTGACTTTTACGTTGTAGTTAATAGTATCGCAGCAATAAAGAGAGTCTAGAAAATTGCATATGCTCTTTATGAGAAAATATAGTGCGATATGAACTTCCTAATAAAACAGTCATGATGCGAAGCAATCATCAACTATGATTCGTTTGGATAAAAAGTGCTGCTGGATTGCAGGACCCAAGTTTAGATTGTATTGATTCCATTCGATATCTTACACATCACAATGAAATTGCAGTTAGTTTTCCATCTTTCATTATCTGTGCTCTAAAGAACTGTCCGTACCATTTTCACACTAGTTCCCTTTTTATGGAATACCATGGTCACCTAACGACGTCTCACTTAAACCCTTAAACGTAGCACTTGTAAAGTTGTCACTTTAACATCGTCTTCTTATTTGGCCACGGTTTGAAGATCTTGAGCTTTAGTTCTAATCCCTGTGATCGTTTTAACGATAAATGTCATGCTCCTGTACAGATCAAGGATAGAAGAGAAAATACTTTACTCTTGAATATAGGTTACTTTTTAATACATATCAATTTTACATTTTTGTGAATATATTTTCTTGGTTGTAAGAATATGTTGATATACAGCTAAGGACGATGATACCTTAAGAGCCTGTTCCTATAATTCCTCAAAGGAAAAAACACTTTATTGTACCTTATTGAACCTGTTTCGAAAGACGAACCTGCCTACAAAGGCAATTTCACTTGTCCCATCAGTTGTCTTGTTTATTGGTTTACCTGCTTTCAAATGTCGTTTTGTTCATATGTTGTCAATAATGTGAGATTGCCATACTATCACACATATAGACGACACTGCTAGGCCCGTCAGGCTGGCCGTAACAAGCTGCATGTTCTGGAAGACGTACTGTTGCACATTGGCAGATGAGTGCCTGTTTGGGTCTAGGGTCAGCCACTATATTTGTTTGCAACAGTGCCCCGTTCATAGGTGAAGTATACACGCGGTTGGCCTGCTGGCCTCGCAGGGCACGCGGAGGACGGGGACACTGATTGGAGCTGTTCTACAACACCTTATTACATTTGCCTGTCATTTGTGAAAGGAACAAGTTGATGCGGTCAACAGCTTTCCGGGTCGAAATGTTTCAGCCAGTGTCACGCCAGGGGCTGCGAGGTGTCACCAAGATGAGCTAGGTCCACAGCGTTAGATTAGAAACAGCTATTAGTAGCCGGCCGCCTTCATAACAGTAATCACAAACCCTGGAGACCGTTGTAAATCTTGCGCAGCAGTAACAGCAGAGCGACGCAAATAGCAGGCAGTAATTTGTTGCTGCTGAAGGGCGCTTTTTCTCACTTAATTAGTTGCCCGTTAGAAAAAATGAGCTGGGAAAGTAATCACTAAAAAGTTGCAGTTTAAAGATTTCGCGTTGTCTTATGCCTCCATGGCCACGGGCTGAATACTTAAAAGTCTCTAGTACTCACTTCATTTCACAGACAACATCCATTAAAGATCTGAAAAGTTCATTCATACATGGCCATTTCAGCATCAATAGTTTGCCATTTGCCCAAATTGTCGTTTACATCATATGTAAGATTAAATGTTTTACCATATATCGGCATTATAGAATTAATCTTGTTTCCAAACCTTCACTAAGCAGTTTTGGTCGTATCGGTGTGTAGCAGCATAGCAATGGTTTTACGAAATATGTAGCCAATAACCTATAATCAAACGTATTGCAGCAACGTATTTCATGTATTTGATGAATTTAAGCTTCATAAGGTAAACTATGCACGGGTAGTACTGTATAACTGGTTAATTTGGCGTGTACTTAAGTTGGCGTTATTTTCAAAAAGGTATTTTCCCTGTATTTATCTTGGCGTCTGGAGCAGTCAGAACAACGCTATCTTTATGTAGACATATTTTTATGCGATATTTAATTTGGCGTTGATGGGCATTCGCCAAAAAAACGCCAAATTAAAAACCACGCCAAATTAACCAGTTATGCAGTACTTGTTGCGATGGTCTTTCCACTTTCATCTTACGGCAAATAAAATTCTGAGTAGTTATTGCTGAATGTCCTCATTGTCATATCATACCTTTGTTTATTAAGAATGCTTATTGTAATAGTAAGCTCACATATAGGAATCTCTTACCTACAATTTAATCATGAAATGTGATTCCACATTGCATAAATCAAGGGATACAAATTAAATCTGTGACGTTAGCATCGACAGTTTTTCTCGTATAAGTACATGTATGTATAATATTATAGCAATAGCAACGCTAGATTTTTAGCCAATCACCACCAATCAAACCTTAAGTGTGCTATTGCGTCCATCAAGAATAATATCTTCTGTATTATCGAATTAACACATTTGAAAAAAAAAATAGAAAATAAAAGTTAAAGAACAACCAGGATCGTTTGATCAGAGCAACTATAATGATGGAGTGATGTTTTAATTGGTAAATTCCGTCGTTATCAAAACATGCTAGAGTAGAAAGTAGTAATAAAACATAGGAAATGATATTTAGTAGTAAAAACGATAGTAGTAGTAGTAGTAGTAGTAGTAGTAGCAGTAGCAGTAGTAGTAGTAGTAGTAGTAGTAGTAGTAGTAGTAGTAGTAGTAGTAGAAGTAGTAGAAGTAGTAGTAGTGCATGTACGTATAGTAGTATTTGTCGAGATGGTTGAAAAAGGAAAATAAGATATATTGTTTCTCATCCGCGATGTGTCGTGCCATTTCCAACCCTGGCGTTGGAGGTCTTCGCGATATTCTCCTCCAGGCCTAGCAACCTGCCCTGTTAACCCATTAGCACTCAGAGTTTCTCTAGAAAGTGTCGTCTGCTACTCTCATACTTTTGAAAATAACTTATGAATAAAGCGAAAGTTCACAAAATATTTGAAGGGGATTTGTTGTTTGTCTTCTGATCAACATTTCTCCTTCAAATGTTTTTAAGAAAATGACTTTGTAAATAAAATATTTCCAAAATTGTCAGGCCTCTTTTGGCCGCTCTGAGTGTAAATGGGTTAAGGTGTTCGCAAATTGACTGCACATCAGGAAAACAGTTCCCTTAAAGGTACGGACTTGAATGGTCTCAGATGAGATTGGATGAGACATGAAAAACTTGGCTGGAAGTTTCTCCATAAAGCGTGCGGAGTGGCTAAACAGGGCGGCGCCTTGGCAATATGACTGATCTACTCATAAATCCATGCAGTAAGGCGCATTAAATGAAGACGCATTTAATATAACCTTATTATCACTATCAAGTTTTCATGTAGCTTAATTAATGGTGACAACAATGCTAAACTCGATTAACTCCCCATAGAGGCCTCTCTTGGTGAAATGACAGACGCTACTTTAGAGTGACTACACCCAAAAGTGATTGGTTTCCCTTCGCTTTAGCTGCTAGTAGGAGTATCCCTAGCACAATTTGCACTGCACTGCCGCTGCAAATTGATGAGATGGCTTATTTCTCTTGCGACAATGGAGGTCTAATGTCTCGTGGATGGGAGCGTGAGAGCTCCTCGTTCAAGGAAACCTTTATTCTGTGTGTTTAAGTTCATTTCTAGTTTAACACGAGATGATAGGACAATTTAAAACTTAAGCCATTGGGTTGATGACTTTTATCACTCTGGCAAACTACCACACTCACAATGACAATTTTCTAGCTTAATAGGAAAACTCACTTTGTGATTGTTTGCAGTTATGAAGTTAGACACAAATGCTTACACAGACACACATTCTATACATACATTTAACCAAATGAAGTTTTTAGTCAAAGCCAAGAGATCAACACTTATAAACTCTAGAATAAGAATTGAACAGTTTAAAATGTGTAAACGTTTGGAGACAGAATTTTTGAAATGATGAATTCACAGAATTGATACAACTGTTGTGTAATTTTTCCACCATGTAATAGCGGACATTATCTCCGCTACGTGTTTAGTCCTGCCGCGCAGCCCCTCGGATGTCACGTGATCCGCGATGCACCTGCCCGCACGTGCGCCATTGAGTGAGTTTGTGTGCACCGCTGTCGTTCTCCGCCTCTAATTGTATGACTATTGAGTTCTTACTCTCCCACTTATCAAAGCGCACTAATTATGGTTGATGGTGGGTTTTAAACATGCTAGCTTGATCACGCTGATATGGACACTGGTTATTGCCGTCTTGCAGTTGTCTACCTCATCATGCTACTGCTGACGCTGCTGCAGAAACCGACCACGTCCTGGCAGTAGGACCTGCACAGGAGATACTGCTCTACGACGCTACCGATGGGTGCACGCGTGGTGTCATAGTTTTGAAAACTTTTTTTCAATTTTTTTTTTTTTTAGATTTCACATTGATATTTATTTGGAATATAAATCCCTTTTGGACGAGTCCAGTATGCGGCATGTTTTACAAATGGGCTGTAAGCTTGAATAAGCTAAGTATCCAGTTAGATACATCGCTATGTTTTAAGTATGAACACGAAATAATCTCATAATATGCGACTGCTATTAATGTTGGTATGGTTAGTTGTCGTACATTTTATTCATACCAGTAAGGCATGGTATTCTAAGTTGGTATACTTAATTCATACGACCCATTAAGAAATTAATGTGATTGGAATACTATTAAACCATTTTTGAAAACTTAACATATCGTAGTATTTGAAAACCATTTAAAAAAGGGGTTATGAAATCCAACTGGAATAAAGATTCTCACTGAACTGTCTTAGGGCTGTTCCATTTAAAAGTGTGGGGGGGGGGGGGAGGAACGGAAGATTTTTTTAGGGAGGGGGAGGGGCCGAATTTTGAATTATTTTACCCCCCCTCCCCCCCCGAATTTTAAATTTTGGTGGGGAGGGGGGGGTGCCGAATTTTGAATTTCTTTCGCTGGCTGCGCCCAATTTTTTTTTTATTTCGCCATTTTTATTCGTAAAATATATATATATATATATATATATATATATATACATATATATATATAAGTATGAATTCTGAATTGCTTTACCCCCCCTCCCCCCCGAATTCTGAACCATGGCTGGAAGGGGGGGGGGGGGGTTGCCGAATTTTTAATAAGCTTCCGTTCCTTCCCCCCCCCCCCCCACACTTTTAAATGGAACGGCCCTTAGTATATTTCTTTGTCATCAAGATCTGTCTTTATCATTGCTCCTATTATTTTAACCGATCGGATGGATTGACAGCGTTTGTAAAAAGCTGGTTGGTGTTTAAGTGATATATCAGGCCCATGGCGATATATGGTATGGCAAGCATTCCATGCAAATAATCACTATTTTACGCTATTGAAAATTCATTTACGGATATTTGAAATTCATCTACGGATATCCGTAAATAATTTCCGATATCGGAAATTCATTTTCCAATATACAAAAATCAGAGGAATTTCTAATATCTCAAAATGAATTTCGGATATTCATAAATGAATCTAAGATATCTGAAAATGAATTTCCGATATCCGAAAATAAGCTTATTTTCCGATATCTGTAAATGAATTTCCGATATCCCAAAATGAATTACGGATATCCGAAATTCATTTTCCGATATCCGAAAAAATCAATATAAATAGAGTTTGATAAAAAGTAGTCTTACTTCCTGTGAAGATATAATTTAAAAATGAATAGAAGTTTTCAAGCAAGTTAACTTTGTTTTTCCTAATTATTTCAGCATGAATGATAATGTGGGAAGTTCTCATCAGTTGATGAGCAGCGATGGTACTTTACAGGAGGTGCAACTGCTAATTTCAGAATAATGACATCATACCCATTTTTAAGCCAAGAGAAACGTTCCTTACACAATACAAACTTGTACCAAAATCAAGTTTATATTTCCATTTATTGACAAAAGAGTAATTAATTCTGGCCGTTTGAACTTTCATTAAATTTAATAATAATCTTATAGGACTGTCTCTATGATTATTCAGTCTTTTATGGGGAACTACTTCTTGTTCGTGTTATCCTACATAACAAGTTAGGTCTGCATTCTAAACCACGTGTTTTCAACAATAATAAAATAATATGTATCTAATCAATTTGTATATAAACGTGTATTAACCTTATCCTAACACTATATAAAGCTTAGTCTATTTAGTCAAAATAGTTATAAATAGATGGCTAAATACCTTGAATATTTATGTGGCCTATTGATACTTTGAAAATGGAATTCTCTCAAAAGGTGGAGCTGATGCGATGTTGGTATGTTTTTTGGATATCGAAAATTTGTCTGATTTTCGGATATCCGTAAATGATTTTCCGATATCGGAAAATGAATTTCTGATATCCAAAATTGAATTTCTGATATCCGTAAATAATTTTCAGATATCGGAAATTCAGCTGAATTTTGGATATTCGTAAATGATATTTGGAAATCGGAAAATGAATTTAGGATATCAGAAAATTGAATTTCGGATATCGGAAAATCGCCTGAATTTTGGATATCGGAAAATAATGATTTTTTGCATGGAATGATTGCCATAATATGGCACACTATTGACCTGCAAGCCAGACCTCCTCAATAGAGAAATGAGGTGAGGGGAGCTGCTCAGACCTCCTATAATCTAAATCACCCTGTACCCCATCACACAACCTACCTCTATTTGTCCACCCACTGTTCTTCTTTTTAGTTATGTTCCGAACATACATTTAAGCTTACTTTCGGCTAATAGCCAGTCATTAGTGAAGTGTCCACTATACAAATATGACATCCCAGTGGGGGTAACCTGATGGAATGGATCCCCGAGGAAGGATGGTTTTCCTAAAGGCGAAGCCCGAGGGAATGCACACACTGGTAAAATTTACATTCTTAGTAGTCATTTTGTTTTCAATCAGAGTGAAAGCTGCGGTGAAAGTTCTATCATAAATCATCCAAGGTAACGCCCCCCCCCCCCCCCCACTGTTTATTATTTTCTGACAAACTCCCCACCAATGATTATATATTTAGCCTAGACGCCCATCAAAGTTTATTTTTAGGTGAGTGCCACACCCCCCCCCCCCCCCCCCCCCTGGGCAGGTTTCCCTGGAACAGCCCTAACTGGTTTATGGCGTCCAAATGAACCGCGCTGCTTTGCCTTCTTTGCATCCAAATGCGATACTTGCAAGTATATCAAGTGGCTACTCCAGATCAAACAGGCAGTCTTTTGTATGATCTCATTATTTAAACGATTGATCTCACATCATTTCAGACATGAAGTTTTACATGATGAAAGAGAGAAATCGCAGAACAAAAAGCTATCGATCACTATGTTGCTCGCTACTACGAGGCTTCAAGAAAATATCTTGTCAGAGATGACTTCAAACGTTTCCTGCTCATGTAGTTTATTGAATAGATATTGCATTCTGTAGAGTATGTATACTACTTCCACAGTGCCCATTAGTGAGATAAATGTACTTTGTCCCATCTTTTGACATTTGGATATTTTTGGTTATCTTGGCCATGTATGATCTCAACAAGAAATAAAACAAAACTTGCATTTTATTCGTCTGCAATAAAGGAATGCTACGTCTGAAGGCCAACTTAGATACTTCTGTACATATATCAGCAAACCGATATTATATTATTCTAAATATTCTATTCGACTTCATAAGAAAGCAGTAATTATAGCAAAGCGCATTGTATCATCATTGGAAACAGACGTTGTCCGAGGCACTCGATGAATCAATATTGTATTGATCAAAAGGAACCTCTGATATTTGAACACCTCTATATGTGAACATTGTGGCCTGGTGTAGTACTATCCTTTAGCTGCCTGCTGTGTATGGGGCCTGTGTAGCATGTGTCACGGAGCTCTACCTGCGAGCACTTGTTCCTACACTAATTGCCTGTTATTGCACCAGCTCCTCGCAACTTGTTCCATTTTCCATTTCTTCCGGTCTTTTGCTCTTGTTGGGGTCTCCCTCTGTGAGCAAGTTGGCTATTGCACTGCGCACCAGATGCCCACGTGTATCGCCTCAGAACAAGGCCCAGCTCATGGTATGTGAGCAACAATATCTGAAAATGTTTATGAAAAATTATCTCAAAAGAGGTAACACAAGCAACTTCAATAATAGATCAAAGATTTTTACAATCGGCGTAGTCTTGTCGTTAAAAACTGTGAAAGGAAAGGTATATAGTTAGAGCGATAAGGTACACAAAAACAGAAATTCCAAAAATATATCATATTGCCTAGAATTGCATTGCGATGGGCAAACTTGGCGCTACGATTTCAATGCCAAGAAAAGTGGCATCCTCGTCTTTGGTGAAACAAATTTCAGGTCCCCTAATACATGTGCCTATTATGGACTTGGATGGATCAGACTAGAAAGATATATAGAAGGGAAAAAAATGTTATTTCTCAGATCTATCCTCTGCTTGGAGGGAACAGCAATAAAGTCTATTTTCTGCCGAGGCACTGAGAACTTTCTCACAAACCCAGAACTCTGTCAGGATAATCTGTTTCATAGCCCTATATATGATCTCCTGAATGTCACTGTCACTTTTGGCTGTTTAGATGAAGTACAAAATATGGTACAGAGAGGCCATTTTTGGACAAAACAATCCTGGAGAGATCGGGTATGGGAAAAAGCCTGGCAGTTAGAAGATGTGTATTGGTGCATTCGTACTAGATGCCACCAAAGTCTAACCCTTTTAAATAATGTATGTTCCTCAAGCAGATATATCATATGGTGGCAGTTATCAGATTTGCGTTATGACCAAATGTATAATTGTGAGGTAATGGTGAAACTTTTATATAGGGCCATTTTATTGAAAGTTGATGACGTTAGATTGAAAAGATCCCCTGCTGCTGCAAAGTTCTGCACACTCTGTGATCTAGGGGCATATGATGATGCCAACCACATGATTTTGCAGTGTCCTTTTTCACAGCATACGCGTAATGTTATGTTTAGAGAATTGCGTAGTGTTTCAGATGGGCAAGATGGTGATGTATTAGACTCCGGAAATGACCTGTTCCTGACTGTAATGGGTAAAATCCCTGCTGATATCCCCACCAAAATAATGCTTCATTTTTGGCTGGTCTCACCAAAATACATTGCGGATATGTATACGTACAGGAATAGGATCAAAAGAGGTATTTGGTTAACTACTTAATGCCTACCTATCCCCTGCCTACCTGATTACAGACCATGCTTTCCACATAGATTAAAGACACCAGATTAACGGCTTATCTAATCTTATATTTTATTTGTGTATTCGTTAAACACATTATGTTATATTATTTTCTGTTCATTCAGTATATCTTGTGTTCTTCTTGATATTATTTATATTTTGTATTATTTGTCTTATGTTCATTATTTCGATATATCGTAATTTTATAGCGCAAGCTGTAGTCAATAAATACATACATACATACATTGCGTGAATTAAAACCTCCGCATGGGGAAATAAAAAATATAATATGCGAGGAAATTGACAATGACTTGTACGTCAATAGAACTACCTCCCTGGCCGAGCGGTCTAAGTATTCTTATCATTCTAGAAGTGTTAGATCTATCGTTTATTACCATTGCACATGTGACTCATGTGTTTTGTCACTAATCACGCTTTTACCAGAAGCGAATTGTCAATCACGAAATGTAATCCTGTACGTTACGTGCGATTTCTTCATAAGCGTTCAGCCAGTTGTAAAGGGAGGGAAAAAGCACGATTACCTACGTGATGAGTGGTGGTATGTAACCAGAAATGGCAGAAAAAGACAAAAGACATTTTAATTCAATGCAACCAAACCAATTGTCTGTGAAGTATTGGTCTTTCGTAGATTCTCGCTCATCTACAGTTGATACTTGCGAAAAACAAAAACCATGTACGTCTAAAGTCCGTCAATACTACTTCTATAACATAATTAACTGGGAGCATGGGGGCAAAGCTGAACTGTTAACAAGGATTTATAATTCATTGAAGAAAGTCATAGCTGATATGTGGGTGTCGGTTGATCTAACGCATGTGTCAGCAGATATACCCATCAACATTGTTGTTCCCAAGATGTATCTCTCAGCGTAGGCCAGAAAGGGATTCTTAATAAAAAGTGAATCCTCTTTTGCCGACATCGCTGACTCGGGAAAGAGCCAGCATCATCTATTGAGCGTTAATTCGAACTGGCTGGGCAGGACTTGTCTGTGGTGCCGGTGGTGGTGGTGCCGTGTGCCTGGGCTCGGGGGCAGGCTTATTCAGAGATGCGGGCTCCCGGGGGAACCTGCAGGCCGACGCCGCCGCCAGCCCACAAATCTTGCAATCACTCTTTGATTTAATTTATGTACTTTGAGTGAGCTTACTTAGGAAAAGCGTGTTTGATATTTGATCTTGATCTATTTAATCATAGAGTTGCCCTGCACCGAGACAACTTGATTGGGTGAATTAATGACTCCCCGAGAGCAGACACTGAGGATGGTGCTTGATAGGTGCAATAGAATGATAATTAGAATCATCCACATCTTAGTTCATAGTTCAATATAGTTGTAAATATAGTTGGTATCTTCCCAGTAGGTACCATTGACACTTAGACGGTCAATGATAGAATTATTTTGGAAATACAATTTCAAAAAGTTATAAACAATTCCGTTTACGTTTGGATATTAACAAAACAAGAACAGTGTATTTTGATGGATCGCGACTCTAAGATAATCTCAAGTCTAAACATTGGGTAATTAGGATGTTATAAACAATTCCGTTTATGTTTGGATATTAACAAAACAAGAACAGTGTATTTTGATGGATCGCGACTCTAAGATAATCTCAAGTCTAAACATTGGGTAATTAGGATGGAGCTGCGGAATCCCCATAATCAGCAATATACAATGCATTATAATGCTCCAACAAAACGTTTCCAGTGCTCGAGTATGAAATATTGATGCTGTTTCTGGCTGAGGTAGGCGGGCTGTGATGTAAACGGGATATCTCCGCATTCATTCCTCACAGTACTAATGAATAATAGTTTGCCATTCAGCCGCAATTCTATCATTGAGTCTTAATCCGCCGCCAATCCATTATCGAGTGATATTTGCTGCACTAATACATTTTAATGAGGACACTCCAGCCGCCCGAGCAACTTAATCATTTCCTCATTCTAACACGCCTTAAGTAAATTAAGCTGCTACTGACCCACAAACTAAATTAAAAACTACATATTTAATAGAAAAGCGTTCCATCACAGGATCTCTAATTAATATTCTGAGGCTTTTATTACGTGGCATAAAACGCGGGATTATCCATGTCATGAGAAAGATGTGTCATTTGCCTCTATGTCAAAAATGAACTAGTGGAGAGGAATGAAACTGGTCACTTGAGACCAGGGGTGATTTCATTAGCCTATAGGTAATATTTCCTGCACGGATTAACATGTTCCATTGTTGCCATCATATACTGAGCAGTTGGATGGATTGCTTTCCACTCGCCCCATCTTGAAAGCTACCCTCACTACAGGGTCTGCAATTGTCACTCTCGCGTCTAATTAGGAACATGCAATGGTAGATATACATGGTCTGCAGCTCCCACTCTCATGTCTAATTAGGAACATGCAATGTTAGATATACAGGATCTATAGCTCTCATTCTCATTCTCATGTCTAAATAGGAACATGCAATGCTAGATATACAGGATCTGCAACTCTCACTCTCATGTCTAATTAGGAACATGCAATGCTAGATATACAGGATCTGCAGCTCTCATTCTCATGTCTAATTAGGAACATGCAATGTTAGATATACAGGGTCTGCAGCTTTCACTCTCGTGTCTAATTAGGAACATGCGATGCTAGATATACAGGGTCTGCAGCTTTCACTCTCATGTCTAATTAGGAACATGCGATGCTAGACATACAGGATCTGCAGCTCTCATTCTCATGTCTAATTAGGAACATGCAATGTTAGATATACAGGGTCTGCAGCTCCCACTCTCATGACTAATTAGGAACATGCAATGCTAGATATACAGGGTCTGCAGCTCCCACTCTCATGTCTAATTAGGAACATGCAATGCTAGATATACAGGGTCTGCAGCTCTCACTCTCATGTCTAATTAGGAACATGCAATGTTAGATATACAGGGTCTGCAGCTCCCACTCTCATGTCTAATTAGGAACATGCAATGTTAGATATACATGGTCTGCAGCTCTCACTCTCATGTCTAATTAGGAACATGCAATGCTAGATATACATGGTCTGCAGCCCTCACTCTCATGTCTAATTAGGAACATGCAATGCTAGATATACATGGTCTGCAGCCCTCACTCTCATGTCTAATTAGGAACATGCAATGTTATATATACGGGGTCTGCAGCTCTCACTCTCATGTCTAATTAGGAACATGCAATGTTAGATATACGGGGTCTGCAGCTCCCACTCTCATGTCTAATTAGGAACATGCAATGTTAGATATACATGGTCTGAAGCTCTCACTCTCATGTCTAATTAGGAACATGCAATGTTAGATATACAGGGTCTGCAGCTCCCACTCTCATGTCTAATTAGGAACATGCAATGTTAGATATACAGGATCTGCAGCTCTCACTCTCATGTCTAATTAGGAACATGCAATGCTAGATAAACAGGATCTACAGCTCTCACTCTCATGTCTAATTAGGAACATGCAATGCTAGATATACATGGTCTGCAGCTCTCATTCTCATGTCTAATTAGGAACATGCAATGTTAGATATACATGGTCTACAGCTCTCACTCTCATGTCTAATTAGGAACATGCAATGCTAGATATACATGGTCTGCAGCTCTCATTCTCATGTCTAATTAGGAACATGCAATGTTAGATATACATGGTCTACAGCTCTCACTCTCATGTCTAATTAGGAACATGCAATGTTAGATATACATGGTCTGCAGCTCTCACTCTCATGTATAATTAGGAACATGCAATGTTAGATATACAGGGTCTGCAGCTCTCACTCTCGTGTCTAATTAGGAACATGCAATGTTAGATATACATGGTCTGCAGCTCTCACTCTCATGTCTAATTAGGAACATGCAATGCTAGATATACATGGTCTGCAGCTCCCACTCTCATGTCTAATTAGGAACATGAAATGTTAGATATACATGGTCTGCAGCTCTCACTCTCATGTCTAATTAGGAACATGCAATGTTAGATATACGGGGTCTGCAGCTCTCACTCTCGCGTCTAATTAGGAACATGCGATGTTAGATATACAGGATATGCAGCTCTCACTCTCATGTCTAATTAGGAACATGCAATGTTAGATATACATGGTCTACAGCTCTCACTCTCACGTCTAATTAGGAACATGAAGTGCTAGATATACAGGGCCAATTTTAAAGCCACTTTGGACCTGGTTTAAAGTTAAACCAGGTCTCAATTTAGGCCAATTTCACCAAACACTAAATACCTAGTCTAAAGTTAGACCAGGTCACAATTATCGAACTAACTTTAGACCAGGGGAGGGGTGGTTAAACTCCTAGTAAGGCCTTGTCTAAATATGTATATGGCTGATATAAGGGCTACCTATTGATACTATACACTGGATTTGACATGAAGATAGCCATTTCATGATTATTCTGATACAAATTCAACTGAAACAATTTTTTTCAAAAAAAATCATGCTTGTAAATTTGCATATATCATATGGTGCAGACAAATGTAACATACCTCAATGCTAATGAATTTGTATAGTTGGCTTTCGTCACATTTCAAGTTCTCATGTCTGTAGGTTTCACTGCAGTAGCGCCACCTGCTGTCCGTGTGGGTTTGCCTGGTGGATTACAGGCAGCACGAAAAGCCATCAGTTTGATAAAGCTCTTTCGCAGTCATTCCTCACAATAGAATCCCAGGCCTTAATTCCTCAATTCCACTGTCTGATTATCATGATAAAAGGAAACACTGAAATATGCATCTTGCGGAATGTCTACTAATGCCGCCGGGAGCTCGCTAGTCGCCACGTGTTTTATGGAGTACTGTGCACAATGACAACACTATCATCTGCCTGAGATCTGTTAAGGAAGTTTGGACAGGCACTGGGCGCTATCTCTACTTAATAACGTCAATTGTCATACATCAAAACAGGCTAGACGTTCTCTTCGGTGACACAACTCGATAGAATTGTTGCAGTCCACACCAGAATCCTCCTGTTATAAATGTTATTGTTTGTCCTTCTCATTCGAGATTTTACTAAACTAAAATCGCCATCAACCATATATGTTTCTTTATAATGACATGGCGTAAAATAAAAGTAGCAGCAAAATTGACAAAGACAAGGACAACAGCAATACCAGTACCTGCAGCAGCAACAACAACAACAACAACAACAACATCATCATCAGCGGTAAATGCAATTTCCCAAATCATCATCATGATTTTTAACAAACAATATTCAAATTACCCATAATGTCGTCTAGGATTAGTCTGTTCCTAAGAAAATGCAACCCGTGTTCAGATGATAAAGATGGTGTTAGTCGTGTGTGTATGTGATGTATGTTCAGTGTGTGTGTGTGCTACGACCTTAGCCACAGAAATTATATAATCGGCATTTATCGGATCTTATTGGTGGTGGTGGTGGTGTGGATGTGTGGTGTGGTGCATATATATATATATGTGTGTGTGTGTGTGGTGGTGGATGTGTGGTGTGGCATGAGTGTGGTGTGGTGTATATATATATATATATATATATATATATATATATATATATATATATATATATATATATATATATATATATATATATATATATATATATATATATATATATATATATATGTGTGTGTGGGGTAGTGGTGGTGTGTGTGTGTGTGGCAGGCAGCAATGTGCAGGTGTATGGACGGCAGGTAGGCCGGCTGTCTGGTTGCACCTGATTAGCAATAAAGACAGCAAAGTACAGGGTACGCACGCGAGAAGGAGGAGGAGGAGAATAGGAGGAGGAACAGGACAAGTTATGTTTGATGTATGACATCTCCAGAGGAGGCACCTGCAGCGTACCTTACAGCGACAATTAGACTAGGTTCCTAGTCCCTAAAAGGTTGACATGCCCTTCTGTGCTGACCAAGCAGTGTGGTGTAGTACCAGGTATGGTAGATAGATGGCACCACCTGATCCTAATATCTCTAGAGGATTTAGGCATATTCTAAAGGAATAGCCGGTCAGCGTATGGCAACAAGGGCGGTTCGAGTTTCTTCAGGTAAGGCCACTCCAATTTATTTACTTGTCTTACGTGCTCAGGAGGTAGGAAAAGAGCCATTTTGGAATAAAAAAAAAGTTGAAAAATGTGACTTTTTTTATTTATTTTTTTTTTATTTAGAGTCTGACGACTAGGACTGGTAGCGATATGTTTCTATCAGCCTATTCTCAACTAAATAAAATCAATCAATCTATTAATCCCTGTAACCTGAAGGGTGGGAGGTATACCTCCTCAAGTCTGAGGCTCTACTACAGCAATGATAGCTTCATGTAGTTGATTGAATCACACTTACAAGGAATATTCTTAAAACTTGCACTTTTTTTTTTTTTTTTTGGAGTCTGACAGAAAATTTCAAAACCACTTTCGTCCGTAAGACACCAAAGATCACTTTATTTTTCTTTTTTTTGGAGTCTGACAGGATTTTTTTTCCAAAAAAAGCTCGTAAGACAAGAAATTAAATTGGAGTGGCCTAAGGAGTAAGTGAGGCTTGTGGTAACAAAGGAACCTCTGTTGCTATTGGGTAGGTTTAGTGAGAATCCGAACCCCCCCCCCCCCCCCTCCAACCGTTGATGTTTATGTCCCCCCCCCCCCTGTTTGCTGGATCGATGACGTCAGCCAGACCTCCCTGTCAGAGAGATACGCAGATATACTTCAACATGAAATGTGATCATGATGTTCAATTTTGTTGGCATTCTTCTGAATCCCACAATATGTGCCTTAATCATAGCCGTCACTGACATGTGCCCGACCCGATCCTTCACTGGAGAGAACACACTCCCACAATCGCATCCTCCCCACCGAATCAAATGTGTTATTAACAATTAGACACGGGCAAGAGCGAGTCTTACCTCTTACAACCAATGCTGAATGGAAAAGCCTCGCTATTTCCTCTAAGGACGCGCGCAGTTTTGCGGGGAGGAAAATTAATTTAAA
>OZ012692.1:6614622-6642953 GCA_963942565.1 Maea johnstoni | reverse complement strand
CCCATTTTTGTTTTAAAAATTAATTGATATGTATTAAAGGATCACTATATAGAATTGGAATATGTGTAACTCTTCCCAATATATATATATATATATATATATATATATATATATATATATATATATATATATATATATATATATATATATATATATGTATATATATATATATATATATATATATATATATATATATATATATATATATATATATATATATATATATGTATATATATATATACATATATATATATACCGTATATATATATATATATATATATATATATATATATATATATATATATATATATATATATATATATATATATATATATATATATATATATGTATATATATATATATACATATATATATATATATATGTATATATATATATATATATATATATATATATATATATATATATATATATATATATATATATATATATATATATATATATATATATATATATATATATATATATATATTGGGGCTGAGTCCTTGAGGTGTTGGAACCCCTCCGTTCGCTAGTATATATATATATATATATATATATATATATATATATATATATATATATATATATATATATATATATATATATATATATATATATATATATATATATATATATATACATATATATATGTATATTTATATAGAGGAAATATATATATATATATATATATATATATATATATATATATATATATATATATATATATATATATATATATATATATATATATATATATATATATATATATACTGGTATAGATATATACTAGTATCTAGTATCTATCTAGTATATATATATATGTGTGTGTGTATATATATATATATATATATATATATATATATATATATATATATATATATATATATATATATATATATATATATATTTATATGTATATGTTTTTATGTATGAGTGTGTGTTCATGTTTGCATATGTGCATGTTTGTAGGTGTATGTGCGTGTGAGAGAGTTTCATTAGATAACAGTTTCAAATTCTAAAACATAACCCTCATAAGATGCATAGTCTATAAATAGGTATCTTACCTTCTTTCATATTTATGCTGTTAAGACCTATCCAGAAATTGACATCTGAGTCACCCCTGTAAGAAACAGGAATACTTTTCTGATGAATTTGATAAGAAATTGAAAATATTAATTTATACACATTTCACGCCATGATAAATGATAGACTATTTTGCTCCAGGTAAAGGATGGCAAAAAATAAAATCTAAACATACCTTTCCTTTTTTATTGCATGCATCTCGATTTTTCTTGTTATTTTGTCAAATGTTTATTATTACTTTTGACGTTGGATGGTTTATATTGCTGTGGCATAAAATGTAAACTAAATATTAAAAACTAGAATAGTTGAAAAAACATTTTAAGGTATTTACTTAATGTTTGTTCTTAATGCTGCTGAGAATCAGGATCCACAACGTCTCCAATACTAATGATTAAAATACATCAATAAGGGCAAATGCACTAATAACCAAAAAAGCATCAAGAACAGCAATGATGATGACATTATAAGAATTCTCTCATTACAAATGATCAGACTAATTGCATTTACAAATGAACATGCATGCTTTTCCGTTATATCAATTTGAATATTAAGCTATAAAGTCCTAGAAATGAACACGTACACGACGGATGACCTCCAGATGAAGTCGTGCTGGTCCTGAGCGTGGAAGCTGGCGAGATCAGCACCCTTCGCGCGACAGTCCTTCAGAGCATCCTGCCACGACATGCGCATGTTGGCAATACGAGAGTTCACCTAAAAAGCAGTGTACATGAAGACATTATGGAAAATAATCATATAGGAAATGGCATGGCCTCTTGAGCCATTGTAATAAGTTTTGGTTCGGAGGAGTTTGATGTGAAAAGTGGAACAGTTATGTGTTAATGGTAAGCAAAACAATCACAGTATTTACACGACTCTTTGTGTAAACTACTGTATAACTGGTTAATTTGGCGTGGTTTTTAATTTGGCGTTTTTTGGCGAATGCCCATCAACGCCAAATTAAAGATCGCATAAAAATATGTCTACATAAAGATGGCGTTGTTCTGACTGCCCCAGACGCCAAAATAAATACAGAGAAAATACTTTTTTGAAAAAAAACGCCAACTTAAGTACACGCCAAATTAACCAGTTATACAGTATCTAGATTGCATGACCACATCGAGATTATCCAGTTGCATACCACACACAACTTAAACCAAGCTTCTTTCCCCACTACATTTTATAGATACTGTAGAACACACAATGAACGCGTCTGTTCATATATAGCGTACATAGCGTGTGGTTCCGCTTCCCTATATATAAAAACGCTGTACTTTTTTTTTACTGTACTTGCGCTGTCATCGGCGGCTACCGTCGCTAACATAAAGATACGCTATTGATTGGGAAAACTCCTCAATACGCTATATTTGGGACACGCGTCATACGTGAGTTCTACAGTATATAAAAATCATTGTTCATGAACCTCAAAACAGAATTGCCTCCATTGCAGCCAGCCTGGTGCGCATGCGCTGATGGCGGTGACAGTTGTTGTAGGAAGTGGAGTGCTCCGGCCTCCCCTCATTCTCTTACACACACTCTTCCTCTTCTGCCCGCACGCCAGGTTCCTCCACAGCCCAGCCCTCTCCCCTGAGGTGAGGAACACACAATCACCCTTACTGCTATCTGAAAATAGCATAGCGTAGAAACCTACAGAAGCTAGAAACATGGTAGACAGACATGTTGATGTCGATGTGGTGTTAGCAATAAGAACTTTGAGAATGGCGGCAAATAACTTGCATCCTAATAGGGTTTCATTGGCTACACTTTACTGTTAATTCATATTCACTTTCATATGTAAAAATTGGGAAAATAGTAAAAAAGAAAAAAAACGCTACCTGTATGATTGATTTATACTTTTGCATCTGGGGTGTTCTCATGGTAAGATATTCATGTAATACTTATGCTAAGAACGCTGTACTTTGAGGAAAAATTGATAATTTTGATGTTCCTGTTTGGTTGGATATATACCTCTACAAATCTTTATTTAACCCTTTTACTGCTGCTTGCTTATTTGACCAAAACAAAATGATGCAAAAACCCTGAAAAATGATAGAAACCCTGGCATATAGGTACTCATCTGATAGCACTCAGCGATATCTTTTCAATGAATACCAACATTACAGGGTTTAGATGGTTTTCAAAACTTTCTGCATTTTTCTGCCATGGACGAAAGTAGTCTCAGCATGGAAAGGGTTAATTACTACTGTACACGATAAGCCCTGTTCAAAATTGCCAGACCATGTGCGCGAACTGGAATCAAATTGGTTGATTTCATCTGTGGAACAAGACTATTAGTGAATACACGGAGAGAAAGTGCTTACCTGGGAATCCCTCGTCCCAGTGTGTGATAGGTATGTCAGAGTTGCCATCACTCCACACATACTGCGATCCATTCTTCTTTACATCACTCCAATACTGCCCCTCCAGCTGAGCCAGCTGCGACGACAGCCACGACTGCTCAAACCTGATGAATGAATGAATGAATGAATGAATGATTTCTTAAAGGCACATCGGCGCACAAAGGCCATTTAGTGCCATAAAAATTGTGTAAAACAATGGTCCTTTGTTATTGTTTAGGGTTTTGTATTAGTTACGTTACTTGTCTTACTTTTGCTATTTCGTGTTGTTTGAGCTTTTGGGATGTGTAAGCAGATTTGTGAAGTCTTCTCCTTCTATATTAAGTTAAAGATTTATTTCTCATTTGTTTTCCTGTTATTATTTGGAATTGTAATTTCGTATCTATGTGATATGGTCAATAAAACTCACAATACACCACCTGACGGGTATGTCAACTGGCTTCCGACTGGCTTATAACACTTGGTATTGGTCGGCCAAACTTTCTTGGTTTGAAGCCATTGTCTAATACTAGTATAGCAGGGCCAAGTTTTCTTTGGTTTGGTTGAGCCTCGTGTTCGACGTGGGTCTTGTTCAAAACCATAAACGTTGATCAACGTTGATCCAACGTATCCCGTTCAGATCGTCATCGCAAGTGAACGTTGATACCGTTCAGATTCCGTTTTCCCACCACGTTGATCAACGTTGATGGTCCTGAACAACGCCCACTCGAACACGAGGCTCAACCAAACCAAAGAAAACTTGGCCCAGTTGTTGTTTTACCTGTCGTCCACCCTGACCTGGTAGCCGCCCAGCGCCCTGCAGGCCTTGCGCCCGTCCTCCCACGTCCTGCCGGTCTGCAGGAAGGTGTAGCAGGCCCACCTGTAGGCCAGGAAACCCTCCGGACAGCCCACGTTGTTGGGAGGGGTAGGCCCTGGTGGAACGATCTGTTTAGCCATCTTACATATGGACCCTCGCTTGGAGTTACACACGAAGTCATGCCACTGCCCCTTCTAGAATAACAGGTATCATATCTTTTTCGGGATACAACAAAAACCAAACAGGTTGAACACCTACGAGTCATGAAGAGGTGTCCAATACATATGCAGGTGACCTACCACCCAAGGTTTGTATTTGACTTTGTAAAATAAAAAACACATCACTTTGACCACAAAAAAGTGTTCAACTAGGATGTTTAAACTACTACATGTGAAGGTGCAAAAGTAACATGGTTTCACTGCGCCCCCTCTACAGATTCTAACGTAAATATGTTGTACAGAAAATAACAATCAGTAAAAGACGTTGTGTTATAAGATGAACATTTGTGTGTTATGAATTTATGATAAATAAGCATTAGAATACCACCGAGATAAAGAAATAATTCTAGAGTGCATTGCCTGCATAAGAAGTATTTTAATCATACTTGATAACCCGTGCTACAGATTGTTTTGTTTTGTTTGGTAAATCACATATTTACATCAATAACAATGGAATGTTCAACCTATCACAATGGAAGTTTTGCCTTAGTGGATGGAACGGCATACAGATAAACCAAACATTGGCTAGCTCTCAGTACGTTGATTTTCTCCACTATTATTGAAAAAATATACATGTATATACTGCTAAAACACTACTTAAATCTAAATTTGCTTTCACTTTATCACATATGGACATAGGACTAAATGGGTGTAGTTACGCAGGAAATGTATATACTTTGGAAGTTGTACATAACATTCGGCACACTGTATTCTTAATACTAGATTTAGTACCGAGCGCTGTATGTCTGGTTTGAAATAGCCGTACCTTTTGTTCGACGTAGACGCAGTTCTGTTTCCTGCCCTTGACGTTATCGGGCTGCCCGCGCTGCCAGTTGGTGTAGCTCACATCCTCCCCGCTAGACCACTCGAACAGGCGCACGTTACGCAGGTCGTTCAGTCCAATCCACACGTTCTCCTCTGAGGGTGAAATATCAGATAGATACTGTATAACTGGTTAATTTGGCGTGTACTTAAATTGGCGTATTTTTCAAAAAAGTATTTTCCTTGTATTTATTTTGGCGTCTGGAGCAGTCAGAACAACGCCATCTTTATGTAGACATATTTTTATGCGATCTTTAATTTGGCGTTGATGGGCATTCGCCAAAAAACGCCAAATTAAAAACCACGCCAAATTAACCAGTTATACAGAACCCAGGTGGAGAGGAAGCCAACATATCTCACTTTGTCACTTAAGATATGAGTCACAGCAGTGGATCGACTTATCTATATGTTTACGCCATGTTAATTGTATTGAATTATTATTGACTGTGCTTTTAAACATTAAAATGCAATTTCACATATGGAATTATACACTCAAATACACAGATATTACCTGGAAGTGTTTGTACATATCGGTTTTTACTATCCCCATTTATTTTTCTAAAACGTAATGCTATTTGATGAGCAATGTTGAAATTTGACAAATCAAATGGTTTAAATTTTACACTCGCATCTCATTCAAATGACCTAAGGAGATCGTATTCTTTGCTAGCACATATTCTAGAGAGAGAGAGAGAGAGAGAGAGAGAGAGAGAGAGAGAGAGAGAGAGAGAGAGAGAGAGAGAGAGAGAGAGAGAGAGAGAGAGAACCAAAGAATCGAAGCAAGGGTGCCTTTAGTTTTGTCTCTGCCACTCTTGATAAGAATGTACATGTAGGGAATTATTGAAATTGGAAAGCTGCTGATACCTTTATTCTCTGACATGGAGAAAAACACGGTAAGAATAAGATGTGACAAAGTGTCCTCACTTCAAACCAGTCATCCATCGGATTATTTATATTTTTCCCTGATGCCAGACTCGGCATCAGCTCCACGGTTCTTTATCTCAGCTACTGGTCAAAACTCAGTACCAGGTTGTTCATGTTTAACGATCTTATGATAGTTTGGTCCACCATTGTCATGTGACATATCATAACGAACCATAAATCGAGCAACAACTTTTTGGCAGCCAATTACCTTCCTTTTAGGACCATATAAAGGGTCTTCTTTACATGAAATCGATAATCTTACACGCATTTATGCGTGCACAGTTCTCTAGGTTTTGCTTGCCTAAACACATATTATCATATATGCCTGTGTGGCATAACGTAAGGGTTCAATGCACATTGATAAATATTCGATATATATTTTTTCAAATGACGCTTTGCATAATTAAGTGTCTTATACTAACTTGCATATTTTCCAATCAGGCTGGTCACGAATCCCATCTCAGCCTCGCTGTGGATAGTCGCCAGATCCCCGCCCTCTTTACGGCAGTTTGTCACAGCATCGTTCCAGTTGAGTTTATTTGCAATATATCGGTAGCATTTATCACCATAACTATCGTAGAGAGCTGGACAACGCTCAGTAGATGGTGCTAAAATGATTTTAAATGCATACATAAATGTATACATATATACATACATTCATACATACACCTATCGGAAGGGCCCCTTTCAAGAATCAGGGCCCTATTAAGAATCCATTTGGTTTCCTTCCCGTGAAAATGTCATCACAGGATGTAGGATCGTGATATTTCCTGTATGAATACTATAGACTTTGTGACTATAGAAAACCTAATTGAGATTGTTAAATAACGAACAAAGTTTGCGGAAGAAGGTATTGATGTGATAACCAAGGCACGGACTTGAAGGCTGCAATGGCCAAAAATTGACAGCCTTCCATTTATTCACAAAAAACAAGGAACTGAAATCACTCTCTAACCCTACCTAGGTTTGCCTCTTTCTTACAAATAAGAATGATTAAAAGTTAATATTTGGTCTGTTTGTTAATTCAATTAAATTGCAAAACAATTTTGGAAGTCAATTAATTTACAAGAACCATTGTTTTAGAACAAAATCAAGGTAATTCTTAATAGGCCCCTTGTGTCAATAACACACATCTGAGAACCATAATTTCTGAGCATTTAATGGGGATCTAAGGTGGAGGATCCACACCAACTAACCATACAGTATTAACACAAGGACCTCACCTACCTAACAGTAGGTGGGTCTGGTATAAATTCAAAACACTGTTCTTTATTTTGTGAGAAACACTCAAATTGATTCTTAATAGGGCCCTCTCCAATATATAAAATGCATGAGATCAATTTCTCTAAACCTAAGATTTTTATCATTTGCGATATGCCAAACATATCTAGTTTTGATTGAAACTTTCATCATTGGTTTACTTTTAACTTTTCATTCAAACTATTCGTTTATTCCTATACCACTGGTGCCTAGTGTAGACTGAAACAACGTGGGTAAAGACGTCTGACAGAAGTACGGTTAGACACATTCGATCTGGTAGTCTAGTGGTTAACATATCATACTATATAATAATAGTATTGTTTAAATAAAAAGTAACCATTTACATACGATTGGTGTTGGAGTGGCGTGCAAGGGAACAAAATGGATAAAGGTTAGTGTATTTGAAAAATAGGTTTGAAAATACAATAATAAAGCCTTTGCTTACAGAGCCCGGTTGAGTAGATGCTATTGGCGAAACGTCCTCCGCATTTGAGGACTGATGCAGGCTCCCCGCTACATCTCATGTTGCACTCTGGCGTGGGTCCGTACTTGCCGTATGAGTTGCCGCACCAGCACTCGTCGCTGTTCTGCAGGCCCGCGTACTGGTAATCCTGTAGGAGAGAACGGACAACAACCACGTCACCCCAATCACACTGGCTAGGAATGCATTGCATGCACGGTACTTTTGATTGTTCTTTTAACTTCGCTATACGGAATATATTTGCAATTTATTTGAAGAACTTTTGGTTGGAATCCACACTATTTCCAGGTTATCAAAATGAGCATGTGAGCTAATATTCTGTAGCCGCAAAATAAAATTCAACCTCTATACATACACTTTCATCACAGTACACAGTTATACCTCTTTCAATCTATATCTACCATGTCATACCAATATGATCTATTCTATGTTAAGATTGGCATGACTGTTGGTACGCTGTTTATTTGTTATACTAGTAAGGAATACAAATTTTCAGGCATTGCGGATAGGTGTCGTTCATCCCTTTACAAATAGGACACCCGACAGACAATTGAAGGGAATTTCTGTCCGTTTCTGTTTTTTTGTAGTTATGAAATACGTCTATTGGCATGTCTTATAAGTGTATTTGTAATATTATTACTCAAAAGATCGAATTCTATCACTCATCTTTTTCTCTACAATTGCAATAGGATAAAGCAATGTGGATGTATATGCATGACAGATTTGATGTTAGAGCTAGATGTTGGTCATTGATTTGAAGTAGGCGGTTCAGATTCTGACCAAGGCAACAAGGTCAGCAGTCCCTGGAGACGGCAGTACCATGTATAGAGGCGCTATGGGCTCTTCTTAAGGTGATGAGTACCATTGCAAGCGAGTTAAAAGCCCCATCCCAAAACTCACCTCACAGCAGCATAATCACATATAACAAGGTGTATCTACAGGTTCCTGAGTGTTATCAGGGAGAGAATATCATTAAGTCAGCTGTCTGTAGTCAACCCATATTCTAATTCATTTCAATATATACAATTTTTCACTCAAATGACATATTCTCATTACTTACGCAGGTGATGGTCACTACAGGTTCACAGTTACCTTAGGGATATTATTGACTATGCCCAATAAGAAGTATTTTTTTAAATCTTTTACTGCTAAAACAGAATATGGATTGAATAATGACAGATGGCGATGATATTCTCTACCTGATAACACTCAGGAACCTGGAGATACACCTAGTTATAGGATTATGCTGCTTTGAGCTGTGTTTTGGGACAGGGCTTTTAACTGGCTTGCAATGGTACCCATCACCTTAACCTCGAAGCAGTTGCTGAAGTTGTGACTCACCAAATGAGTAAAAACGGCTAGAAGAGTGATCAGACCAGCCAGGAAGCAAACGGATTGCGTTTTGGAAATATCGCAGGAAAAGACGCTGCATTAAATAAAAATTCCTCAATGGCGAACACACTTTGCCAAAGTTCATGGGAAGCAGGGACAGTGCGAGGTATAACGATTCTTGTTATTATATTTACAACAACTGAACACATATCAAGTTATGCCATCCCTGTTTCTCTATGTGACATTACACGTGGGCCTCTGTACAGTTGCATGTATTTTGTCTATTTATATCCGATCAATCAGATTCTGTGATACTCACGTTATGAAAGCAGTGTCTTGTGCATACCAAAGGGCTCATGCCCCCTGGAGGCCTCTTCAGTAACACATAGGGGAGGTCTCTGTCCTGAGCATCCTTGTAACAACCAATATACTCTGCTGATACCGGGCCTAAAAACGCGAGGAATGGAACAATATACTGTAAATAACTTAAGTATAGCGGGAACAAAAAGATAGCGAAAAAAGCGCTCTGTCCATATGCGCTATTGTAAAATTCGCGTCTTTATAAAATTCTTAATTGAAATTGCTGCTGCTGTTCCCGTTCACCGCTATACTTTGATCACGCTATCCAGGGCAGAATCGTAATTGCGCTTTATAATGTTCACGTCATATTTAAGTGTTTTACAGTATTTGATATCATTAAAGCAGCCCTGCCATGTTGTAAATATCAGCAAGTTTTGATCATAACCTAAGGTCCGGTCTGTGTAAACAAAACATAATTGTACCATGTTAGAACTAATCTCTCTTCGGATTGGTCAAAACCAGTCATGACCTCTCCGTTTACTAGATGATATAACATATGTATTCATAGACACTTCATCAAAACAGTCGTTGGACTGCACAGACAGTACCGACTGCCCTCCCCTACAGTGCCGACATTTAATTCCTGCACTAAATGCGTGGGCAGTCCGGGCATACTACACGACCGCACGCCCGATTGACACCCAGTTTCATGGACATGGATGCGTGGATTACCTCCAAATTGAACATAGATTTTATTAGCAAGCTACGTTAATGTCATTGATGTGCTTTGATCATTTTCTGACATGTTATCCATGGGGTTATGTACAACCAGGCACTGGCAGACGTCCGGTCGACTGGTGCAGGAACTAAATGTCTGTACTGTACATCAGCCAGCAGGACTGAAGGAAACACACACTTTAAAATACACAGGCAATGAAACGCACCGTTTTGGTGACAGATTTTCAAATGCACTTATTTTAAGCGAATCAACAAGTTTATCCTTAATAAGTCATCTTAGGAATGACTGTCTGACTATTCATGAATAGCTGAATGGCCTAAACAAAAATGTGTGCGTCCTGACGCTTCTACTCAAAATGGTCTCCTTATCAAATCTTGGGCAATAGTGCTCTCCCTCGGTCCAGCTGGCTATGTTAGAAACGTTTGCCTTTTAGATCACGTGATCTGGCGCTGACAATGATCCCCTGATACCAGATACCAAGCCCTACCAAAATGCCCCCATAGAAATTGACATCACAATATTGTCATATCAACAACAATATAATTGCCACCAAGGAATGTCTCGATTCCTTTGGATGTTGACACATTTGCATTTGGAGTACAAACACCTCGTCTAACAACTTTGAACACCTCTTTGCATATAGAGTTCAGTTTAGAAAATCTAGATATTTGAGAAAGGATGTTTGAGCTCAAGAAGAGGCAATCACTAAGTCAAATATGTTCACATTTTTTGTTTGCTAGTGTCCCAGTATGTGCACCCTCCAGAAGGGAACGGGTTGATGACATCATCTCTCACCTGGGCAGCCGAACACCTCCCAGCGCAGCGCGATGTGGTTGTACCATGTCTGAGGCAGCAGGCGCACGTACCTAGCCACGAACGGCGAACCAAAATAGTGCTTTCGTATTCTGTCCTGGTCAAAATTACCTTCCAGAATCTGTAGGAAGAAAAATGGATACAGACATTTGAAATTATGTTTTATCAAACATACACAAAAATGTCTTGGTATATATATATATATATATATATATATATATATATATATATATATATATATATATATATATATATATATATATATATATATATATACACACATGTATAGCTATGAATCTGAATGTTGTTTTGAAATATGAATACATGTAGTAGGTAAATGTACTAGGCCAAAATCCCTCATCTATGTTCATTTAAATATGATGTTAGTATGAATGATGAAAGATTCATCCTCAAACATTTTATGATGACTGTAATTAGAAGTGTTGAATTAACACATACATCAATTAAGATGTCACTAAAATAAAATGTTGAAGTGTCCTTCTCTATTAGAAGGCATGATTGAAATAAGTTAAAAATTGATGTCACTAATATCTTACTGCCGTGCCGTTCTCTTTATATTCCCGCCACCAGGTGGCCTCGCTAACTTTGTAGCGCACTTTGTACGATGTTGTCCATTCCTCCAGATCCTGACGCCCTCTGGTGGAGATAGCTCGAACTAATATTGCCACGCCAAGATCAACCTGTAAGAAGGAAAGGACCATGTCTATTACTTTAGATCTAAAATCAAAAGATATGAAGCTGATCTGTATCCATAATTTGAAATACATAGCATCTGAAGACAAAACGACAATGGACTGAAGCGATGTTTTAGAAACAATTATCAGAGAGAACGATACGCCGACGATCTAATAAAGATTCTCCCTATTCTCTCAACTATTTTTGATCTTGCCATCATGGTACTGTATAACTGGTTAATTTGACGTGGTTTTTAATTTGGCGTTTTTTGGCGAATGCCCATCAACGCCAAATTTAAGATCGCATACAAATATGTCTACATAAGGATGGCGTTGTTCTGACGCCAAAATAAATACAGGGAAAATACTTTTTTGAAAAAAACGCCAACTTAAGTACACGCCAAATTAACCAGTTATACAGTATATAATAAGTCAAGTCATAACAAACGAGACTTTCCAGTGGCATGCAGCGGGAATGGGCAATATCGAGTGATACAAAATATACTGTTGAACATACTAGCAGGGTAATACTAGACATATTAGACATGCTTCATGTAGTTATCTATGAATGATGTGTCTACGTTAAATATAACCTTTTTAATAAAGCAGTTGATGGGACCATTGATAAGCAGAAATTATGAAGAATTATCAGTCCTACTGACTGTGTCCATTACAATACATGTAAAATGTATTTTGTTAGGCCCCTGGCCCCGGTTGTTTTAGAGATTAACAGGGACCGGAGGGGTTGGCTTATCATTTGCAAAAAAGTCTAGTTGTTCTACAGTGACGACATTTAATTCCTGCACTAAATGCGTGGGCAGTCCGAGCACAATACACGACCGCACGTCCGATTGTAACCCAGTTTCTTGGTCATGGATGTATGAATGACCTCACAACTGAACGTAGCTCTGATTCGCAAGCTACGTGTGTCATTGATGTGCTTGACTTATTTTTTGACATGTTTTCAATGGATATTTGAACAACCAGACACTGGCAGACGTCCGGTCGACTGGTGCAGGAATTAAATGTCTCTACTGTACCTCTATCCATTGCCATATGTTGTCAAACTTAGGACCCCACGCCCCCTTCCAGTTGCCATTGGCCAGCGCGCCGAGCCTGGAGCGGTGCGGGGCCATGCCCGGGCGGCTCGTTCTCGCAGACAGGCGGTTGTTGGGAACTCTGCTCACTCGCCCGCTGATCATCGGGATAGGATCACATCCTAGGCAAAGAGAACATGGATATCTCATCTACCTGTACCTTACTAATGCAAAATATCACTACGCAAACACTAGGGAATCACTTCAAATCAATTTCAAGTCGTTCAAGTGATGGATATGCTTTGTCAGAAAGAGACCACTTTTCTGGAAGTAAGTTTTATGAAGCCGTTTGCCCTGTCTGAATAAAGTAAAACACAATGATAACCTGTATGTTTATTTTGAGAAAAAACTTCTTTGTCTAAACTATTGTATAAACTTTCCACTGAAATCAGCGATAATGAAATAAGTCCAACTGACAAAAACCTTCATAGCTGTTGAAAATGAGGATAGGTACAAGAGGAAATATACTCGCTATGGCGAGGAAAAGAGACCTACCTGGTATACACGCTGTTATTTCTAGCCGCATGGCAATTGCCCCGTAAAATGATTGTGGTTGAATGCGAACATAGCGAGCGACAACTCTAGAGGTCAGCCATCTCTGGACCACTGTTCTCTGGTCTCTATTAGCATTAAAGATCTGTAAAATATGTTCAATAGTTTATCCTAGATTTCAGTAAAATTTTCTTATGACGTCACGTTTATTTTCAGTTGTATATGGATTCTTGGACACCTAGTTTGTTTGACCTATACTTCGTCAGAAAAGATATCTATTTGCTTCGTGAACACAGGTCCATGCCCGTACACCATGGGTGTACGAGCTCATTCCAGGCTTGTTACATGCATTTACCAGCCCATAATGTTAACGGGTCCATTTGAACTGATGTTATTAACACAGGGACGTTGTAACGGGCCCTTTACAGCATCATTTGATAACCAGATGCATTAGCGTTGGCTTGCATTACGTGGCCCGTTATTACAATGGGTGCCATAAAGTTACGGGCCCATAACTGACCTGTAAAGGACTCATGGCATTGGCCCATAGAGGACTATAAATAGAGGACAATAGTAGGGCCCCATTACATGCCAGTACTATTATCTTTTAACGATGCTGTAACAGGCCTGTTACGCGTACACACAGAGACATATGGAAGCCATATCAAGATCTAAGTAATGTATGCCTGAATTTATCATAAAAAAGTCACATATCATTATCCTTGGACAAAACTTTTAAAATGTTTCAAATTATATGTAATAATATCATATATTCAATACCAACAAAAGCAATCAGTTGAGCAGCATTGTTAGCATTGTTGTGATTGTTCTTCAATAATGACAAGGAACAACTTCTTGGTAATATGTTTTGGCACTGCAGGGCCTTTAGCTCCATTGTGTCCTTAAGCCCCCACTTACTCGCAATCAAAAGGAAGCAATACAACCTCGGTTGTATGGCGATCCAATCAAAAACAGCAATTTAGCAGAAACTTAGCTTAACTACCGTAAAAGTGATTGCAAAGATTAATGGGCGGCAGAGGGCGTTATTGAAAGATTGTAAGTGTATAATAAAAATGACGATATGGTGCCTCCCTCAATTGATGAATGGTTTAAAGTTAAAGTTGTTGTCATGTTTCTTATCTCTGCGCCGGTTCGAATCTGGCTCAAAGCATGTGACAAAGTTACCTGTGCCTTTTGACTTTTAATAATTGGCCGTTCACCATCTAGCCTTGGCATGGTAGATTTATAACTCACACTAATCGAATTATACTTGTACCTTTAAAACAAACGTCATCCATATGTATTGAATGAAAATGTAACTGTATTGAGGTCAAAAAGAGCATCAGTTAAGTCTTCTTAATTGATACCATATTTACAATACACAACATGGCACAGACGCCTTCATCAACTCCCTATTGCTCTGTAGGACTGTCATTGACATCCTTTTTTTTGATTCGATCATTGACATTTTATTTTTCGATTCCGATTATTTCGATTTGATTTTGAAGAACTGCACTGATAGAATATTTTCACATGTTCCACACTATTTTTGTGGCCAGGATCCTAAGATTCTCACAATGTAAACACAATGAAGGTTTTCTCAACACTTTTTGATTGAATACTTGAATTTCTCTTCAAAATTCTTATTAGTGTTGGCTAAAAATGGTGTAAAAGGCTGAAAAAATGTGATTCGATTAATTGACATAATAATTGACATAATATTTTTTTCGATTAATTGGAAAAATTATTCCGATCGATCGATACTTGTCATATCAATGACGGTCCTATTGCTCTGTATAGTGTATTGCATGTGGAACAATAAATTATAAAAAAGAACTCCCTTGGTAAACTGGTAGATCCTAATACTATCATAATCCATCTACTCACTCTTCCCCAGCCAAAGGGGTCCTGATGTGTCCTGAAATCCTCCCCGTCCATACTATGTAACAACCGATATGACGTCACCCACTGGGCCTCGTCTCGACGACCTTGAGTTTTAATTGAGGTAATACGAAATGGGCGTAGAAGGTCAACCTACATGTATAGACAAAGTGATATCTATCATAAAAGTCATATCTAAAATGGTAAATGATCGATTCAAACATCACCACCGCTTCTTTGTTTGTATGTGTTAAAACAACTATTCTCTTTTATCTAGAGGCCTGCATCTAAATAGGCCTGACAGATGATTATATATATATATATATATATATATATATATATATATATATATATATATATATATATATATATATATATATATATATATATATATATATACATATATATATATATATATATATATATACATATATATATATATATATATATATATATATATATATATATATATATATATATATATATATATATATACATATATATATATATATATATATATATATATATATATATATATATATATATATATATATATATATATATATATATATATATATATATATAGATGTATGTATGTATATATATATATATATATATATATATATATATATATACATATACATATATATAATATAGATATACAGATATACAGATATATATATATATATATATATATATATATATATATATATATATATATATATATATATAAATATATATATATATATATATATATATATATATATACATATATATATATATATATATATATATATATATATATATATATATATATATATATATATATATATACATATAGATAGATAGATAGATAGATAGATAGATATGGAAGGCCACAGTGGACAAAAAGAGCATTTGCTAATATTAATAAATGATTTATTTATATTAATAAATGATTTATCAATATTATTAAATGATTTTCTAATATTAATAAATGATTTATTAATATTAATAAATGACATGATTTATTAATATTAATAAATGATTTTCTTATATTAATAAATGATTTATTAATATTAGAAAATCATTTATTAATATTAAGAAATGCTTAGCATTTCTTAATATTAATAAATCATTTATTAATATTACTAAATGATTTTCTAATATTAATAAATCATTTATTAATATTAGGAAATCATTAATTAATATTAGGAAATGGCATGATTTCGTAATATTAATAAATCATTTCTTAATATTAAGAAATGATTTATTAATATTAAGAAATCATTTTTTAATATAAAAATATGCTCTGTATTTATTAATATTAATAAATGATTAAAAAATATTAATGATTTCTTGATGTTGATAAATGATTTCTTAATATTAACAAATATTTTTTAGTATCAATAAATATTTATTAATATTAATAAATATTTTTTAATATTAAGAAATCATTTATAAATATTAAGAAATCATTTATTAATATTAGAAAATGCTCTTTTTGTCCACTTTGGCCATCGATCGATCGATCGATCGATCGATAGATCGATAGATCGATCGATCGATAGATAGATAGATAGATAGATAGATAGATAGATAGATAGATAGATAAATAGATAGATAGATAGATAGCATAGGGTAGTTTACCTGTAACCACTGTTCACCATCCTCATCTTTAGCCACCCAGCCCGGTGTGTTGTTGAAGACCATCCGTCCCATGGCCGGCCCATAGTCGCCGCTGAGAGAGCTGGAGGCTGTCATAGCACGGTTAGGAACCAGCCGCACTCCGGACACGACATTCTCTCGCCCACCACACTCCTCCGAACCTGCAAGGGTACACACAATCTGTTTGTCTTAATGCCTCATCAGAATTATAACGGAACCAAAACAAAACGGAATTAACAAAATTCTGTTATTCATTAAACCGCCATAAAGAGTGTACCATCCGTTATGAATTTACCTTGCCAGTCCCCGGCCCTAGTCAATTATCACCTTAGATGCCCTCCTGATATTTTGAGTAGATTATAAATTTACAATGGGGTAATGCATCAAAATCAGTATAAATATATTAGTAAATATAGAATGAACACCATTTGCTTAACTATTATTACATAATAAATAACAGATACTCGCTAGTAGTGCCTACTTTGCATTGTCTCTCACCTTACTTCTATAGGTAAGGGCTTCACTAAATTCGTTCAGGCGTACATATTTTCAGGACTTTTGATTCCTTAAAGTATAACAATATTGTAATAGTTATGTAAAGACATTCGAGCAAAAGGTATGATTGAACTAAATTCAATGCTCCCAATTCAGATCAATTCCACAGTGCATGATTTAAAAGGTAAACACATTAAGAGAATAGCGATTTATCAAAAATACTCCACAACGAATGCAGTCCTTACTTATATGACTTACATTTTATAGAAACGTTTACTTCTATTATATCAACTGTTGCCAATCCCTGCATTTCCAATACTTAACATGTAAAACCTGAAATTAAAATGCACCTCAAACCAGTAGCATGTCAATATAAAAAAAAATGTCTGACGATTTAGGGAAAAATATAAAATGATATGATAAATTCTCTATTTACGTCTCCTGCAGCCTATGATCTCCCATCTGAGCGCGATCCTCGTTTTGAACTGTGTGGGCATGAGCCGCACGTACTGCGCTGTGAACGGCGTGGTCAGGTTATACACCCTCTTCCCATTCTGATCCTGGTTACCAGCAAACGTCTGAAAAGTTAAGGCACCATTATAGATAAAAACTATACTCGAAAGAACCCAGCAAAGTATGTATGCTTTCGTTTTATAGTTACGTACTGGTGGATGGCCTGCATTCTAAATATTAGTGTTTTTCTGCCTAAATGTTTTACATTCAATTGCAGCTTAGGCAGTGGTAAATTATGTGTGTAGTAATGTACTGACCCTAATCCCAAGACACAGTATAATTGTTGCTGCATTGTACTATATCTATTATAAGGCGCGGTATTGCTTTGGATTATAGTTAGTTCGAGCAACTCTATCTCCAGTACTCGGCGTTGTTTACACTACGCTTTATATTGGTTTGTACAAACGTTACAGATACTAACGTTTGAAATGAGCATGCTCGCCAAGAAAACTGGGAACTCATATGTATAACTTAAAACATCCCTCAAACCAGTAACATTCGTATCTTACCATGTTTTCCAGTATTTTTTATTCAAATTGGTAGTAAGATGCTTGTTTTGCACAATTCAAAAGTTAAGGCAAGAAAAATATCAAAAATTATTGAGGAATTTCGTCATCTGTGCAGGCGCAATTTGCTGCGTGCATGCACGATATGATCTTTGAGAATTTCCTTCACCTAAACTTTTAAAATGTGGCAAACAAGCATCTAACAAGCGATTTCTATAAAAAAATAATAAGGACAGAATAATACCATAAAACAAGGAAGAATACAAATACGGCTTAGTTGGGGGGGGGGACCTTTCACGTTGGTACAGGCCAATAGAAGGCATACAGTAAACAATGGTCAATTACCGGAGATGGAGTTGCTCGATATTTCAAATCGAAACGTCCAACTCTCAATACACAATAAAAGGTTTATAAGTTCTGAATCCTGAATCAATTTACGCATCTCACTGTTAAAAAGAAATCTCTATTTGTTTGACAGCCATCCGCTCGACACATAAGAATCATATGTTTGGTTTATTTAAAAGCATGCACTAAAACTGAATGATTCAAAGCCTCGTCCAGTTGGCAATTGGTTTCAGAATAGAACGAAGCATAATATGGGGAGCACTTTGGTAACATGTCTACCTTCGTAATTCCTGGTGGGTCTTCATAGTTCCTCCAGGGGGCGTCGTGGTCGTACTGGTACCTGAGGATGTACTTGGTGACCCACCTGGCACTGACCTCATCTCCCTGGGTAACTAGACCAGTGACCGCTATAGGCGCGCCAAAGTCAGCCTCGATCCAGTGGCCCGCCTCGTTCACTTGCCACGACTTACTGGCGGATTCTAAGCAGGAGAATAAGAAGATACAGCATTTAGACGTACATGTAGCGACTGGGAGGAAATGAGGAATACTGTGTAGTGCCCGATCGATAGCCAGTGGGTGAAGCGTTTCTACCAAAGATCCAGTGGAGGGCCCTGTATCACTGTGAGGCATATGTTTTAACAGTATAGTATGTTAGTACTATAGTATAGTATATTCTATTGACTGTGTCTCACAACTCGAAAAAATAATTCATCCATAGAATTCATCCATATTATCTGATATACAGCAAAAGCCATTTTCGTTTTTTGTTTGTGATTAAGCACCAAGAGGTGGCGGGCTTTGTGCATTTTCGATTAATGTTTGTTTCTGCAGTGCAACACTGGGACATTTGCTTTAAAAGTCAACAGTCCATAAACATATTTTCCTCCCACCGCTATCTTTCTTGGATAACCTAGGCGTTGATATGTACACTCGTAGTATTGGATGAGTTATGATTATCTTGAGATAAGAATTGTTTGTCTATGACTACTTAAGATAATGTATCCCATTCCCCTGTTGTTGTTTTTTGCTAAATAACAACATATGGTAAGTATCCTCGTTGCATATAATGTTTGCATTCACGTAGATCCAAGGGACGTGTTTAAAACATATCAATGTGTACCGAAGTTGTTTAGGCGTAACTATGGGCCAGGTAACGTATAAACTTCATAACAGTATGATCAGACTATGTACTACATTGTACATAAATTAATAGACTACTCTGATATGGATTAAGTGCATTAACAATTCCAAAATCCTTCGCGCCCAAGGCCTCAGTATTTCTATAAATATGGCAAGAAATATAATCATTTGTTTCAATACCTTCAATTGATTATTTGATATACTAGTATGTGGATGTCGTCATTCCTGTTTTTGTTGGGGGAACTTGTGCCATAAGATGTTATGGCCGTAAGATGGCCACTAAATCTTTCACATTTTTTTAATTACTGTTTGGTTCAATAGATGGTGCTGTAGAACTCGCTCGCTCGCGAAATAAAGTACACGCGAAAAAACGAAAATCGGCCTTTCGCAAAAAAATTTTGTAGCGCGATATATACCTATTCTACAGTATGTGGATGTCGTCATTCCTGTTTTTAAATTGACTTACCCCCAACGATAAGAAAACTGGCATCCGACTGGAACTTGTTGACGTTCGATCCGTCGTATTTCTGCAAGATAAGCCTATTTTTTGCCTGGACAAGATAGAAGTTTTTCTTCCAATCAGAATCACTGTATTCAAACTCCGAGTAGTACATGTAGCCCCTGAAGAACACATCCAGGTTCTGGTGGAAGCTCGCCTCCTCGTCAAATGCCCCTCCGTTTCCTTTCGGCGTTTCTCGTGAATCCAGGTCTATATTGTGCGTGGAATCGTCCGCTTTAAATCGCCGTAGATACCATTTTGGTCTGTCCACAGATTCAAATGACGTTCTATCTCCTTCGCCCGAGAGACTTGGAAAATATCTGTAGAATTGTTTAGGATTCTTTGACAAAATCCCTTCCTGCTTATTATTGAAATCTATTCCCATATCCGGTGACGTCCTGCTCATGATGAAATATGGACCTGTATTTTAGATATGGGTATAGAATTAGTGTGAGAACCAAGTGATGAAACGCATCGATGAACTGAAAATTAGTTTTTCAAATAGCAATATATTTGATTTGAATTGATTTGATTTTATTCGGTCTAGTAAGATGTGTATTACATAGCATTTGGCACACAAAAAATCATATATAACGGTGACTAGATGGAGAGTCAAAAATAACTGCTATGCAATAGAATTCTAACCAGACACAGGATATACTAGTATACACTAAAAGTTAGAAACTTATTTCCATAGTGGTCCCAGTCTGCCCAGAGTCCAATGGCATCACATGTGATGATCAACTCCACTGCTCAAGATTGACATAACAACATGAACTGGCTTGGTGTAATGTGAATGAATGAAATATCTTATGATAAGGAAAAATGGAACTCCTCGTCCAGAAGGGCCATTAATAGAGTATTTGGGAGTCCTAATGTGTCAAGAGATGCATGAATATATCAGATTAAATGGCCTTACATTAGAATGCTATCTACCTGCTTTAAGACGCCAGGAAGAATCCTGCTTGAAGTTATCCGAGCCGTCCCCTTTGTCGATGCGAAGAGCCATATTGTTATGGCGTATGAATTGTCCCTTTGCATTGACCGCCTCGAACTGCACGAATCCTTTGAGTTTATCAAAGGACACAGAAAAGGTGGCATCCTTATCAAACAGATGGGGATTCCTAGCAAAATCCACGTGCTCCGTATACAGCTTAGAACTAAAGTGACGTAGGTAATAGTTTGGCCTGTCGGAATCTTCGAAGCTTACAGTGTTTCTTTGGCCTGTTCTCCCGGGAAACCACACCCAGAATCGCTGGCGGCCATTTTTGATTATGAAACTTTCATTATTCTTGTTGGTTCCCCACTGGTAATTGGCGTAGTTGTTGGACATGACATTGTATGGTCCAAAGCCTAGAAAAACAATTACAGTACTTAGATGTTTTTGTAACCAATTATTGAGATATTAACAAACGAGTGGATAAAGTTCTTTTTATTGGTAAATATATTGCTGTGTACGTAATAATAGTGTTGGTCACCTGACATTTATTCAAATATATTTTACTCCCTGCAGAACCTAATTGATTTTATTATGAAATTGAACATAGCCTTCATGTAAGGATATAAAATAGTACAGGCACCACTGGTTATGTGTGCGTAAATGAGTTCAGTTTTGTGATAAAATGATTGAATATTTTTTTTGAAACTCCCGTTTGAAGTTTGTGCTGTTTCTAAATTGCATAGCAGGTAAATGAAGGACGAGTCAAAACAGGAAAGATTGCACTAGGTGAATATGGGATACATAGGTGAATATGTTCCTTTACATTCAGGACATGATACACGACCTTATTGAATACTCACGTTTTCTGCAGAGTCTCGCATAGTGGTCGAATTTCTCTGTGTCTTGGGCAGGCTTCCGGTCACTGCTGAAGAAGTATGGGTAGAGCTTACACGTCTTGCTCTGTGACTCAAAGGTAGCGGCTACACAGAGGAAGCCTGCTTCTATGGCGCACCTTCTCTGACATTCCCCACTCGAGGCAATCTTGGGCAGCGTCTTCTTACCATCCGAGCTCTCGACGTAGCCCTTGTACAGCGTGAACAGCGAACACGTGGTCTCGTCTGCAAGGAAATGTACAGGCATCGCTGATATAGCATTCCTGCAACAGGACCCGTCCACCGTAATGGCACTGCTAGGACGCTAACTTCGAGGATTCTTCATAAGACAAGACAGGTATAATTAATGTGGCAATTTCTTATTATGAATGAAACACTTAATAATTTTTTATATCAAATTTTAGCGGATCCGCTTGAAATTTGGTATATAATTAGCTAAGAGGATAACGGAACCAGGGGTATCATACATTTCTAGTATGGCTTTGTTCCAAAGTTATGCAATCTAGAAATTGAAAAAAGCAATGATTTCTGATTTTTGACAAAAAATAAAGAAATGGATTTGAATTTTGGAAATATTAGGAGAACAGATATACTTCCTTCTGAATTGATTTTCCTTCACATTTATAAAACATGGTAGGTATCCATTTTCTAATGGATACCTGATCATAAGAACTTTCAATCAATATATACTTTGCATGGATAGAAATTTCATATGGAAGTAGAGTTGACGAAAAACTGGGTCAAAGAAATAAACCCCATGAGTTACCTTAAGAGTAAATTAAGGACGTAAGATACTTTTACGCCAACATATCAATATCAAAAAAATATATATCAATATCAGATTGAAACCACAGTTTGGAGTTTTTTTTTAACAATTGTCCTATTGATTTACCATGCTGTCTCGAGTCTATCCTGGACTTCCATGGTTCGTTCCCTTCAATCCACTGACTGGCTGTGAGTTGACTGTCAGCTATGTAATACCTGCCAGAGATCATAGCCTGCGGCTTACAGGGCTCTGCAATCGTCAATAATAGTCACATGCTCAGAGAAACCTGGACATTGGAGGATCATAGATTACTCAGCTCTTGACATTGAACACCTGCGTGTATTGAACACTCTCTTTCCCTGACACCAGGCGCCCGTTGGGGGGCAGAACAAGTCACACAACTTATAAATAACCATATATTTATTTACTGAACTGGTACTGATCATATGATACCAAACAATCTTCGACACACTTATCCATTTAAAAGACGGCTATGACAGAATTCAACGCAAACGCTAATAAAGAGTAAACTGAATTCACATGCATTTGCCCATTACATTGTCAAAACATCTTACAGTGCTGACATTTAATTCCTGCACTAAATGCGTGGTCAGCCCGGGCATAAAAACGACCGCACGCCCAATTGCCACCAGTTTCCTGGTCGTGGAGGCATGGAGGACCTCGCAACTGAGAGTAGCTTTGATTGGCAAGCTACGGGGATCATTGCTATGCTTGGCTTATTTCTTGACATGTTATCCATGGTTGTGTGTACAACCAGGCACTGGCAGACGTCCGGTCGACTGGTGCAGGAATTAAATATCTGTACTGTAAGTTCATAAGAACTGGTTTTTCCATGTCACCTGTTCATTCTCTTTTCTTTAAACTTTTCAAACTCGTTATTTTTCATTAGATAACGTTATGTAAGACTGTCCATCTATGTGAATGTACATGACATACCTGGTGCTTGAGTGGGAGCCGGCGTGGTAACTATTCCCTTTGCTGCCAAGTAGAAATATAAGCCTTTAGACTTTCAAACCAAGAGACTATATTTACAGATGACTGTATTACAAATAAACCCTGTAAAATGCACTTTTTTTTTACTAAATAACTCGTCTCAATAGACTTTATATAGCACGAAAGGTTCCATTCTTACAAAAAATAAATTTATTAGGAATACATTCTATTACCAGCCACTGTGCTTGGACACAGTATAACAGGGAATCATGTCAGTCATATCTCTCGCTAGCCTCTGTAAATAAGTTCAGAGGTGTGATTCTCGCCATCGCCACCCTTGTCCATAAATCATTTATAGACACTCAAAAATCGCTAATCTTTTGGATTGGTCGAATCATTTTGAGGGGAAATATGTATAGAATTCCATTGATAAAATGCCCCTGTATTTTCCTCTCATAGGCAAAAATGGCAATTTCCAACAACTCTTGCCACTGACCGCTAGCTGTCTCTCACCACTTCCCAGGTTAAAACACCAGCTGAGGCATGTGAGAAAGTTGACAGCGGTTAGGCGGTGGTTTTTTTTCCGTTTTCTTGTTTCGTCCATCACTTTCAACTGGCAAGCTACGATATAGCCTCAATGTAGAGATTGGCATACATTTTATCCACGGCTACAAGCATATATATACGAGGGTATGAATTTCTCTTTCACACACTTTGATCCCATTGGAAGTGCTAGCTGTAAATTAAGAGACTCACTATACAACGCGTCTCATTGTGTAGATAAACATCTCAACTTTTTAATAAGGCATTGAACATGGTTCTCATCCAGTAGTTTACCGGCAGGACATCGAGGACGTTGACAAAACACGGGTACTTTCTAGGTGCACACTTTCAGGCTTATCTGTTTAAAATGTTCATGACATGTAACTTCAAATCACATTTTTCTCGGAATACTACATTTTTCTGACATTACATGTAATCGCATGTCTTCGAAATTCTGAAGAATATTACTACAGATACTTTCTAAAATAACTCACGGTATTTCTTGCACATAGCTGCATATTTCAAGTTGCACTGGGCATCTCTCCATTTACCCTCAGTAAATGGCGTGGTGTATACACAGTTCTTAAAGTTGTCATCTGGCTGACCTAGGGGGAAAAGAATACCAAGCCAATACTTATATGAACGCATGGTCATTAAAATGCACTGAAGCTACGATTGAATATTCGAAGCACACACATAATCTTATTTGCTTTACCATCCCTGTTACTTTTGTATTTATACTTTCTATACAGTAGAACATGTATTGATTAAGCATGTATATGGTGGTTATTAAAGTTTAAACCTTCATGGGTGTTCAACTGTCAGAGCTTCCTACTTATACTTAGACATTAGAAAATAAAATGAATGTAGCAGTCCTGCGGGCGCCTCGCTTTGAATTGCCTGCTTCGAGAAATCTACCTGCTTCCCAGTTGAAGTAGTTGAAAGGCGCGCTGTCCGACCACTGCCAGCCGGCCTGAAGATCCCTGGCATTGGCTCCATTCCAGATCTCCTTCACCTCCGCCCACTTAGACAGCACATACGCTACAAGTAAGTAAGCAAAAACTTGAGAGCAAAAATATCGATGTTGATGAGATCTATTTTGAATGGCTTTCATTCAGTAAATTCGTATCAAACAGTTTAGCACGTTGTTTTCTGAAATCCCACAGTGGTAAAGGCACCAATGGATTCTACACCAACCACCTTTATGGCAGATAGTAATCTGTCATAACGGATACAAATTGTGGGATAATAAAACACATATAGATTTTTTTTTGATTTTTTTTTTTTGGGGGGGGGGGGGTCTGTTGATAGACGAATTTCGTCATTAGCGGTTAGGACTTATAAACAACAACACCGAGAAATTTATGTTCTCCAATCCACACTCCGGTTTTATTACATATAGATGTATTTAGTAGTTCTAACGTGTGATGGACGCGTGAGGTATCGAGAAGGTTGCCAGTGGCAGGGTGCTTTTTTACTGGTTCTACAAGATTATTTATTACTGGTCACTTACAATTAAGTGTTGCAATACAGAAACGTGACGATAAACAATGTTCTATATCGAAAAAGTATTGATTCAATATGGAACTGCCTGTTAGAAGTGAGGACTCATGAATTCCATGAATAAAGGTGTAATACAAACCTACATGTAACAAATAAAGGCTTATCATCAGCTCCACTCTGATACTAGCAGCTGATTGGTCAATTTCTTTGTTGTACTGGACTGTATTGCAGTATTAACATTGCGTTTTATTAATTGTCAATGTTAGGATCCAAATAAATGTTTTATCCCTCTTCACCATGGTTACTTTGGGTTTGACCTCAAGTTTACAGGTCACAGCCTCGTTTGGGCCCTTAGCGTCAGAAAAAATGGCGACATCACTCTCTCTTTCAACGCTGTTAGAAAATGTTTTTTGGCGTTTAAAAAACTAATTGTGCATTATAGTCAGCCAAAAAGAATGTATATATGGAAATAAAGATGGCAAAAAATAATTAAGATGGATTTAGGTTGGTATGTCACACATTCCTGTGAGAAATCATTGCCGTTACAGGTCTTACGAAAATCTCCGTTGCTATATTAGTCTGCCGGACTCGAGTTTGGCGACAGCTTTTTTTCATCGTGACAAATCGTTTAAGTTTGCCATCCAAACTTGGCAAACCCCTTTGGAGCACAAAGTCGTGTATAGATTAACATAGTTTTAGTCTCAATTCTGCAAAATGTTGATTTTGCCCATTAAGTCCCATTGATTGTGAAATTTGCCTATTGCCAACAGTACAAGTATGTCGGGAGGGGGGGGGGGGGCGTGCTGATGATAAATTTGTTACCCTCTTTGTAAAAAAGGGATACGGCTTGGTGTCTGCAAGAAGCCAGCCATATTACTGGCTGAATGCAGACACCAGGCCGTATCCCTTTTTTACAAAGAGGATAACTAATATTGTAGTCATGTGGATAATGGTTTACTATTGACATACCTGTCACAAACGAGGACTCGTGTAGTCCATGTATACTGAGGAGGTCCCCCCCTAGCCTCCTGCATCGGTTTCTGTGCTGAACCCAGTTCCTTAGCTCACTGTTGATGCGATAGCAGAAGTTGCTTATCGGATCAAAGACCCAGCCTGGCCCACAGATAGGGTTAAATGGAACTGAAAATAAGACACAAACTGCTATGACGAATCACTTGTCAATGACAGCCTCTGTTGTAACTACATAAACAATAAACAATGATGCTAAGCTCTTTCAAACCCATGTAGCACAACGCACATTTTGAAAACCTGCAATGCGATATATCTGCAATATATATATATATATATATATATATATATATATATATATATATATATATATATATATATATATATATATATATATATATATATATATATATATATACATATATATATATATATATATATATATATGTATATATATATATATATATATATATATATATATATATATATATATATATATATATATATATATATATATATATACATGTATACATAAATATATATATATATATATATATATATATATATATATATATATATATATATATATATATATATATATATATATATATATATATATATATATATATATATATATATATATATATATATATATATATATATATATATATATATATATACATGTATACATATATATATATATACATATATATATATATATATATATATATATATATATATATATATATATATATATATATATATATATATATATATATATATATATATATATATATATATATACATATATATACAGTCAAACTTGCGAATAAAGACCGCCCTTGGGAAGTAAAAAAGCGGTCTTTGTTCACAGGTGGGCTTTGTTCGGGGGTTGATAACTGATGCTATTTTCATAAGGGTGCATAGACTGCATACTATTTTTTCACTGTTTTATCTGTTTAAAAATAAATCACAAATTGGTAGGTAAAATGTAAAGAAGAATTAAATGTATCTGATTATAAAGGTTTATTAATATCACATATTATATTTCATAATACCCCAAATAAAGGTAAAGCTAGGAAAAGCAGTACATGTTTCGGCAGTTATCATATGAGCATTCAAAATTAGAAAGTTATACTCATTCAGAATGAGAAAGATATACATATACATGTACTTGGGAACCTGGGTTTTTTAAACTCCAAAGTCCTTGGCTATCTTACGAGCACTTCTGTTCTTATTGTTGAGCTGTATTACCTTAACTCTTTCTACCATGGTACGAAACTTCCTTTTAGGTGGCATCTCTACCTAGGATATCAACTGTACTGCACAA
>OZ012692.1:6597122-6609622 GCA_963942565.1 Maea johnstoni | reverse complement strand
AAGGAGAAGAAAAGAAGAAGAAAAAGAGAGGAGAAGAAAAAAAGGAGGTGAAGAGGAGAAGAGGAAGAAGGAGGAGAAGAAGGAGGGAGGAGAAGAGGAGGAAGAAGGAGAGCAGGAGAAAATGAAGAAAAGGGAGAAGAAAAGAGAAGAAGTAGGAGAGAAAAAGTGAGAAGGAGGAGGAGAAGAAGGAGATAATAATAATAACGAATAGATAGAAGAAGGAGAGGGAGGAGAAGAAGGAGAAAAAGAGAATGAGTTTCTCAAAGAAGGTCACAGTTCACTTTCAAGGGGCGGCAGATAATGTGTGGAGAGGCTCACCTGTAGAGATGACACCACAGTCCCACGCGCCCCTTACGTTAGTAGGCTGCCTTCTGTCCCATTGCTTGTAACCACAGGGCTCGAATCAAACCACGTAATACACCGTCGCTGTCACGGTCTGATCATAAAAACAAAACCATATCCGCCGTAGTACTTAATTCAAAGCAGTCCTGGTATCAGGACTATGAGTATTGTAGGAATATCTTGAGGGTACACATGCATAGTGTTATTATTATTATTATTATTATTATTCTGTGAATGATTTGATATAGGAGAATATATCCCTGGTTAGTCTTAAGGTGGCCTAAACGTTTCGACCTCAGGGAAGGCCTGTTTTGAGATATATGTATATGTTAATGAACCGGGTCTTACCCTCCATATGAAAAGAAACATACCTCCACTCCACTCACTCCTAACTTCATAATTTGTGCAAAAGTTTGATTTGACAGGTGTGAAGGACAGACAGCATCTTAGAAGACCAACACATGGAATGGAAACCAGCCGGTCAACCTGGACATGCTAGCCTCAACCAGTGTCAATTAATAGTCGCTAATAGGTGCTCTGGGCACCCCCAGCAGGTGGTGGAGATAAGGTTTCTCTGTAATGTAATCGATGCGGGAGCCCTGATTGTTCCTTGTTCCTCCACCGTGACTGTGCTGCTGCCTTATCTGCTAGTCCTGGCATGAGGCTAGCATGTAACTATAGGCATATAGTAATTGGTCTCTCGTTACATATCCATTCTTTTCTTAATCCAAGACAGCATGCTGTAGCCAAGTTCAATGTTATGGTCATGTGACCCTAGTTAACTGATAAGCCCCTCCCCACCTGGGGCCCTCTGCAGCTTTAACAGAAATGGATGTGTATTGGATTGGTAACTGATTAGAGCTGGCAATAGGTCAATCAGTCTTTTCTTTGTATGCAGGTGTTGGTTAGAAAGGATGTGTGTTGGGTAAGGTGGGCCACTTATTACCACAAACAATGATGTTTTAATCAATTCAAAAATAGTGTATTAGGGATTAGTCTTAATTAAATGTGCTCCAGCTGTCTGAGAAAAACAGAAACGTCCCCAGTTTTTTGGGCTTCATGTAAAAAATGTATGTATTTGATGGGAAAATCTGGGCCTTTTGGGAGGGTCATTCTGTCTCAGACCTCCAGCTGGAACAGACACTCTATGCTTTATGGATAACTAACAATACTAAAATGGGGCAGAGAAAGAATAGGGGAAGAAAAAGAGGAAATGCACACAAGCCACATGTATCGCTGCTACATAATGGATACTAACTACAGAGAGAATGAAGAAATTCACAGTGATAGCAGCAGCAACAGTGATGAGGAGGATGGGAATGAGAATGAAAATGACTTGGTTTCATCTTAAAACATAAGTTTTTTCTCACAAACAATAATACAGCCATCATGATATAGTTACCCAAAGTACAATTACACCAAAATAGTTCAGCTATCAACTAATTAAAGCCTGGATTGTATTTTTCACAACAATTGTTGTCAATTCAGTTGGAGACACAAAAGAGATTGAAATTGCAGGTAAATAATTGGGTTAGGTGTTTGATTAGCACTGTGGTCTCAGTTCGGAGGAAATAGATACAGGTATGTGTGGTGTCATAATCCCCTCAGGACTCCCCATTCTACATGTAGAACAATGAGTGTGGTGTCACTCATAATCCCCTCAAGGATTATGGGAGGAAATGTCTTGCTATGGGTTGAAAGGTCACTTCATCTGAGCATTTCAAGCTGTGTAGTAGTGCATGTGGACATTTTACACATATGGGAATCATTAGACAAAGGAATATACTGTTGTGGAATACACTGGAAAGTTACTTTATCTTTCCACTTGGCCTAAAATAAATGCATTAAAGTAGTAGCAAATTGTTGCACAGTAACAAGAACTGTATAAAACACAAAACAGCATTTTCACAGCTTAGTTTTATATGTTTTTACTCTCATGGCTGACGTGATTTCAGACACAAATCTTGGTCAATTAGCTTCAAACTTTGCATATAGATTCTAAAAACATGTTCTCTAGAGAATGAAACGGGGATATTGCAATATTTTGTCTAGTTGTTTTTTTATAGTGAGTCAAAAATCAAGAAATGAAAAAAGTATTTTTTTTCCTAAATTGTTGTTAGATAAATGACCATAAAAAAGGTTAGGAGCAATATTTTACAAAACCCCCGTCTCATTCTTTAGAGACAGAGGTTTGTTTTCAACATATTAAAAAATCAGGTTATTATCTTAGACTCTGCTATTAGATTTGCGTCAGCCGTGACATATGTACTGAAAAATTGACTAGCCAAAGTTTTGACCCCAATTTCTTCAAGATATTTGGAGCACACACAACGAATCCATATCCTATGTATTCCTTAGAATCTCATCTTTCTAAAAAATATATAGGGGTTAAGTGTACATATAATGCGAAATCAGTAATTTTATGAGGGAAAGTCTACTCTCCACCGGAAACGTTTACAGCCACATTAAATGTTAAACAGACAACAGATACGCAGGACAAGTCTCATACGGCAGCATCGTGAGGTTTATATGATAGCCAGTGAATGAGTATGTATAATAATTGTAAATATATATCTATTAGGGAAAACATCTAGCAGGAAAAGACTCATACGGCCAGCATCGTGAGGTTTATATGATAGCCAGTGAATGAGTATGTATAATAATTGTAAATAGATATCTATTAGGAAAACATCTAGCAGGAAAAGTCTCATACGGCCAGCATCGTGAGGTTCATATGATAGCCAGTGAATGAGTATGTATAATAATTATAAATAGATATCTATTAGGAAAACATCTAGCAGGAAAAGTCTCATACGGCCAGCATCGTGAGGTTCATATGATAGCCAGTGAATGAGTATGTATAATAATTATAAATAGATATCTATTAGGAAAACATCTAGCAGGAAAAGTCTCATACGGCCAGCATCGTGAGGTTCATATGATAGCCAGTGAATGAGTATGTATAATAATTATAAATAAATATCTACAGCTGCATTGTTAGGAAGGAAGGAAGGACGGAATGGGTTTTACCGCCACTTTCAACAGCTTAGGTCATATGGCCACGAAATAGAAAGTCGGAACCGGAAGAATTTTCTTCTCTTCACGGTTATATATATATATATATAATATATATATATATATATAATATATATTATATATATATATATATATATATATAATATATATATATATATATATGCATATATATATATATATATGTGTATATATATATGTATGTATATATATATATATATATATATATATATATGTATATATATATATATTATATTATATATATATATATATATATATATTATATAATATATATATATATATATATATATATATATATATATATATATATATATATAGCCATCAAATAATACCCACCTGAGACTCCAAGCCAGATCTCACTAGCCTTAACAGCAACAAACTCCTTCAGTATACTCTATCCAGCCTTGTTCCGACCACTAGAAATCAAATGGAATACTGCACAAGTCACGTTTAACATATCTTTTTACGATATCTTTTTCCCCTTTCCATGATTATGCCTTAAGTTATAAAAAAATATTCAGTTCCGTTTTTCCCACCTCGATATTTTATTCATAACACAAGTATGTGCAGTTAGAAACACAACAGATAGCACTGGGTTTTATATTGATTCAGATATAAGTAATGAGCTGCTCCTTTTGCTCCAAAAGTCCTCTTTTGTGATTTCTGATACATTGCAGATAGTATTTTGAAAGATACAAGTTAAATATTGACGTCAATATAGGATGCACAATTGTAATAAAGGTGTCTTAGGAAAGGTGGCATTGAGCTCTAACACTTATTTTTTTCTTATTTTGAAGGCAGGGTTACGCTTTAAATAACAGCCACAACATCCTGACTGTTGATAGGTTTGATATCGCTATCGGGCATGGAGAGAAGGGCATAGCTATTAGTAGAATACCGAGAATCGTGCAGCCAATAAATGCTGTGGATAACAAACTATAGTTTCACTCTCCACAATTCATTTTCTGATTTTCAGAAAAAAGTAAGGAAGATCTCATTACATTCTAAAAAATAAATTGGCAAGTAGATGATAAGAATAAACTGGTTCTTCACCTCTCAATCTTGAGGATGGAAGCACCCTGCTGCCTGCAGAAATCCACGGCATCAATCCATGACATGCGCAGAGGCACCTCTTTATTAAGCTGATAGCACAAGCCGTAAGCCTCCCTCCAGCCTGGTGCGCATTCCCCTGCAATATCACAAACACTGATAATAGATGTACCCCACACTCTAACTCACGCCACCGCCCCCTACCCCACATCCACAGCTGATAGCACAGACCATTCCACTCCCTTCACCCTGTCACACACTCCCCTGCAATATCACACACACGAACACTAGCTGTACCACACACTCTAACTCACGCCACCGCCACCTATCCCACATCCACAGCTGATAGCACAGACCATTCCATTCCCTTCACCCTGTCACACACTCCCCTGCAATATCACACACACGAACACTAGCTGTACCCCACACTCTAACTCACTCCACCGCCCCTACCCCATCCCCACAGCTGATAGCACAGACCATTCCACTCCCTTCACCCTGGTACACACTCCCCTGCAATATCACACACACTAACACTAGCTGGGCCACACACTCTAACTCACTCCACCGCCCCTACCCCATCCCCACAGCTGATAGCACAGACCATTCTACTCCCTTCACCCTGGTACACACTCCCCTGCAATATCATACACACTAACACTAGCTGTACCCCACACTCTAACTCACGCCACCGCCCCTACCCCATCCCCACAGCTGATAGCACAGACCATTCATTCCTTCAGCCTGGTACACACTCCCCTGCAATATCACACACACGAACACTAGCTGTACCCCACACTCTAACTCACTCCACCGCCCCCTACACCACACCCACAGCTGATAGCACAGACCATTCCACTCCCCCAAGCCTGGTACACACTCCCCTGCAATATCACACACACACTAACACTAGCTGTACCCCTCACTCTAACTCACGCCACCGCCACCGCCCCCTACCCCATCCCCACAGCTGATAGCACAGACCATTCCATTCCCTTCAGCCTGGTACACACTCCCCTGCAATATCACACACACGAACACTAGCTGTACCCCACACTCTAACTCACGCCACCGCCCCTACCCCATCCCCACAGCTGATAGCACAGACCATTCCATTCCCTTCAGCCTGGTACACACTCCCCTGCAATATCACACACACGAACACTAGCTGTACCCCACACTCTAACTCACTCCACCGCCCCTACCCATCCCCACAGCTGATAGCACAGACCATTCCATTCCCTTCAGCCTGGTACACACTCCCCTGCAATATCACACACACGAACACTAGCTGTACCCCACACTCTAACTCACGCCACCGCCCCCTACCCCACACCCACAGCTGATAGCACAGACCATTCCACTCCCTTCAGCCTGGTACACACTCCCCTGCAATATCACACAAACACCAACACTGGCTGTACCCCACACTCTAACTCACTCCACCGCCCCCTACCCCACACCCACAGCTGATAGCACAGACCATTCCATTCCCTTCAGCCTGGTACACACTGCCCTGCAATATCACAAACACCAACACTAGCTGTACCCCACACTCTAACTCACTCCACCGCCCCTACCCCGACCCCACAGCTGATAGCACAGACCATTCCATTCCCTTCACCCTGGTACACACTGCCCTGCAATATCACACACACTAACACTAGCTGTACCCCACACTCTAACTCACGCCACCGCCCCCTACCCCACACCCACAGCTGATAGCACAGACCATTTCATTCCCTTCAGCCTGGTACACACTCTCCTGCAATATTACACACACACTGACACTGGCTGGGCCACACACTCTAAGGCCCCCCCCCCCCCCCCCCCCCCCACACACACACACCCCCACAGCTGATAGCACAGACCAATGCACTCCCTTTAGCCTGGCACACACTCCCCTGCAATATCACACACACTAACACTAGCTGTACCCCACACTCTAACTCACGCCACCGCCACCTACACCACACCCACAGCTGATAGCACAGACCATTCCATTCCCCCCAGCCTGGTGCACACTCCCCTGCAATATCACACACACTAACACTAGCTGTACCCCACACTCTAACTCACGCCACCGCCACCTACACCACACCCACACCTGATAGCACAGACCATTCCATTCCCCCCACCCTGGTACACACTCCCCTGCAATATCACACAAACACCAACACTAGCTGGGCCACACACTCTAACTCACGCCACCGCCACCTACACCACACCCACAGCTGATAGCACAGACCATTCCATTCCCCCACCCTCGTACACACTCCCCTGCAATATCACACAAACACCAACACTAGCTGGGCCAGACACTCTAAGCCCCCCCCCCCCCCCTCAGTGATAGCAGACCATTCCACTCCCTTCAGCATGGCACACACTACCGTGCATTATTTCACAATGTATGGCAAAAAATATTGCCATTTGGTATACAAGGGGGATGGGGCAGATAAATTAGTTTCCTTATTGAAAGAAAATTTCAAAGGAAAGACAAAGGAATCCAACTCTGATAAGCCATTTTGCTGATAAACAAGGTCAGAAGTACAAAAATAATTCGTAAATGGTTAATATAAAAAGTTTGATGTGATAATTTCCCCCACAAAAAAACATCAACTTTGATTGAACATCCAAAGGAGGAAACATGCCACAGAATTGCACTGTGTTTGTGTAAATTTATCTAACGATTCACTAGACTGTGCTGCCTATTGGGAGAGGAAATTAGAGACAAATATTCTTTTCGCCATATTTGTACCATTATGACTCAACATGTATATTCCGTATAACATCCTATGAGACAGTTTTGAACACTTCATGTTTTTGATGAAAAGCAGTGTTTTTATATCTTAAGTTTGATTTTCAGCATATTTTATAAAATATGTATAACTATTCATCTTTGTATGTAAAGATAACTTTTGCCATAAATGTCTTAGATAAAAATGGATAAATACCAGCTTTTCTTTGTACCATTCTTACAAAATCTCCCAAAAGTCCCTCTTTTGCAAAGTTCCATCATCTTTGGTAGGAAAACTAACTAGATGACCTTTCATTTTTTCATGTATGTTTGTTAAGGGCATTGCGTGGAATATTTAGACAAATTTTGAACAAAATTAAACAGAATGATTTGGACCTGTACTACTTTTGCTCTAAAACCTTGTTTTTTGAATTCTTTGATCTTGCTAAATAGTTACTACAGACTAGCCAAAACTTTCTTTTATCAAAGCAGAATAATATCTTAGGTAATGTTAGTATATCTGAAGGGATAAGATGCACATAGAAAGAGACCAATTATGACCCCATGAATAAAGGTTGTTCTTAAGATCCCTCTGCCTTGATCTTTATTGGTGCCAAGTTTTCGGAAAATCAAACTGAGATTTAGGAAAGTGTCGTAAAACCTTAAGCTTACCTTGTGGTTTCTCACACAGGAACTTCTTTTCATCTCCACAGCTGTCGATCATCCATCTGTAGTCCCGCCATGATAACGCCTCCACGCAATTCTCTCCACTTTTCCTAGGAATATATCAACTATGACGTCACAATGCATAAAAGTATGAAATCATATCCTCATTTCTTCGTATTCATGATGACTAAATGACATTATAATTTAATATCATAGATGATGTAACCAGCTGCTATAGATTAATAACTGCATATAACGAAACCTCTGAGGTGTAATGATGTTACCCATAAAAAGTGTTCATATATTTAATCACATTTGTGTCCATGACAGATTTTTATTAACATCACGACTGTGTTTACATTGACTGTATTTGTCAGATAGTGAAACTAATAATTTGACATGCCCATCAGAACACAAAGTTTACATACATGTATATGAAGAACCATAAAGTAGCATGGGTCAAGGTCACTCACATCAAGTGTCAATACGTGTGTTCACATGTTTCTTCCAAAAGTAAAATTCATTCCCAAAGTTTCTAAACTTGAAGATATAAATTGTAGTGTATTGTAATTGTGTTTTAATTGAGTTTTTATTTTCATTTTCTCAATGAGAACAGTGATGAACAATCTTAAATATATTTACTTCCAAACTGGTTGGCCAGTGTGCCATCGTGACGTCCGTGCATCGTATGTACTACCATCAACCCATGACGCAAATGCCCCAGGGCTTTCCTTTTGTCGAAAAGTAAGATAAAAGCAATGCATAATATGTAAGAACATACAATTATATGTGGGATTTAGGACAAGTTAGCCGGTGTGGGCCAATCAGAAATGAGCATTGCAGTGAGTTTATTATTTCTATACTAGTAAATCACTGCAAGAGTATTTTACAAGATTCCACACAGATCCTATGTTACTATGAAAACTCATTGCAATACAAAAGGACATTGAGTGGCATCCCATAGATACCAACTGCAGAGATGATGGCTGCTGGTCCTGATGGACTGGACTATCAGTGTACACTACCAGGATAAGGCAAACAGAAATGTTAAATTCTAGAGGAAACGAAAAGGACCTCATCAAGTTGTATGCATGATCAACTAGTGTCCACAAATGGATTGATAAGACTGACCGATCAATTCTCGGATGATAAGACTGACTGATCAATTTCTTTCAAACAAACATAACCAGGTTGTGAAAGGGTTATTTTTTGTGTAAAATCGTGTATCATGCATGGAAAATGGTTAAGTTTCTTTTCTCTAGAATGTTGGTAATTTTCTTCCGCTTCTCCTGGTGGTCAGCACGGATGCTGAAGAGCAGCTAGGCCATTGGAATGTCGCCTGGTCTGCTGCTGCTGCGGAACAGAAGAATCTCGATTTGTGTGGGTTGACTACTCAAAAAACTTGTGTCGTGGCCAAAGCTGGTCTGTTCTGCCAGAATAGTCTCTATACACCAGTGATAGTTAAAGTGATCAATTCAACCCAGAACTTCTTAGGAACTAGATTGAAAAGGGTCCAATTGTTAAGAAGAGCTTAATGATTTTATGGACGCTTTGTGCTAAATGTGCTAGAGTGCTTCACTCGTGGTTATGGTCTTCAAAACCAACTTGCTTCGCTCAGTTTAATTTCCAGAAAAAACTCGTTCCATGCTCTAACCTATACTTGGAGTCGGAGTTGGGGGAGGGAGAGGGGTAAAAACTTAAATGTGAAATGAGATTACATAGGATCAATGTAATATCTGGTCAACCGGACTCAGTTTAGCTGATAACCAATTCTATCAACAAACAATAGTACAATGGATACAATGCAATAAACAAGATGGGAGGAGGCAGTGAACAATTACTCAGTAGGATTGTCCACGCTGTTTCCTTCAAACGCTTGAGCCTGCAGGGAATGCAGTCTAGTGCGTCAGGAAAGGACGACAGGACAGAGCAGAACAGTGGAGAGCAGAATAAAACAACAGAGCAGAATAAAGCAGTGCATGAGTGCGGGCACAAGGTGGCAGATAGACAAGCGTACAATCAAAGTTCCAGTGCCCTAGTGCTTTAGTATTACTAGTATTAGGGACTTCTGTTGTACATTCACCCCCCTGAAAGAATGGAAGCCGATGTAGTTTGCCAGTATCCCTAATTGCTCTAGTACTGACAGGTTCAAGTATGGCACTCCACGTTCAAGTCAAAGTTTCATCGGCATCAGGTCCCAAGCCTTCCAAATATAATTGTTACAAATTCTATAATCATTTCAACTCTGTATTTTGTTATTACTATATGCCTTTGTTTCTTGAAAATATGCAAATTGATAATTCTTTACATAATCATTGTATGTTATGACTTGATTTTTCCATGCCAGACTGAATAAAAAATATACAAAATTAAAAAAAAGGTCCCAAGCCTAAGTGTAGGATGCAAGCACGTGAAGCTTAGGCAGACTTTAAGTCAAAACAAATGGAAGATTGAAATAATTCAATACGTTTTGCTCCATGAAGATCACATCCACAATGGAATTAGTGGTGAGCTGTACCTATTGCTAGAAGCAGATAAAAAGTTTGCACGATTAACTATTAATTATTTCACTAAAAATGTAAAAATGGTTTTCAAAACAATTTGATCGGTAGAACAATTCCTGTTTAAGTATTTTTCAAAGGTAACCCCATTTGAAGTGTTTCTCTATGGTATAAGAGCATGTGTGAACTCTGGATGCAGACGGGGTAGTAATATACAAAAATGTCATCACTGTGGGGTGTACACTAGGAATAACTTCCCTGGGCGACACCACACAGGGATGTCATATCTGTTTTATTATACCGAACAAAATACAAAACACAAAAGGGGGAAAGATTACAAACACCAGAGATTTTGGATAAATACTCGTCGTCTGCCTTGTTCAACTAGTTTCACCGGTAGGTCACTCGGCAAACTCTGTAGGTGCTCGCAGGTATTCTTCGGGCAAGCGGTAACTATTCTTTGTGCTAGCGATAACTATTCTTCAGGTTAGCGGTAACTAATCAATTAGTGCATAGCTGTTCAGGACACCAGCCTGTCGCGAAGGAGTCAGGAAAAAATGACGATTAATCCATGGCCCTTGACCAACCAGAATCAAGAATCTTCACGTGAGGTATAATAATAGCCTTTACCGCATCAGATAGGCCGATCCATAGCGCTGTTTTTCTGTCCCCGCAATGCGTCATATCCCTAAGGATGTTAACCTTGTCCAGGGTATTTACAGAAATGAGGTCACCGTCATCCTCCTGACACCTGCAAAAGCAGCAATGGGTCACTGGCGGCTTATCTGGATAATCATCTAGTCTTCAGTGAGTCTTAAGTCAAATATCTTGGTAGTATCTTCTCTGGTGAAAAATTCATCAACAATCATTTTCTTAATTGTATGAGAAACGGAACAGTAAAACATTCAGTAAACCATCATCTCACAATTTCTGTATGTCGATGATTAACGTTATTACCTAACAGGTGGTAAATCAAATTAGCTGATGTGGAAATACCTAATCCAAAACATGATTATTGGCTTATTCATGCATGTACCTCTATTTCCATTAACTGCAAGATGCATTTGTTTATATACTAGATCTAGTACTAGTATCTATCTTAATGTCATAAACATACATGCATTTATGCTTATATCTATATAGGTATGTATATATTCCTTTAAACATCCTTTCTATAGATTCATAACATTCATTGTTTAAATCGTGTCGAAATCACACCTTAACAAACTTACTGCTGGATGCGGCGAGGAAGTAGTGATTGTGGCTTACCTTTCCCGTGCACCCTGCCATGACTCCATCTCTTGCCTGAAGATGTAACACTTATCATTGAATGGGTGCCAGCCCTCGTCAAGATTACACATATCCGCAACATCTGCAAAAGCACAACATTACAACAGCGTCACTCGGTACTGCATTGCTACTTTATAGAGCCGCCCACTTAGAAGCACGAAACTTTAAATACACTTGGGGAAGAAAGAATGTAATAGTAGTAGCCGTTTTGTTGGAATCTAATAAACATTTCTTCTTCAAAGAGTTCACAAGAGATGATTGGGCGAGGAGTTATCAGATTAAATAGGCATGTGTGTGCAGCCAATTGTCACGAGTGCTTGGTGTTCTAAGATGCTGGCAGCATAGAAATCCCTGACATGTTTCAAGAGCACCTCATTGATAATGATTACCCGTACGAAAAGACTATGTGTTATGCATAATTGAAGAATATGCATAATTTTCGCATAAGTTATGCATAATTTATGGATAAATTATGGAAAACTTACGCATTTCCTGCCTGTTGGGAGGTAGATAACCCGAAGGAAACCCATAAAAAAGGGGCAGGATACACATAAAATAAAAAAAAACACGAAAAATATTATGCATATTTCGCAATCAGCAAAATATGCATAAAATATGCATAAAAAACATGGAGGAAAGACGAAATTATGTGTTTACTATGCGAATATTATGCATAACCTATGTCTTTCCTATGTGTTATAGGAAATCTACCTGTTTTCTTCGTGTTTTTTTTTTTTTTGCATATTTTATGCATATATTTCGCATATTTTATGGATAAGTTATGGATAAGTTATGCATAATCCAGTGGACATACATTTCGGGTTTCCTTCGTGTTTTTTATGTGTTGAGCCATAAAACTC
>OZ012692.1:6495824-6591922 GCA_963942565.1 Maea johnstoni | reverse complement strand
TCCGGGACCCCAGATCCTACAAGAAAACACTTATCTGTTACATCAAGCTTCCGCTCATGATACGGGACGGTGTCGGTGCCGTGAGTGTCGGCAGCTGAAGTTCGTCGCTCTTAGTTGCGTTAGTATAGGGCGCCTTGGCCTGGTGTCTATTGCTCAGCATCATGTAACGCAGAATTGTCCAATGTGTCTCAGCCGATCGGAATTGCTTAAATATGTCATTTGCGTTCGCGCAATTAGAAAAGAACTATGGGTAGTGGTCATTGGTGGCTTATTCTAGAAGTTTTAATGGATAAACAGAAATAAAGGCCAACTTTTAGCTGAAAATAAGTAAAGGAATCGGTTAAGACTATCAAAAGTGTTACCATCGTTGAAAATTCGGATTGCAATACGTACCACAAGAAATTGTCATTACTCAATAGTTACAGGTTCTGGGGAGAAATTGAAAAAGAAACATGAATTCGAAAACAAGTAAGATTACTTACGCCAATTTGGTATTCCATTTGGTACGATCCACCCACCGCCATACCTTCTTAGCAGGATCGGGAAGACTGGTGCCGCCAATCCAGTAATTCAAGCCATGTTTCAAAACCAATGCCTGTAGGTAATCCTAATAAAATACGAGAATAGATAGTCATTAGTGCACTGATTGAGTAGGTTAATAATGAATTTGATGATATTGCAATAAAAAGCCTGTCCCATATGTAGAAGAGTACAGAATGCTCTGCTTATATGTGTAATTACGTACATTCTGAGATACAGATCAACCACCTACATCATTTTAGACTACAGGGTGGCTATTTCCACTATGGCTCCTGTGGAAATTAGATAAGAAAAGTTCAATTTTGTTCAGATCTTGTTCATGGGGGATTGCCGCGAGACTTAATACTCCTCTCCCTCATCTTCACCCTCGCCCTCAACGGAGTCTTCGTAATCCTTCTCCAAGGCTGCGATAGGGTTCACGTGGCCTCTTCCATAATGTTATTTTGTCCCGAATAATACATCTAAATCATAATTCAATTAATTCAATACATGATTTATACCATGAATTCATAACAGAGCCTGTTCTCTGCAATATGTTTCATTGAATGTACTTTGCTTGCTGCACGGCCAAACTTAAGTTTATTTGCTGACACCAAACCTTCATATTTTCGTTAAAATCTATTGCAGCACGGACAACTAGGAGAAGTTATAAATGCTGCTTGCCAGGACGAATGAATTAGGCCTACGCAGGTCATGAATTGATGGTTACCGGTGAGAGAGTTAGAGAACCCTTATATTGCTTTACGTTGATTTCTTCTTGCCCAAAACTTCTTTCTTGGTGTCCTATCTACGTCATATCTGCACACACACACACACACACACATATATATATATATATATATATATATATATATATATATATATATATATATATATATATATATATATATATATATATATATATATATAAATATATATACAATATATATATAAATATATATATATAAATGTATATATATATATATATATATATATATATATATATATATATATATATATATATATATATATATATATATATATATATATATATATATATATGGGTATATATATATATATATATATATATATATATATATATATATATATATATATATATATATATATATATATATATATATATATATATATATGTATATATATATATATATATATGTATATATATATATATGTATATTTATATATATATATATATATATATATATATATATATATATATATATATATATATATATATATATACTAGTATATATATATATATATATATATATATATATATATGTGTGTGTGTGTGTGTGTGTGTGTGTGTGTGTGTGTTAATCTGTAGCCCTAAATATGTGCCGCTAGATCTGCATATCACAGAACTTGCCGACAACGGAGTAGGAGTCCCAAGTTAATTTTACCATCGTACATCAGCATGTGTACGTTATACACGAACTAGTGATCCTTGTCTAGGGATTGTCATCTCACCTTTTAAATGAAAATGAAGCGAGGGGTCACAAGTAGTCCTTTCCATTTCTAACAGACTCATCTACTGCCAGCCTTAGATTAAAGCCATACAAATACTTCTGAAATCAATCATCACGAACTGTTGTTTTCTTGTCATAAGTATTCATTTGGCGTTCGCTTAGATTTCGTGAAATTTGAAGGTACCCGGTTTATAATTGTGGGTAGGAGCTCTGTGTAAAAACACTGTGCATGTTTCCCATTTTCTACCTCAAAAACTTTACATCCTGCTGTGCGGGTATTCCTCATCAGAAGACCTTCTGACCTCATCAGAAGTTGTTAAATAAAAGCAGGGTAGAGAAAAAACTTGTTCAATGCGATTAACCCCATAAGCTACTCTAATCTTCGCTTCCGAAATATTAGGAGCTAGTCTTTGAATCACAGATACTAGGAATACGATTACTCGTATATGCGTTAAGGTGATGAGTACCATTGCAAGCGAGTTAAAAGCCCCATCCCAAAACACATCTCACAGCAGCATAATCATATAACAAGGTGTATCTACAGGTTCCTGAGTGTTATCAGGGAGAGAATATCATAGTCAGCCGTCTGTAGTCAACCCATATTCTAATTCATTTCAATATTTACAGCTTTTCACTCGAATGACATAATCTCATTACTTACGCAGGAGATGGTCACTACAGGTTCACAGTTACCTTAGGGATATCATTGACTATGCCCAATAAGAAGTAATTTTTAAATATTTTACTGCTAAAGATTTTTACAGGCCATAACATTGAAAATTTTAGTGAGATATCTCGTGTGTGGAGGCATGGGAACCCCTTTGATAGTAGTGGACATACCTCGCTGATCACTTCTGAGCAATGGAAACAAAAGATAGTTGCACAAAGATACACCTTGACGATCTCAAGACAATGGCTTGTGGTCAGGATGCTATAAATAGGTGCTAGCTATGAGCAGGTGAGGTTACTAAGTGTAGTTGGTGTGGAGATTTCCAACTAAAATTTTCAACGTTATGGCCTGTGAAAATCTTCAGCAGTAAAAAATCAAAAAAAAACTTTTTATTGGGCATAGTCAATGATATCCCTAAAGTAACTCTGAACCTGCAGTAACCATCACCTGCGTAATTAATGAGAATATGTCATTTGAAAGAAAAGTTGTAAATTTTGAAATAAAACAGAATATGGATTGAATAATGACAGGTGGCGACGATATTCTCTACTTGATAACACCCAGGAACCTGGAGATACGCCTAGTTATAGGATTATGCTGCCTTGAGGTGTGTTTGGGGACAGGGCTTTTAACTGGCTTGCAATGGTACCCATCACCTTAAGAGAGGTAGTTTTTACTCACTCGCTCTTGCACTGAAGCAATACTGGCCAGGTCTGCCTCTCTAGACTGACATAAACTCCTAGACTGGTCCCAGTTCCAATGCTGGTCGCTGAAGAAATAGCAGTTCCCACGATACTCCTGCCAGCTGGTTGGGCAGCGTGCCACAACTGTAAGAATACAAACGTTCAAGCATAACCCTGCATGCCATCGGAATTAGAAGAAAGATGTGTTAGAGCGCAATGTCACCTTTTAATGTGGTTTACCAATTGTTGAAGCTAACCCACAAGAATAACTTTCATTTAACCCACTCTTGAGGTGCATAAAGGCAGTGCAAGCAAAACAGTGGTCGAACGTTACCCTAGGTATAAAGGTCGTAGTGCAAGAAGGTGGGTTAGTCTAAACAGAGGGGTAATTGCGCCCAAATCAGTTGCTTTCGCTAAACCTACTAAGAAGTAGGGTTACTCAAAATCGCTTAAAAAAGGAGGGTCCCCATGCTAACTTATCAGAAAAAAGTGGCCGCAGCTATGCGGTGTTTTTGGGGTGCAATTTGTTTGCAATATGTTGTATTTTAACCTACCAAGAAACGGTACGTACAACTTTATAAAGTTAAAAAAAGCATGAATCAATTATTCATGGATGTCTATTGGGTAAGCTGGACCAAGAGCAAATAAAAATCTTTTTTTTATTTTTATGACCATCTTTTGGGGGAGAGAACATAAAACTCATTTTACGGGCAAAGGGATCCAATTAATTTGCGAGAGTCGAAACTAAGACCATGTGCACGTCATTCAGTATTGTATTGTATTGTATGTTTATTTGCCATGTCATCCAACATGAAAGATACATTTACATTAATAAACTATACAAAAGTATAACATAAACAGGACACAAACGTATAACTTACCAGAATAGTATATAAAGAGGAAAATGCACAACTGATAGGACAGGGGTTGACTTTCACAAACATAAACATGTTTACCAGTCTATCGGTTGCAGGTATAAATAAATCTTCTTAAGAAGAGTATCAAATAAGGAAATCTCCACAAACTAGGTTCAAGATGAGCCTATACGTGTAATCTGTCAAATAAGACCTCACCCAAACCTGTCCTCTTCAGCTCTACTCAGTTATGGCTTACAGAAGTGAGCAAGTAACAAGCCTGAGACCGCCATACGTGGCATCCATCTTCCCAAGGCTCATGGCATCGTCTGAGCACCTGCTATACCACCAGTGCTCAAGAGATAGCAGCAATAGGGAGCCTTGATTCCCAATTTTCTGCTTTATTTTTCATTCCTGGCTTTCTATCAATGATCACAATTTCCTTAGATCGAACTTCTTCACTTTCCTATTGTATACTGCGATGAGCCTGGGAAGTTATGTGGCTTGTCTATGATTTGTATTGTATTGTTGGATAGAAACCATTATTTCCTAATTGCTATGAAATTAGGTTGTGCTGATCACTCAGAGGACATCGCAATACTTAAGTCAGTAAGCAGGTACTCTTGGGAACAGTGTAAGACTTATTGATATGTGTATTTCTTTACTTCCTGTTATCAAGATACTATTTTTGAGTAAAGAACCTGGCATCATTGACTAAAGGGTTGTGTGGGTCTGAAGTAAACGTTCCCTAGGGGAGTACGAAATTTCCATTCCTCCAGATTCCTGAATCTCTCAATTCCGTCATACTATGTAATATTTTACTTTTTGAAGACGGTATGTATAAGGGCTGTTCCATTTAAAAGTGTGGGGGGGGGGGGGGAGGAACGGAAGTTGTTTTTTGGGGGAGGGGTCGAATTTTGAATTATTTTACCCCCCCCCCGAATTTTGAATTTTGACGGGGGGGGGGGGGGGGGGGGGCGGGTGCCGAATTTTGAATGTGTTTATATATATATATATATATATATATATATATATATATATATATATATATATATATATATATTTATATATATATATATATATATATATATATATATATATATGTGTTTATATATATATGTGTTTAAATATATATATATATAAATATATATATATATATATATATATATATATATATATATATATATATATATATATATATATATATATATATATATATGTATATATGCATATATAAAGAGACAGAGAGAGAGACATATATAAATTATATATATATATATATATATATATATATATATATATATATATATATATATATATATATATATATATATATATATATATGTATATATATATATATCTGAATTACTTTACCCCCCCCCCCCCCCCTGAATTCTGAACTATGGCTGGAAGGGGGGGTGCGGAATTTTTAATTAGCTTCCGTTCCTCCCCCCCCCCCCACACTTTTAAATGGAACGGCCCTAAGCTAATTTTGAACCTAAATTATTTTCATGGTGCATTTGCTCTCCTGAGTTTGTCATCCATCGTCGTGTACAGATAGCAACGCTGCCTTATATCGAATATCCGATCACTGTGATACCGGGTGAAATAACTTTCATGTTCTTTCTGTTCTTCATATCCACACTTCCAGTCCAGGTGTATCGGGGTAAACGTAACCTTAGTCAACACAAGATGTCGTAGGTAAATCATTAAGCACTTAACTTTTTGCTAAAGCAGTATCACCGTCAAACTCACAGCTACAGATTTATTTTGAATTGCAGTCTTAGCCTCTATCTTTTGAACTCCATTTAAAAATATGTAACTATTTGAAAGACGCCGGCTAGCCATTGACACGGTAGTCAGTTAGGCATTGTGCACAAAAACCTATGTTATCAGAAAATAGTGTTATATATTAAACACACCTTACTATTCTTAAACCTGTCAACACCATCATGACTCCGACAAAATGTTCAAGGTTATAGAACGGGGCTGGTGCTAACAGCAAGAACGCTGACACATCACAGTGGGACAGGTAAGTGGGAATATTGCTTTCAATTCAACAACATGTTTAGCCCAAACGTTCATTGGTGGCACACCGCTGTATCCTTTCCTAACAAAGTGCAAAGAAAACGTGCATTGGTTGAGCACCTCGTCCGGAACACGCCGAACACTTAAGGCTCACCGTTGGTGTTTGGCTTCGAAAGGTTGTGTACACTCTATAGGCCTGAAATATAGTCCATCATGATCAATTACACCTGCCAAGTTGAACTCTTCTGTACCGCCGATACCTCTAAATACTAGTATTGGACACTTTCTCATTAACCCTCATTATCCTGTTACGGGATTGTTGAGTTGAGTAAAATCTTGATTTATCTATGTACTTGGAACACATGCGTTTGCTGGATACCTACGTTCGGTGTATGTATTCAATGTGTCGGTTTCAGTTAAGTTTGACTAGGAGCTCTTTGATCTAATATAGCTCTACAGAAACACAGAAAGATACTCTTGGTATTCATATTTTTGAGTGCACGCTGAGCACAGCGATAGATGTCTGAGTCGTGTAACATAAAATGCCATCGTGCTAATCAAGCAAATTGTTAGCACTATATATGTACTAGTTATGTACACGTGGTGACGAGATATCATCACTCTTATCAACTTTGTCTGTCAACACGGAGAGAGCATTCGCCGATTTTTCTTTTACCTTATAGCGTCCTCAGATATCAGTTAAGGTCTTACGACACTTCAGTTTAATTTTCCTGAAACTTTGCATGAGTGAAGAACATAGCAAATGATTTTCAAGACAACTGTAATTTATATAGTCTTCGACTTAGTTTTTTACGGAGCTTTGAAAAAAATAATGCGATTCATGTCACAGACATATCATTCTTCAAAACTGGATTCTTTCTTTGTTAAATTATCCCTTCAGAGAAACTGACACTGCCTGAAATACTGCTCTGCCATGATGAATTTATCTTTCTGCTGTTATATAGGAATTATGGGGCAATATAAGAGTCAAAGGAACAAGTTTTAACCCGAAATTGGTATAAGTCAGAATTGCAGTTTAATTTTCACCAAATTATGTCTAAACTACATACACAGTGCTCTTAAGAACAGGACATCAATAAATGGTAGGTCATCAGGTTAGTTCTTGAACGGCAGATGGTTAAAGATTGTGAAATAGGACTTTTGGGCAGATTTTCATAAGGTGGTACAAAAGAGTTACCAAATTGGTACCACAGTTGCCCTTTCTTATATAAGTAATTGTTGAGCAGGGGAACCCCATTTTATACATAAGTGAATGATCATGCACATTTTCATAAAATGTTATAGATCATCAAATTCAATAAATATGATAAATACTATAGCCAAAAATAGTCAAGTGTTAAAAATCTTAGGATAATACTAAGTATTAAGAATAGGCAGGTATATTCATAAGGATACATATATGATAAAGATACGTTTTTGTAAAAAAATCTTTTCAAAGAAGGCAGTGGTGTCAGGCAAATTATAATAAATCATTCTAGTTTGTTCAACACTCAATAGGTGTACCGGTTGAGATTATCGTAAGAACTTAAGCAGTTTTCAAGTTCAGGTTTCTAGTGATATAACGAAGGAAAACCTATACTCTCCGTACAACGGGAACTAGGTTAAAGATAAAGCCGCGAATCAAAAGCGCCCCCTGGTATTGGATGAAAATAATGAACAGTGCCAATCCTAAAGGCTGATATATTGTTTTAAAATGGCATTTGGCCAGTTCATAGCTGGTTAAAGTGATATCCTTGCAACCGACAAAATCAGGAGAAACTCCTGAATTTTCCACTGAACCTTACATGACCAAACACAAGACTGAACATCCAAATGTAGATACAGACATACTGCAAAAGATGCGCATAATCTCCGGCACTGAGATATGCCATATTTATAAATATCTCTGCAAAGAAAGGTCGGGTGTCGGATAGGTCTAGTCAGATGTCTTTGGCCAGACCCTTTAGATATGGACCGGTTAGCACATACCCCATTTCGTTACTAACTCTCTTATCTACGTTAGAACCCAGCAGTTGTTAAATTTCCACTCTCAAAAACACATGTACCTAGTCATAAGACAATCTTGACTATTTCTTTCATTGTGTTTACTTTGTGTACAAACTTTTGTTATTTTCAATTTATTCATGTTACTATTACCTTTTGTTGCTTCTGTTGTAAGTTTGGACTTTTACTTTTAGTTCATTCATTTATTTCTGTTCTGTATCATTTTTATGTCATCTTGACGTAGTCAATAAAGATACATACATACATTGCAACGCGAGCACACGGATTCTCCTTTCCTGGCAATTTTTCGAGCACAATAACAGAGGAGCTATATAGAAGGTGAATTTGAGAAATTTTCCAGAGTTTCTTGGTAACATTTATAGTGAAAGAAAAGTAATTAAACCAACTAAAATTATATCTTACATCGAAGCAATACCCTTCTAGTGAAAAGTGGATGTATTTATCTAATAGACATATACAACTAACACATGCAAGCCTATGAAAGTAGGCTAATATGGCAGTAACAGGTTGAAAATGTGACGTGTACGCACCTTACCGAAAACACTCTTTAGGTGGCCCCACCTTACATATCAATCTTTGAGAAAGGCATTGTACGAGTGACCTTTATGCAAAGCTCGAAGGGCTGAAAAGTACGCGAAAGCGCATCACATTGTCCTAAGATCTAGCCGGTGATTAGACTGAAAACCTAGTCATTATACCGACTAGTAAAAAGAATAGTCTAAAACTTCTCTATTGCAGAAACAAATACGTTATGCATGAGTTCACTAAAAATAGAAATAGAAACACAATTTGATTATATCATCATCCCAGGGGGGGGGGCACTCAGGTACAGAAGGGGGCCGCACCTTCGTTACGTATTTCGCTGAAGAAGGGGTCTTTTTTTAAGACCTCCGCATGTCCGCGATTTTGTAAAAGAAGGGTACTTTTTTGTACCCAGGTACGAAGTATGGGGGTCAAAATCCCCTTACAATCCACGAAATATACGCGGCTCTGACGCCGAGTGACTCCCGAAATGACTCAGGGCTTACGTGTTTGCTGCCGCCACTTGCTGCCGCTAAACAAGCAGAGGATTATAAAATCTTAAGTTAAAATACGTGTTCCCGTTCATCCAATGTCAGTATTTTGGTAAGAGAAGGGGTGTTTATTTAGAGGAAAAAATCAGTGTTTTATTAAAATAAAGGTGCTTTTTTGGCCAGAAATCAGTGCTTTAAGGGTATTTTTTAATTTTGATAACGAACGTATGCACCCCCCTAAATACCCAAGTGACGTTACTGTCCCTGAGAGTCACTAGTGTTACGGAAGTTTTGGAGAAAACATAAATACAAAACGTGTTCAAATACACACAGATATTGTATGTATATATATATAAATATATATATATATATATATATATATATATATATATATATATATATATATATATATAATTTCTGTGAAGATACCTGAATATAATCAAAGGGCTTACCACATTAACTGCTATCATTACCATGTGTCTGAATTAACCTGAATGTAAGCTAAAATATTCTGATTTAAGTTTAGGGAACTACCAAATTTAAACCTTTTATCATAATTCCATTACAATCATCTGTTAAGCAGTGATAATTATATCAAAGATATCCCAGGAGTTGGACTATCTAAATAAAATGGGACTTTAAGAACAAAACTCTTAGATTTTCCCTAAATCTGTCATTATTTGTGACAGCCACTTATAAGTTTCATAAACTTTTCAATACTGTATAACTGGTTAATTTGGCGTGTACTTAAGTTGGCGTTTTTTTCAAAAAGGAATTTTCCCTGTATTTAATTTGGCGTCTGGAGCAGTCAGAACAACGCCATCTTCATGTAGACATATTTTTATGCGATCTTTAATTTGGCGTTGATGAGCATTCACCAAAAAACGCCAAATTAAAAACCACGCTAAATTAACCAGTTATACAGTACTAGTAATGAGTGCCAGTTTTACTTACCTATTGATATGATGCAGGATACCAGTAGCAGCAGTGCGTGTATAGTGCTGCCCATGCTGCCTTGCTGGTTACCTCCTCTAGACTAGGAAAGCCTCACCAGAACATTCTACCTATAGCTAAGCACTGACAGGTGCCTGCCTAGCAAGGTTATACACCTAAAGGCTGATTTCTGTCAGCACATCTGAAGGAAGATAGGACTTGCTGAGGGGTATGAAGTTCAAGATGCATATCCCTCTTCATGTAGTATGGTGTAGTGTCAATGTCAACTTTTTAGAACTATAAAATTAGGTGTCTGTGGGTGCATTTAGTTTATTCCTACATCTTTTTGTAAATATAATATACTTTGGTATAATAAATAAATTCAAGTGGCATCATTTCCAATTTGATATATCAATTTGATATATCAAATATGGTTTGATGCGAAATAAAACTGGTTATTTACGCTTATCTTGGAGGGCACCCCCTGTGCCTAAGGGGTTACAGAACAAGTTTAACCCATCAGCATCCAGATGGTCTCACACCCTGAACATAGTTCATCAAAGACTGTCATGATTGAAAAAAAAGTTAAAGAGCTTACAGAAACAAATTTAAATAAATTTCACATAATATTGCTCTCTGATCAAGCTAGTTACATATGTATGGCAGACCAGTGCCGTCAGGGGTTAATTTGTGAATATAGGCTCATTTTGAGATTTTTACATATACCCTTTTCCTCATAATCAGGTCAATAAATACAGTCGCTCTCAACATGCATTTTGGGTATCAAACTATAATAGATTTTTTTGAAATTTGGCATAGTTACAGCTAAGAGTATTACAATAAGAAATGTATTACAGCCCTATAAATTTAGACATTTTTCACAATCTTGCAATCAAATCTTGGAAAATGCACTTTTTCCTATTTTCAACAAATTCTCTGACAGAAAGTTCTAAAATTTCAACGGATCAAATATTGTAAAATATGTAATACCCTTCCCTTAGTATTGATCTTTAATCCACATTTGCAAATTTTTAAGAATTTAAGTGAAGTAGAGGAAAAACTTGTAAAACATTAACAAAATAAGCAATGTTAGGCCAAAAAAAAAAAGTATCCGGTTTCTCATCCCCTGCCTGGTCATCTCAAACCCCCCCTGGTCCTCACTTTTTTTCTCCTTTTTGCCCAGTGCACCGCGCTATCCTCTATGCATATCATAAATTTTAGTTTTCACTGGTGACACCAGAGGGCTTTTATTTTCATATTTAACTAGCCGATATTTGGAAACAGGGTGTCCAAATAGAGGTTTCATAGACTTTTGTGTGTCCAAAGTGTGGTACAAAGTACATACTAACAATACGATAGACCCTATACCTTTACAGATTTTGCTTTTTTAGGCCAGATACTGCTTTGTGTGTCTTATGAAAGTGACACTACAGCTTCTACATCTTCTATCTTCTAAGAAAAGTCATCTTCAGCAAATTCTGACATAAACTTTTGGGTGTCCAAACTGTCAAAAAACAGTGTTCTGCGTGTCCAAATGACACGCTGGACGCATTGTGGCTAAGCCCCTGCCGTAGAGGCTAGCATGCAGTCCCTATGGGGTTGCGGATCAAGGGGATGTATTTCTCTGATTCCAGCTAATTGTTAATTTCTTCAAAACCACATAAAAAATAATTTTCTGTGACACAAAGGATGAATGTTGATTAGGCCTGTCATTGGTGGGAATTTTTTTTCAATTCGATAATCGATAAAATAATTAACAATTAAGTACTTTGATTCATATTGACTTCATTGGAGAGCAGCAGGTGCTGCACCTATTAATGGGGATCTCCGCCAGCTGAGTTTGACTATCACTGGCTTGCAGCATGGAAATGTGGATTGACCTTGTGACCCCCACACATATTCATATTGTATGTGTGAATTCTAGTATAAATGGAATGGAAGCGCAAGGTTGTGATGGGGACTTAATGCTGTCCTAAAAGTAAACTTTATTTACCTAATTTGGATATAAATCGATATCTTGGGCCTTCTTCGATATTGATAATCGGTAAGGTTTTTTTTGTTGATTCATCGATACAGGCAGTATCGATGACAGCCCTAATGTTGATTTGGTGTAGACCTCCTCCTGTAAGTGCATGAAAAGAGATCCACAACAAAAAATGATCAAACTACATTCATGCCCACTATTTTCACTTTTCAATAAAGTGTTTCTGTTGTGATTGAATAAAGATACCATTCGTACAAAGGTCTTCTGTGATATATCTACACCCATACATGAACACCTTAAAAAAAAAAAAAAAAAAAAAAAAAAATCCCTGGCTGCCTGATGGATTTTCAAAATCTCTGGGATGAGAAACCGCTTTTTTTTTTTTTTGGCCTTAAGTAATTACAAATTGTACATACACACATACAAAATCAAGAACTTCAAGAGGATTTCAAGAGCCAATAACAGTGCTTTGTCTCAAACCATAAAACTAGCTGACTGAAGTTTTTTTTTATTGAAATGCCAGATTTGCACGCAGTTCTCTTTCTGATTAATCAATGTTTGTAATACATTTGCACTAAACAAGCCATATAAGTTTTGGTTGAAATACACTAGATAAAGTAGAACAAGAATACAATGTTTATAAGCAGAGTTTATTACAGTGTGAATCAAAATAGTGTTTTCATAACAAATGCGCAGGGACTTCCTGTGAAATTACATTTCATTATTCAAACACAACATGAAATTCTAATTGACATAAATATTTTCCTTCCTTAGTAAAATAATCAAAGAATTCACTTAAGAAGTTTTTCTGATGAAACACAATTTTTTTAACAAATGCAACAGGCTAGAATTCCATGATTTTCATAGGAAAGTTATCTATCCTTTCACATGAAATAAGGAGTACTCTATCCATGCAGTTCCTCATCACTGCTGTTAGTAGATAACAAATACACATATGCTTAAATACCTAGTCCATCAACTGGCATTCACCTATAGATGTAGGTACTAGATATATCTACATGAAATATAACTTGATGGTAAATCAAAAATGTTAACAGAATCTTTCTTCACTTGGCGTGGACAACTGTTTCAGCACGGACTTCAGTCTATGGCGTTCAATTCAACGGCCAATATCAAAGTGGATTGACAAGTTAGATTGGAAAGGGAGGTTCTTAAAACCATATGAAGCCTGTTGTTATTCACAGTTGACATAGAGTTTTGCCAGCTCCTGCAGGTGATGGGTGAGGAGGCCAATGATATCCACACCAGGAATAGTTGTGTTTCTAAACATATCTTCCTCTGCAAATCCATGGTAACAACCTGGCTCTTACTGTACACAATAGCATGTGTAAACACCACAAGCCATGCTGTAACCAGACGGGACTGACTTCTTCCTAAATTGCATAGTCTATTGTTGATAGTCTCTAGATGTTGATGCTGTTATCCAAGTAATAATTTAAACACTATTACTATAGAATTTAATCCAATCAAGGGAACTGCAAATACAAAAAACAACATCATGAAAGTAAAGCAGGTGAAGAAAATATGGCAGGATCTTAGCCCAGAAAAAGCCTGTCCAAAACAGCATTCACAAAATTTCTGCCAGTCCAGATTTAGCTATTAAAGTTCTTCAAACCCTTATATAAACTTCATTCAATAGCCTATAGTCTCAAAAAGGGTAATTTACACTTCAACTATATCTAAGAAGGGGGTTTGTAAACAAAAGTTAATGTTATTAGTTAAGAAAAAGTAAAATATGAAAATTCTTCCAATATTTTGTTAAATCATATTTTATTCCTAAATTACTTTCATAAGTATCATTGCTCCAGCCAACCATTTCAGGAATCACTGTCAGTGTATACAAATGAAAAAATACTAGGACATTAAATGAGAAAATACTAGGACATTCCAATAACTAAGTCAAGACATGTTCAAGGCTGTTAGATATATTATAGTAAAAGTATTGTAGTAATTTGAAAAATAGGAAACCTAATATTCTTTTACGGAATTGATTATACATTTGGACAGTAAGATTCAAATTCCTGTGTGCAGAGAAAGTGGTAAAATTACTGCCATTGATTTTGCAGTGTTTATAATGGCATTTCATACTTAGCACTACAGATAAAGCATTGTGAGCCCTTTTATTGTCATGAATTCTCAATAGAAAAGCTAGTCTGGGCCAGCAGAGGTATTTTGATCTAAAGCATCCAAACAGTGGCAAACACAACCTTGGAAATAAATCGACGGTTGCCAAAACCTAATCAGTTCATTGAAAAACCATGAGAAAGGCTCCATGAAAATTTGAAAAGTTTTATTGAACAGTTACTAGACATATTTGCAGACAAGACCGGCTGCGGACATGAACTGTGCCAAAAACAATGCCTTTCCTGATAAGAAGACATAACACTTCATCAATGCTGAATGATAGAAATAACACAATGAAAATATAAAATTACAAAAATGTTGGTAAAATATGAAAGTGATGTAAAAAAATATATATCAATTAACACAAAGAACTTAATATCAAAATATGGAATATTTACAATACTGTTTGATAAGTAGCCATGGGGATTTTTTGTTGCTTGAACATCTATGGTTTTCATAAGGCCAAGAAAAAAATATTGTTTGTTTCCTGCAACGGTCTGAAAAAAATAGGGTAAGTACGTCGGTAAAAAAAAAAATTTGCATTATTTTTTTGGTCAAAATTCTGTGTTTTATGCATGTTTTACATTGAATGGGAGTTGGGAGGGCAGAAAAAACCTAAGGGTAGGCATTCTTTTGAATAAAAACTTGTTAGGGTAGGGTTACAGGAAACAAACAACTTTTTTTTAGGCCTAAGTAAAAAGCAGGTCATACTTCTCATGACTGTTCTTATTGATCTTATCAGATGTACGAGTTGTGTTTTCATGCCTGGTTCCTCACCGAACCCTCGATGGTCTGTACCCCAGCCAACTGAAAACAAAGAGAAACAGATCAATTTATCATCAAAATATTTTAAGGAGTGTAATTCAGACAACCAACACTGTAGCACAGTTTTAGTGGTCAAAATATGGCAATTGACTCATAAAAATTGAGATCAGGTGGAAATACTATTTAAGACTTGGATTGAAAACTAGGCTAAGAGTCTAAGACAATTCCATTTTATGGAGTTGACGAGTTTCATGAATCTGACCATCAAAAATACCCAATACAGGAACCCAGAAATTATCTGAAAGGCCCAACCTTTCATCCTTGCGGGGTCACCCCTATGGAAATCGAAGAAGACCATCCGACGCGTGTTCAGTAAAGCGCGAAAAAACATAGGTTTTACACACGTTAACACATATTTAATACTATTTATGCAAACGTTAAGTGTGTCACATGTTTGAAGATATGCAGATTTTAGTCTGCAAATGCAATCTGATTGGTCAAATCACTTACGCGTGTTTTCGGTGTTATTGGTCCCGCGTAAAACCCATGTTTTACGCACGTCAGATGATCATTTTTTCTTGCCATACCCTGTTATGTACAGGAGAGCTACCCAGTGGGCCCCTTTCCCAGGTCTCTACCTATGTGTCCCACGACCTAGGGGTGGGGCCCCACTCCCCATCCCCCTGTTCAGTGATAAGGTGAACCCTTCTTGAATACATCCACTTCCTTCCTTGTCTCCCAAACCGGTGCAGGAGATTTTGTACCCAAACAACTTCGTAACCACACAGTGTAAATTTTATATTTCCATACAATTGAAGGGCCAATCAGTGGATTAACGTATTTACGTCATTTATTTTCGTTGATAGTTGAACATTGTTCAGTTTCATTCAGTTTTTTGATAAAGTGTTCTTCATTTTCATGAAATGTGAGCGACTTAAGGGAGATTATCACCGATCTCGCTAGGTGAAAGATCAGAGAGGAATTGCGAAAACTAAATCACCCAGATAAGTGCATATAAATTAGTCAAGATTAAGTTACTGTTATTATCGTTTCGAAATAGTTCATAGCACTATTCAACATTTTGGAGTTGTTAATTATGACATGATGTTGAAGTTGCGCTCTGTTCGGGCGAAACCTCTTGGGTACGAAATCTCCAGGAACCCTTCTTGAATACATCCACTTCCTTCCTTGTCTCCCAAACCGGTGCAGGAGATTTTGTACCCAAACAACTTCGTAACCACACAGTGTAAATTTTATATTTCCATACAATTGAAGGGCCAATCAGTGGATTAACGTATTTACGTCATTTATTTTCGTTGATAGTTGAACATTGTTCAGTTTCATTCAGTTTTTTGATAAAGTGTTCTTCATTTTCATGAAATGTGAGCGACTTAAGGGAGATTATCACCGATCTCGCTAGGTGAAAGATCAGAGAGGAATTGCGAAAACTAAATCACCCAGATAAGTGCATATAAATTAGTCAAGATTAAGTTACTGTTATTATCGTTTCGAAATAGTTCATAGCACTATTCAACATTTTGGAGTTGTTAATTATGACATGATGTTGAAGTTGCGCTCTGTTCGGGCGAAACCTCTTGGGTACGAAATCTCCAGGAACCCCCCCCCCCCCAAACATGTCGACTTTATTTTTATCAGCCCCAAAGTTATAGGAATATAGGGCAAGTCTCTTTCAGTCTATCCTTTTTGACCACATTTTTCACTTCTTTTAAACATGCACTTATCCCATTAATCTTGAATATTTCCTGCTCCCGTAATTCCAATAAACACCCCTGGACCCTTCCCTACATTTGAAGGGAAAATAGTTTGCCACGTCTGAACCTGTGAACACAGAGCAGTTCACCAGATTAGAAATGGGTGAAGTGTCAACGTTTCGGGGAATATCTTTTTAACATGGGTGTAAACATCCAAACAGACACATCCTATTGACTCATAATATATCTACTAGGTACCAACTTACTTTTTGCTAAAAATCTTTCCTCATGAAGCACACAAACTGCATTCAAAATTAACAGTGCGGCCTCTAAGAGAGAGTACAGTGTGAAAGCCATTTTGATTTTACGACATTCGGCGACCAATTTATGCTACAAGGCAACCGCCCAATCAGAAGCGGGCATCATGTGACGTAGCATATGATGAATGATGATGATGCAAGCGCACATGGGAGTGTTTACAAACAAAGTAGAGTAGACCACGCGGATTTTCTGATGAAATCCGTAAGCCCCCAGATTATCCCCGCTGAATGATGAATCATGCTTAGATTTGGTACACGTGGTCTTAGCCTATTTGTCCTTTACCAAAAAGCTGACGTGTACTTATTGATATATAAACTCGTACCGCAGACAATTTTACTACATATACTACAAACTTTAATAGCCACCATACTACAGTACAAGTATTACCAGACGTCCGGCGAGCTGTATATTTCGAGTGACGGGACCAACGCGTGTTCAAAACACCCGAGTTTTATTGGCGAGTTACTGAAAGGTATTTGGAGTAAAACGCGAAGAATAAGTACAGTACGGAATCTGAACTAAATTTCGTTCCACGACTGAAAACACTGAAACATAACCAGAAGTATGAAGATTTCAGGAAATGCAGCGATTCTTGCGATTGGCCTGGCCATATGTGCTGGTAACGTCCACGGACTACAACTGCGGTTCTCCCATCCACATCTACTAGGAAGGTATGAATATTTCGTGTGTTTTTACTGTTTCACTCTATGTTCCAATCCTACTCTATAGCTTTATTTATCGAAGTCTATATTCGCATTCTAATCACCAGAGATGAGAATACTATGTTTTTTTCATTCACGTACAGGTATTATTAGTTCGGCCCTGTTGGAAAGTGCGGTCCGGCCTGATATCCACCCGAAGTCCTCCAGATCCCACGAGGCGGAGCCGAGTGATATCTGGATGACTGAGGGTTGATAGCATGCCGGACTGCACAACTCTACTATGAGCTTCCGTTTGCAGAAAGTGATATATGAATAAGACTGCCAAGAGTTGTTCAATGTGCTATGCAGTCTGGCAATAGAGATAAGAGTTTTTGGAGAAAAAACTTGCACAAATTAACGTTTCCTTTGTTTTTGGTGTTTTTCCAGGAATCATCTCTGGTCTAACTACCTCCAGGACCATTTTGATGACTGGCATGGGTGGGGAGATGAGGCAAATGCAGCCGCAACACCCGTTGCAGAAGAGTTCAACAAACTGTTTGATGACCCATTCTTCCAGCATTTCAATGAGCATCATGATGTCATGGGGAACAGGAACTCTGCTGTGGCGGAAAAGCATGAGCCCCCTAGCGGCGGCTGCAGGAGGCAGGCAGGGGATACCAGCACTGGAGTGAAAAGCGCAGAGGCTGAGCTCCAAGTCCAAAGAGAACGGGAGAAGATGCTAGAGCAGCAACTGGCAGAGCAGCGGCAGCTGAGGGGGAGGCAGGAGAGGCGGCTGGCAGAGGAGACAGAGAAGCTCAGGCTACAGAAACAGGAACAGAAACGTCAACAGGAGCTCCAGAGACAGCAGGAGGCACTGAGAGAGATCGAGAGGAAACAGGAGATGCTAGAGAATCAGAGAAAACAGCTACTCCAAAGACAGGAGCTCCAGAGACAACGGGGAGATCTAGATGACAACGTGAAGCAAGCCAAGCTGAATAAGGGAAAAGACACTCCCAAACATAAGGCACAATGTAAACATCAGAATGATTGCAAACAGAAAAATAACCATCCTAATAGACATGAGGTGAATAATCCCCATCACAGTGGCCAAAATCTTCAGGCTCAAAATGTGCGTGAGCAACAGCATGTAGTCCATAGAGTACCTGTCCACAGCCAGCAGAGAGGTGATGAGTCTAGCCACGGACAACTCAGGGGTCCCCCGGAGCAGCAAGCACCTCATAGGGCACAGTCTCATGGTGACAACCGCCACACCACTAGTACCAACAACAGAGTCCTTGCTCCTGTAGAACACATCATGTCCCTGGAACTTAACGGTTATTATCCTGCAGAAATTAAGATCAAAACAAAAGGCAACAAAATCTATGTCGAAGGCAAACAAGTCTGTGGCTGTGCTGACTCTTGCGTGATAAGAGAGTTTGAGCGTGTGCACACACTGCCATCCAGTGTAGACACAGGGAGTATTACTGCAACTCTCAACCAAAGAGGACAGCTAGAAATCGAGGGTCAAACTTATCCATATTCAATTGAAGCTAAAGATACAAATATACAGGTTCAGGGCCTTGGAATACCAGAGAGGAGACAGAAATCATTTGAATGTCTACATAAAAAACCTACAATGAAGATCCAAACAATTGACCAGAGTACTGGTAGACCATACTCTCCAGAGAGGTTGAAATACAATACCCCTGTGCATAGTAATAATGATGATGGGAATGATGATGATGTCACTGTGGAAGTTGAGGAGTAAAGAACTTATATACAGTATTCATTTTGTAAGTTTGATATCCCTGTGTATACACTTGAAAAATCATTCATTCATTTTATTTATTCCTTATCTAATTTATTATTATAAATCTTGATGTAGGTTTACAGCTATGAAGTTTTTGGCTCTAGAAATGACAGTTATTAAGTTTTGTGTTTCATAAGTCATTCCCCGAGTTCACAATAACAATCAAATATTAATTAGGTAACCAATCACTAGATTTTAGACTTCTACTTAACACAATATTTTTTTCTAGCGTATTTCTTCTGAAAGCCATGTGGAAATATTTTCATATCTAACCATCAGTTTTACTATTTGTAATCCTTCTTGACCCCTCATTTATCTCATCTTTTGCCTGATGCAGCAGAGATGAGCCATAATTGGAATGAGGTTGAGTAACCAGGTGAGAAAATAGCTCTGTGGGAGCAGCATGGGTTGCCATACAGTGGTGATAAGGTCAAAGGTGTTTGCACTATTTTAAAAGAAAGCAAAGTCAAGGTTTTTATATAATCTTGGGCAACCTTTCCATTTTGAACTAATCTCATATGCGAAAAGAGTTGAGAAAGGATTTGGTAATACATGTATTCGATATTGTAAATATTGGTGTTAAGTATAAATTTGAACCTAGATCAGTATTGGCATGGAGATACAAGTGATTTATTATGATTTTTTAATCCATGTTTGTGTTCGGGTTCTCATCATATTCACTTAGTTGTGATATGTTCTTATATCCTGCCTATCACACCTTTAAGGTGAACACGCATCGCTGGACGCCTGCTGTTATCTTGTATGTTATTTAGCACGTCACACCTGGTGCATGGACTGTTTATCATATATATTTAATGGCAATTTCTAATTTTGTACTTCCTTATGATGCAAATGGAATAAATATTTTTTCAAAAAATCACATTTATTTTGACATGATTCTTTTATTCATAGTAAAAAAACATGACAGAGCACAAATGATAACACCACATAACTGCTAACATAGTACAGCTAATTACTTATTGTATAATATCTTTGTCAGAAAACAAGACAAATGGGAAAAAAGTACAACAACACAAGGCAAGAAACTATTTTGCTATTTTAGTATATCAGGAGCATAACCAATAAGTCAAATGAGAGGGATAGGCTGAAACCAACAATGAGTTACCTCTTTACCACACTCTGAATTTAAATGTAGTTAAAATAATACACGAGGAACTGTTCTTTGCAAAAATGAAGATAACAAACCTTCAAATGGTAATAATGAGTCAAAACATTGTAAGTCATATGACTCATATTGTAATTTGACATATGTTCATAACTGGGACCCATGGATAATTGGCACAGCATGTTCCCACTTGGGGTGACACATAATTCAGAATGTTCTTGAGATGACCACCTAAGTGCTGTGTAACTGATGATACCATTATGATTAGATTCAGGACTTGAGAATTTGGGGTTCATGTACATTATGGGATTGTTTCTAATCCAAAATCAAATCAAACCAGATTTTGAGGATAAATAACATTACATTGTAATGTTAGGGGGGTTTGCTTAGCCTACATCTGGATATATCATATGAACAGTTTGCAAGATCACACTACTGCTACTAGTATATATATATTTATCATCAGCTCCACTCTGATACTAGCAGCTGATTGGCCAATAGCTGTGATGTACTGGACTTTATTGGGATCCTAGCATTGCTCTCATTAATTGTCAATGTTAGTATCCCAATAAGTGTTTTATCCCAAATCTAAATGTTTTATCAAAAACAAAAAAACAAAAAAAATCTAAAAAAAATTGAAGAAAAGCTGATGATAAATTCGTTATCCTCCTTGTTAAAAAGGGATACGGCCTGGTATCTGCGTTCAGCCTCCGGCCTCGTGCGATACGGCTGGCTTCTCGCAGATACCAGGCCGTATCCCTTTTTTACAAGGAGGATAACTAATAATATCAAATTGTCAGCATGAAAGTCTGGTCACAAGGGTATTTTGAGAAAATAATAGGTAATCTTACAATAGTTCAACTCCCATAAAAATAAAGCCTTGATATAAATATATATATTTATATATATATATATATATATATATTATACAAATATGGACTGATCCCGAGGGCAATATCAGGTTATATGGACCGAAGGAGAGCAATATTGCCCAAGGCCGAAGGCCACGGGCAATATTGCTATCCCGAGGTCCATATAACCTGATTTGCTCGAGGGATCAGTCCATATTTGTTTTATTATATGACCACTGACACATAGAAGAAGCATTAATTACACATCAGACAGATTGTTAAGAAACATTTTGATTAAACTACCACTATCAGGTGGCTTCCAAATGTTCAATCAGAAAAGTTCAGATCTTATCAAATCCCTCCCTCATTCTTTTTTTTATTTTTTTTATTTATTTATTTTATATTTAAGAAGAAAAAAAATAATTATTTTTTTAGACTTAATTTTTATTCTTTAATTTTCTTTTTATTTTTTTCATTTTTTATTTTTATTCTTTTTTTTTATTTAAAATTTTTTTTTTTTTAAATTTTCACTTTAAATTTTAACTTTTAAAAAAAAATATTTAAAATTAAATTTTTTTTTTTTTTAATTTTCTTTTTTTTTGTGGTGGCCGGTCATGTCAAAGCCCATCTGCTTGGCTGTTGGCATGCTGGGAAAATCTGGGGGTGTGTCACTATTCTGGCACTCTCATTGGATGGTGTGGGGATCAGTCAATATTGCCAGTCCATCAACTGTTTTGATGGACTGGTTGGGAGATATTCCCTAGTATAGGAAGTGGTCGTAGCCCGAATTAACCAATCAAAAGAGAGATTGGTCAGTGGTCATATAATAAATATATATATATATATATATATATATGGGTGTATATATATACATATATATATATATATGTGTATATATATATATATATATATATATATATATATATATATATATATATATATATATATATATATATATATATATATATATTTATATATATATTTGATTATCCAAACTACTTGCTGGTGGCTAAGTTGGCCAATACAAAATAATTCAAAAATCATGAAAAAACACCGAAACCCTGGCATATGGGTACTCATGTGAAAGTACTCAGTGAGAGCTTTCAAATGAGTACCAACATGACAGGGTTTGGTTGTCTTTCAGAAGTATTGGTGTCATTGTACTTTGGACAAAAGTAGCCTCAGCATTGGAAGGGTTAACCTACCAGTATTTATTGGTATATGTAATTCAAGTGCTTAAGGTGATGGGTACCATTGCAAGCGAGTTAAAAGCCCCATCCCAAAACACACCTCACAGCAGCATAATCATATAACAAGGTGTATCTACAGGTTCCTGAGTGTTATCAGGGAAAGAATATCATAGTCAGCCGTCTGTAGTCAACCCATATTCTAATTCATTTCAATATATACAACTTTTCACTCAAATGACATAATCTCATTACTTACGCAGGTGATGGTCGCTACAGGTTCACAGTTACCTTAGGGATATCATTGACTATGCCCAATAAGAAGTAATTTTTAAATCTTTTACTGCTAAAGATTTTTACAGGCCATATCATTGAAATTTTAGTGAGATATCTCGTGTGTGGAGGCAGGGAACCCCTTTGATAGTAGTGGACATACCTAACTGATCACTTCTGAGCACTGGAAACAAAAGATAGTTGCACAAAGATACACCTCGACGATCTCAAGACAATGGCTTGTGGTCAGGATGCTATAAATAGGTGCTAGCTATGAACACGCGAGGTTACCAAGTGTAGTTGGTGTGAAGATTTCTAACTAAAATTTTCAACGTTATAGCCTGTAAAAATCTTTGGCAGTAAAATATCAAAAAAATACTTTTTATTGGGCATAGTCAATGATATCCATAAGGTAACTGTGAACCTACAGTAACCATCACCTGCGTAATTAATTAGAATATGTCATTTGAAAGAAAAGTTGTAAATTTTGAAACAAAACAGAATATGGATTGAATAATGACAGGTGGCGATGATATTCTCTACCTGATAACACTCAGGAACCTGGAGATACACCTAGTTATAGGATTATACTACTTTGTGGTGTGTTTTGGGACAGGGCTTTTAACTGGCTTGCAATGGTACTCATCACCTAAAAATCACACAACATCGAAATCTTAAGGGAAAAATAACTGAGTAATCCCAAATCGATTTGAACTGCTGTGGTTAACAATTAATGAGTTCTTGGGTCTTGACCTCTTGGCGCCAAGTAAAGATTTGTCTCATATCTTCTACCTCTGGCCCTCAACAATCTGCATGGGAAAAGATAGAAGGCAGGACAGCACTAAGTTGCTATCCTGAAACATATAGAAATTGCTTTTGATACACATTCCCAATGTTAGCTGTTAAGGTAAACATTACAATGTTCTTGAGTAATAAGTGTACCTTATCTTTATTTTCATCCACTGGTTTCTGAGTGTACGATGCATATCGGTTTCACTTTATTTCACTACTGTTCGTCTGGTTATTTTGCTGTCTGAAACCTGATGATCTAGCCTTTATCAGAACTTTCGAATCTTCATTTACAAACATGATCACATGTGGTTGGTAAATCCAAAACAGCAGTAAAGTGTTATCATATTGACACTAGTGGGGTGCCCTCGGCTCTTAGCACAGAGTGAACCCATTCATGTTGGGCCTTATGAAACCCAAATGTTACTGTTGATATTTTCATTCTCACCAGTTTCAAAGTATCAAAACAATACTTTTCAAGGGGAAATCATGGCATGAATGGGTTAAGCAAATAGAAGTGCAAGGTAATTTATATAATCTTAAGCAGGGTGAACAAACTTAGACATGAATAAATTACAATGAAATGTCTGTATGAACGCCTATAAGTGGGTGTAAATGGAAGTAGATATAGAATATACAATATTAGTGGCACCCTATCTTCACTGCCTGTACAGGCACAATATAGAAGATCAACTTGCTATGTTTGGCCATAAAAACAATGGCATCTAAGTAAAGCACCTCGTATGTTATTTATTTTATCTTAGATACATCTTTTTTATTACAGTAAGATTGATTTATCCAGCTTGACATGTTGGGCAAGCATGCTTTAATGCAGGTGGTTAATCTATTAAATTCTTATTCTATTGTTGTCACAAATTAAATAAAGGTATTATATGTATCATGGACTGTGAAACCAGTCAACCTAAGCACCGCTTTAAGGCCGACAACTCCATAAATAAAACACTTTTTGAGCCACCAGCGTTTCTCATACTATTGAAGAAGACAGAAGAAAAACCATACAGTGGACAGCATTGGTATTCATAAGTGTTTTCCTGATACACAATTTATCGAAGTTTGATGTGCAACTCAATCACAATAAAACTTTATTTACCTATGACCATCCAGCTTTCATCATAAACACAGAATACCTTCAGGAAAATCCCAACCAAATGTTTATATGGTTTTCAAATACCCAGTCTGCTGTTGTATCAGATGAATCTCATCGAGAACTAAGCTCTATATTCCTACAACCATCCTAAGAATACAGTTGTAAATGAGTATTGTTTTACGCAATCCAACCTGCTGAGAAAGATGAGTGAAAAGGCTATCAGGGGTGTCCACCTGTTGTATTGTCTCTCAAGCCTGTAACAGGGGCCTCCAAACATCCAACGAGCCAAATACAATTAGCACTGATGGACTTGGTGAACCCTCAGACAGCATGCCCAATAGAGACTTTCAGACCTTTCCTGTATTCATTAGTTTATTTATTGATATATTCCATTAAAAATAAACTTAATCAATTCACAGTGTCCATTCATTGGTCCAAATATTTTATAATGAAATAAGCTTATATGATAATGCCATGCCCTGGCCAAAAATTTGGAACAATTATAGAAATGCTTGTCCGCTAAAACGCCCTGCTATAGGATAACTTAGGAGCCGGTCTTTGGAGGCAAGCAGTGTCATTACAGGTGGTCTCTTGAGCAGGTTTGGCTGTATCAGGGAAGGGAAATCAGGCCATATGGAATTTTGGTCTATCAGAAACATCCAATGTGTTTCTAATTCTTATGTATACATGTATAGGAATATAAAACAGTGCATTCATAAACAACCAGTTAATTCCAAAAGATATCGCACAACTTTACATATGCCCTGATCTTAAGACAATAGCCACCCTCTTCGTAGAACCAATAAATCGATGTCATCTGACAAACATATGAACTGTTAGAACACAGCTCATCAACCAATATACAATCTAAATACACTAGTCAAAACTTGTGAGGCCTAAAAAAAGAAATTGTTTGTTTCCTGTAACGGTCCGAAAAAAAATAAGGTAGGTAGGTCGGTAAAAAAAAAATTTTCCATTATTTTTTTGGTCAAAAATGTGTGTTTTATGCATGTTTTACGCTGATTGGGAGTTGGGAGGGCAGAAAAAACTTAAGGGTAGGGATTTTTTTTGAATAAAAACTAGTTAGGGTAGGGTTACAGGAAACAAACAACTTTTTTTTTAGGCCTGAGGTACAAGGCCATAGGTCCACTAGAAACCGTATTTGGACTGAGTCTGTCTCTTTGTGGCCTTGTTTTGTGCCCATTGGTTTTTCAGTTCAAACTCACGCTCCTTCGCCTGAAATAAAAAAATATGTACATAAATTAAAAATATTAATAATTAGTAAAAGATAACAATCTCTAAGGCTCACACAAAATGGGGCATCATCGAAATCTTGAAAGCAAGGGGCCGAGGACCCGGTTTAATAAGCTGCTCTAGATTAGACAGTTTCTAAGTACAATTAGGATATTATCTGCATACTTGACATTAATGATGTTTGATAATGTCAAATTACGTGAATAACTCCAATTACTTCAAATTGTGAAGATACCAAGAAAGCAACACATCAAAATGATATTACATTGCATTATTATGCAAATTTAATATGCACCTTTGACATTACACTGCATTTATGTTTTTAGAGCAATAACACCAGTTCCACGTCAAAGGGGCACAGAGAAAGTTAGTGGTAGTAGTGGGAAGGTCTTCTAATGGACTAAAATGACCTGGAATTGGGGTATGAGAATAAATGATATCAAGATGATAATGGTATTCCTCGAAGCACTTGTTAGTGTCAATTTGATTGTACCTTTATTGATTTCAGGTTTTGGGTGATTGACCTAATAAGCCCTATGGCTATTTGTAATGAATGCTTTAAGAGTTACTTTATAGATCATTGTAAATAGTCAAATTGCTGTTACCTTGAAAGCGAGGTAGGTGATCTGGTGTTTGCGTTTTGAGGTGGTTGAGGGCTGATCCTTCTTCTTGCGACTGTGAGCCCACTGGTCCTGCTCCTCCGACAGCCCCTTGGTCAGCTCTATGCTGGTGCCATCTATCTGCTGGTCCTGTGACACCTCGATGAATGTGATGTCATCCTTACCGCGTCGATTCTTGCCTTGCATTCTCAAGAACTAGACACATATCCAAAAAATTCAGATAAACATGAGTATAGTAGTGTTTATCATTCACAGAAAAAATTAGAACACACATAGTTTATCTAAGAAAAAAGATCACTAGACTTTCTGTGGAATCATTTGAATCTGAATAATTCAGCATGGAAATATACCAAATAAAAAAGGCTACCGGTACACAAAGTTGTCTTGAGCATGATATATCGCAGACTTCAAGTAAGATATTCAAATTAACACATATGGCAACATCAACACCTGTTTTTCCCAGCCTCTCAACACTGAGCAGTATATTAACTTGGTGGTTAACTGCTTAATCTATTTGTGCTTGAGTTACCATAGAAAAACATTGTTCGGGACTACAACATTTCTGAAAATAACTTTAAATTAAGATACAAACTTGTTCGACATTTTGAAAACCTGTAAAATGGGCTAAGATGTGCGTTAGGTGAAGTGAATTTTTGATGAATTTCAATACCATCTTACCTGTTCATCTTGCATTAGTTGCTGCATCTGCGCTGCGTCTTGCACAGGGGCAGATTCCTCTCCCTCTACAGCCTGAAGTAGAAAAACAACACTGTTGAGAAAGGCTCTAAATGAATTTGGAATTTTGTTGATTGTCGTTATTTCTGCAATAGTAAGGCTAAGTTGTGTTTAGTCCTTTGTTTGTGAATGATAATGGAAACCACCCGCTTGGTGGGGGGCAGCGTTCTCACATGCCTCAAACAGGGAGTATTCGGAGTGCAAAGCTCTCAGCACTACGCTGCTGGGGATTCCCCCCTCTCAATATGAGCTTAACTCACTTTTGTTCATTGGGCTCTCCTTAAAGTTTTGGTTTGTATGCTGTGATACTCATAAAAAAGTATTTTAGGAATAAAAAACTTGGGAAAATATTAATAGAAGAGTTGTTATATTGGTTGTGTTCAGTTAAATGCTTCTCCTCCATATATATGTATATATTATCCAAAGTTTCATCGGTCATAAAGGTATAAGCAGAAATCCAGGTTGGACACTACAGACATGGATGGATACCTTTCCTGTAGGATGGGAGAGCTCCGATTTTCATTTCTTTTATTTTTCCTTCAGAACTCTTTTCCTACCCTTAACATAATGTGTAAGCCTTCCATTTAACCCGGCCACAACTGACTTAATCTCGTCATCAAGTGTGTCATGAACTCTACAGTGAGGGCAAATCATCCCTCGATGCAGTACCCTTTACCAGGGGCGATTGCATCTGTGTTTGCAGGTGATTTATTAGATATTTATAATCTTAAAAAAATGATATAATTTATATATTTCCTTGTGTTGAAACTTGGAAGTGGTGTTTCCTCAGAGAAATATCTCATATAATAAGCTCTATCCATACAAAATACCCTACTTGATTGAGGAATATCTTGATATGTAACACTTCTTCCACATGTGAAAAAGAAACATTTAAAAGTGTAGCTAAATATCTTACCTGCTGGTTGGGGTCACTATACTGGAAGCCTTGTGAATGAGAACTGCTCTGTGCATCATAACCATAGCCCGAGGAGGAGCTAGACCAGCCATAGGTGGCGCCACTTTGCCCATACCCACTATTACCACTTGCTTTAAACTGTAGCGGTGCATCCTGCATACTGTTTTGAAATTGTAATGGTGTGTCCTGTGCAGGGGGATCCCCCTGAATAGGGTCTACCTGAGATTGAGATGGCAGAGTCGAGTCAGGCATTGCTGGTGCCATTGTCATACGGGCCTCTGATTGGCTACTGCTGATTACTTGAGTACTAGTAACCGAAGATGGCACCTTCATTGTTGATTTGACATCCATTGTAGAACTAACTATTGGAGTATTGTCTATTTTCTTATCTCCCAGCGAGAAGAAATTACTACCGCCATCCTCCTCGTCATCTTCGCTGTCATCTGACACCCCCGCCACTAGGACAGGTTTATCCTTTGGGGCATGACCTGAAGTCCTTACTGGAGTTTTAGTCGGTGGAGTGGGTCGTTTTGTTAGTGTGTGTGGTATAAGTGGGCGATTCAATTTTTTTGCATCTGGTAGGGGTGCACGTTTTGGTTGGTTTTCAAGGATAAGTGACTTGCTGGCTTGTTTCATGGCAGAATTCTTAGGAGCAGGCAATGCCCCAAGCAACCCTGAGAGCTGAAAAAGATCATGTTTAGTTTTAATTGGCTATCTGATAATAAAATTAAGAATTATCATATTTGAAGGTATTAACAATATTATTCTTTAAACACATTTTTGATATCCATAATAATCTTTTTCACATATTATATTGGTATATACCTTCCAAATAGGCTAAAGTTGCGATGAAAATAATATTTGAGACTCAGAGTACCCACTCCACAAATACCTCTATTCTGTAGTGAATTAAGGAACTGAGAGTATCAAAGAATCATAAGAACCCAGACTTGGAAAGGAATTCATCACTGAATATTTGGACATACCCCTGACGGCCTAGGTCTTTTCCTCTCAGGTTGATCATCTTCATCATCCGAGTTGTCCTTGTAAAGGAAAAGGGAGAATAGCTCATGAGCAATCAATACTTGAAGAGGCATTCATCCAACATTTCACCCTCAAATCCATCTTTTCCAAGATTTCAAATGAATAAGTGGAGCACAAGCTGCACAACTCTGTCAATTGATTATAAACTTACATGCTACTGAACATACTTCAGGTAAACCTTGCAACATCAAACGACATTATTACAATTGCTGTTATTTTCACTATCATAATTACTACTACTACTACTACTACTACTATTACCACAATTATTGATATTATTATCATTAATATTATTATTATTATCATTATTATTATTATTTTTATTATCATTATCATTATTATATTTATTATCATTATTATTATTATTATCATTATTATCATCATCAACATCATCATCGTAATTATCATTATTACCATCATTATTATTATTGTTGTTATTATGATTATTTTTATCATTACGATTTTTTCCATCTTTATCATCATCACCATCATCATAATCGTTTTCATCATCATCATGTAAACAACCTTTACCATAACCCGGAAAGAAAAAATGAATACGAGTGGTTAAGAAAATAAGTCTAAAGATCTATCTTTAAATACTTACATCAGGCAGTGACGGAACACTGATTTTGATGGCCTGTCTGGCTTTAGCAGTAGTTTTTGGTGGAGGTAATTGCAGGCCGCTGCGCTTTCTAGGTGTCTCGTCATCCTCCAATTCCACCGGAGATTTCTTGAGGGCACCACTCTTCTTAGGTGGTGGAAGACCTTGATTAAACAATGAGGTTAATTAGACTTGACAGTATATTCAACCATTTCACTCAAAAAAGGTCTTAACATTTAGCAGAAATCTTTCAAACAAAAGCTTGTTTTGAAAATACTTCAAAAAAATAAAATAAGATTAAGTGTAAAATCACAAAATTGATGCATGGTTGTAGATTGAGTTGCAATTATAATTTCCAATTCATGCAATAGCCAACCCATGCTCATGTTGGGAAAATATAATGCAAGAGTCAAGCCTTCTTTTGCCTGAATGAATGAATCTTTTAAGAGAACTAGAATGTCAGGATTTGCCCGCAGATACAAATGTCTCCTTGCAGCTGTCATCCAGAACCCACATTGCAAGCACAATTTACTTTAAGAGCTTGGGAGGTGATTGTGGTTTAGAATACAAAGGGAGAACAATGCACTTCCTAACCACAAACACATCGCAAGCATGTTGCAATGCTTTCAAAACATCCCGAAATTACCTTTTAAAGAATAAAGCAAAGGTTACCAAAACTTAATCAATTCATCTAATCGCCATATAAAAGGATCTCTGAACCATTTTAAAAGATGTTATTGAAAGGTTTTTGAGATATCTTGCAGACTATCTACTAGAGTCTGGTCAAGAATAGGAATTTTGGTCCCAAACACCCCGTTATGACTATTAAAAAAATCAAAGGATACCAAATATAATCTATTCATGTAAGAGCCTTAAGGCACAGCGTTGCGGGTAGTGTTTAGCTACATGCCTGCTTAAGGCAGAGACTTGAGGGTAGTGTTTAGCTACATGCCTGCTAAGAATGAGCTTTTCATCTTGACCTCCTCCTCCAGCTCCTCCTCTTCCTCCTCTAGGTTAGCCCCTCCTACTCCTGCAGCGGCTGCTATGGCTGGCCTCTTGGGAGCTGGCAGGCCTGAAATATTATAGCAGCATATCTATACAACAATATCACTGTAAACCTACAGATCACCTGACCAGTCTTATGTTACTATAAACCTACAGACGGTAGAGCCAAAGTCAAGTACAAACACATTGAAATATATGATTAACAAATTTTTAAATACAGTCTAAACTTGATACTAATACTATCAATACAAATATTATGGAGAATACAGCTTAACAAACTTTGAAAATGATTGGCAAAAACTGAAGGACAATTCGAGGTAAACTTATAGCCTAATCCTCTCAGAGCTGCCTGTGTAGCACCTAGGACAGTGCTGTAACAAGCAAGTTAATTATAGAATGATGAATTGAAAACATGACAGTTTGTCTAATTCTCCATGTTTTCCAAGCCCTGCTGCTACAAAAGTGGTTTCAAGAAGAGCATTTATTTCGAAGCAGAACTGGTTGTTGAATCAAGAATATTTTAATGCCACATTTCCTTTTAGCCAGCCTGCAGTAGTGTCCTCCTTCAACCACTTTGAATTGCAATTACTAGAGATGCGGATCCTTATTTGATACATCGATAATATTGATTATCGATATGGAAAAGTATTGGATTATCCAATTTTTTAATATGTTTAACAATAATCTTTTAGCATATCAGAAACAAGAACCTACTTGTAACTGTGCTACACAAGAACGGGAGACATGGTGCCACTTGAATAACTACTCCCCACAGACAAATCGTAGTCTGCGAGGAGTAATTAAGATATTGTATCATTTTTGAAATATCAATACAGGTGAACTTAGATATGACAGACTCAATGGGACCAGGAAAATTGGTCCGTCATATGCAAAATCCGTCGTATACATATGACAAATACTTGATTTATGCATCGGACTGGGACCGAGCATATCGTCCGTCATATGCAAAAATCTGTCATACAGTGGTCCGTCATATCCAAGTTCACCTGTATAGCATCCTTAGCAATTACTCAATAATGGATGTGTACTTAATTGTAAATAGGGTGTTGCTTTACAATTTGGAACCTGCTCCTTCCTCAAGGTAAGATTATGATTTTTGACCTTACCCCAGGGTCTTAGCCAGGATTTAGAAACTGGGTGCCTAAAATTGGTAGTTGTAAAATTTTTGGGCGTCCAAATTTTGAAGGGGGATCACAATATACTCATATTTCAACCATAAACATGTATAAATTCATCATAATAAGGCATGCTATCATTAAACAATGTCATGGGAATTATAAGGAGATGAAAAAATTCAATTATAAGCTTGAGATTGAGATTTTTAGAAATTCATCACCCAAATTTTTGGGTGTCCTGAGGGGTACTTTTTAAGGGTTTGGGTGTCCAAAAAGGCACCCAGACGCCCTGCTGGCTAAGACCATGCCTTACCCACCTTTGAGTAATATAATGCTCACTCCTAGTAGTCAGCCATCGAGAGGTAGGTGAAAGATCATTCTAAACACAGAGCAGCAATGTTTGAACTTACCAGATAGGAATTTCCCTTCAGAAGATGACGCTGGCTCATTGTGGTGTATACTCTTAGGAGTCATGGCTTTTGGAGGAGGGAGGCCTAAAAAACAGAGGTTATATATCAACTTTTAAATTTCGAAGTTAGATAATATATTTAACTGGATATCACTTTAAATGATAGCATATTTGATGGATTCAGGTAGCACCTTAAAGACAACAACCATGTGTATGCAGGGTTAGCAAGGATTTCAAAAATGCCTGTCCAAAACAGCAATTCCAAAATTTCTGCCCGTCCAGATTTTGCAACTTATCTATTTCAAATCCTTATACCAACTACATTGAATAGCCAATTGTGTCAAAAAGGGCAATGTATACTTCAGCTTTGTCCATAAGATGGTTTGTTAGGAAACTAATTTGGCTATTGCCCTCAAAAAGTCAAAATTGAAAATTCTTCATATAATTTTTTGCCTGTCCAAAAAGGATGTTTTCAGGAAACAGCCTGTCCAAAAGACAGGTAGGACAGGCAGGGACTTAGCCAATTTTTCAAAACAGGGTGTCCAAATAGGGCTTGTTGAGCAAGTAGGGTGTCCAAGCCTGTCTGCCTTCCGTGCGCCTGCGGCGCACGGCCCTTGCGACCGGAGTCCGCTTAAGGCCCCCATAAGCCAGAGGGTGGTAGATGATCTGAGATGCATTCTCAGCCAAATGAGAGCAAAATGAGTGATTTCAGATGAAAAGTATTTAATAATAATAATAATAATTGGAATTTATATAGCGTCTTTTCCATTCATAAAATTTTCAAAAGCACTGCATATTGTCATAGTTTGAGGTATAGTCCACAACGCCTCAATGGGCGAGCCTGAAGAGGTGTGTTTTGAGACACTTCTTGAAGGCCTGACACGATGTAGAATCCTTCAGGTGTTGTGGAAGCGCATTCCATAATCTCGGTGCACTAATGGAGAAAGCGCGATCTCCAAATTTGAGTCTAGTCCGAGGCTCATCCAGAAGGCCCTGTGCTTCTGATCGTAGATGGCGTCTGGGTTTATAAGGCACGAGCAGCTCCTTGATGTACTTAGGTGCAAGCCCGTTTAGCGCCTTGTATACCAGCAGTAGGACCTTAAATTGGATGCGGAATTTGATTGGTAGCCAGTGAAGCTTGATGAGAACAGGTGTGATATGTTCATACTTCCTGGTTTTCGATACTATCCTTGCTGCACTGTTTTGCAGTCGCTGCAGCTTTGCAATCAAATCCTGTTGTATTCCAATTAGGAGAGCATTGCAGTAATCCAAGCGAGACATCACCAGTGACTGCATCACTGTTTTTGTGGCATCTTCTGTTAACACACGTCTCGCTTTTCCAATATTTCCCAGGTGAAAGCTAGATTTTTTGACAACACTTTTGACATGGGGTGCCATGATCAGTTGAGAGTCAAACATAGCTCCCAGATTCCGCACAGGCTCAGATGCAACAGACACATCAGTCCCCGCTACAGAGAGTGACTTAATGTTCAGTTCAGCTAGGTGTTTCTTAGAGCCGAATAGAATGATTTCAGTCTTGTCATTGTTGAGTTTCAGCTTGTTCTGAGACATCCAGACACTAATGTCACACAAACATTTCTCAAAATTTAGGATTTCACGTTTGACTATTGCGTTATCACTTGTCTTTTTGAATGATAAGCAGAGCTGGGTGTCATCAGCATAGCCATGATTGTTCAGACCGTAGGATCGGATTAGCTGTGCCAGAGGTATGATGTATATTAGGAACAATAGTGCACCCAACACAGATCCCTGTGGTACAGAGTCTGTTTTTCAGAAGAACAATTACCTTTTTTACCCTTTTTTGATGTTGCACCAGTACCCTACCAACCTTTCTTTATATATACATATACTATGACCTCATGTAATTGTCTTTTTTGTTGTCTGCATGTTGCTATACATGTACTTCTTTATGGTTTTGGTGACTTACACTTATTTCTTCTGCTTTCAGGTGATGGCATGCCAGTTACCTGAACCACTTTTTCAATGTCTAACCACGCCTGCAACCCCCTCCTTTCCTATAGTTGCCCACACTAGATATAGACTACATGCACACTCTATTCTAGACTGCTTTTAGCTTTCTCTAGATGCTTCCTCTATTGTGTCACATGTTTGAGTGATAAAAATTACGAAATTGAACTGAAAAAATATGTCAGTGTGGCGTTAAGGAGGGGGTTGTGGAGGGTCCACAGCCCCTAAGTGGGATGGGAGATTGAAATTTTGAAACAGAAGACCTACTTCACAAGGATAAGGATCAAGAACAATATATACAAGAGAAAGTATTTATTGGCACAACATAAATTATGTTAATATATATACATTTTCATTCATTAAGAATGTTTAAAAACATCCATTTAGCAGAAAGTGAAAAAATGTTATTTATTGGCACAACATAATATATACAATTTTAGCTATCAAGAATATAAAAAAAAATACCCATTAGCACAAAAGTAAAAAAATTGAATAACTGGCAAAAAATTCTACTTCAGTTTATTTGCCATTTATAAGTTAATAGAATGTGAGATGAATATATGAAAATATATCTATTGGCTCTTAATTAGTCTTTTATTTATCAAGAATATTCTCAAGAATTCATTACAATAAATACAAAATAAATTATTGGCACATCACAATATGTATATGACAGACTTTGCATATGACGGACCAATTTTCCTGGTTCCATTGAGCCTGTCATATCCAAGTTCACCTGTATATATATATATATATATATATATATATATATATATATATATATATATATATATATATATATATATATATATATATATATATATATATATATATATATATATATATATATAGTTGTATCCCTGGCTTCGTCAGTGTTAACACACCCTTTGCATTGCTAACGGCCGTGTGATAGACATCAGAAGAACACGCTGCGTTGTTAAGTTAATCCAGCCTCCTTTCGACTTCTTACTCACGAACGATTCTGCTGTCAGGTCATTGTCAGCTTTTTAATGTTTAGTGAAATTTGTGAGATCGATTTTTTTCTTCTCCATCTGACGAGCGGCCGCAGGCGCCCTGTCTCCGCACAACTTTGCATGTCCTACCAAAACATTACACCCTCAATCCTAAATTTCACCTCTTGAATCGAGTCTTTCTGGATAAAATCGCGGTTTAAGACAATTATCACACGAAACAGACAGGGTCCCTTTACCCTGCTGCACACTCACCTGAAAGCAGGGACCTTTTCGGGACAGTTGTTGGATTATTTTCAAATTGTTTTTCTCCCGATGGCATTGCATTGCTCTTACGTGAGTTGTCGACTGGTTCGATGGCATTCTGTTCATCTTCAGAATCACTTGCATCGCTGTCACTATTTCCATATGCTACAAGTGACATGTTTGTTTTTTCTGGCAGGAAAAAGTTAGATTTTGTCAGCTGTGGAAGCTGCTCTTTTAGCCTATTCTTCAAGTCCCCTATTACCGCTCAAATGCTACCGTCTGCATCTCCCTTACAGTTAGTGCATCGATTACTCGCTAGGAGGCTCAGGAGTGAAGATATAGTCAATATTAGCTTAGCAAGTATGGCAGTATACTTGCTCCTAGTCTATGATTTCATTAGATAATGCTTCTATCTGATCTGGTCTCTATCTTATGCTTAATGTCTAGGTATTTAAGTTCCTGTGGCTGGTGATAGATTCCAAGAACTCCCTGTCCCTATACCCCTTTTTTCACCCCTTTCCATACTTTAAGGACAATTCCACCATGGATAAAACAGAGGCCAAAATAGTTTCTTATGGTATTCTCTACTTAGACCCAAGTCCCACCACTGCCAACCTTCATACAAGAGGTATATTGCTGTTTAATCACCTCCTAAGAGACACACAATGGAGGCACTGGGGGAGGCCATTTTAGTCTGTTAATAGCCTCTAAACTGGCTGTTTGTGCAACTAAGTCATTACCAGCTACCTTAACTTTAGTTTATTTAGAATTCATTAGACTGGTTGTATTATGTTTCATATCTTTAGTTTACACCAAATGAAAGTCATTTTTAATCCAATAAAGTGTTGTCCTAGTAGGTAGGCCTATAGGCATTTTCATGGCAGAGGATATTGGGTGAGGCCTACAGGGTCAAGCTCATCAGTAGGCCTATTTGCCTGTCTGATTTCTTTTTCTTTTCACGGGACAAGGGGAGGGAGTTTTTTTAAAAGTTGTTGAGAATGGTATGTGAATATGGTATAGCGCGGACAATGAAGTTTTACTCTTCCAAGAGCAGTGTGATATGCATAGGAAAGAAAAGTAGCAGACAAAATATGGCAAGTGGGGAGGGACAGGTGTGGGGAGGGGATGTTTATTGTTTGGAGATAAAAGAGCAGAGAGAATACTTGTAAGTACCTAAGGAATCTGGTTCTCAGGAGTAAAGGGTATGTTTATAACAGTCAAGTGAAAAATGCAATAAAGAATCAAAGAGATTGAAGGGGGTGATAAAAAGTGTAAATGCAGACACATACCAGAGGGCAAGAGTAGCGACAAAACTGTGGGAGACCTTAGTTATATTCCCTAGCATCCTGAATGGAGCGTAGGTTTTTGATATGGCAGGACAAGCGGAAGCTAAATATTATAGAAAGACAGGTAGGAAGATAGGCAATATCAGGGGAGACAAAGGGACTGGGTGTGAGGCAATGTATGGCGACCTAGGTTGGGTTAGCCTGGAAAGTAGAATAATAAAGAAATCAGTATTTGCAGGCAAGGTAGCATCCCTGGAAAGTTGGGTATGGCAGGCATGGGAGATGGCAGAGGAAAAAGGCAAAAGTGAAAACATTGACTGATGGAAGAGGTCAGACTAAGCAGAGGAAGATTACAAGTAAATCAATCAAAGGATTTGGAAAACAGAAGACAGCAGTAGCTGAAAGGGATTGGTGAAAGTGGCAAGATGGGATGAAAAATAATTGTACACTAGAAAGGTACAGAAGTAACAAAGAAAAATGTGACGTCATCCAAGATAGGTCCCCAAATAATCTAGAGCACCTATTGGCTGCAAGCTGGGTATATTAGTTGGTCCCTGCTGTGACCTGTAGCCAGAATCACACTGTGATATCAGCTGGAGGCAGATCCCCACTTTTTAATAGCTTGAACAGGAATTTTACAGGGAGTGCTTACATGTTAAATGGTCTCATTTTTGTCAATGCCAAGATAAAGTTTTAATAATAAGGGAATAACCCTCATAGACCTCTGTGATTTTGAATGTGAATGTAAGAATAAGGATCAGCAGAAAATGTGTAGGTACCCCAAATAAGAGAATAAATAATAAGAGAAAGAGAGCACATTTGTATATTTTTTTTATTCAAAATAGTATTTCACAAAATATCAACTTTCTGAACAACCTACATACCTTGCCAAGATGCAAATACCATCACTCATTTACCAAACGCCTCTTACTGTAAAGGTTTGCTCTCATATTCCATGCTTGAGACCAGAAAATATAGAAATAGAGTAATAGGGACGAGGGAATTATTAATGTCACACTAAAAACACGTATAATCATTTTCAATCTATTCATAGCTGTAGTGACCCGAGTGATCTAACATTTTAGATGATCCCTATCAAAATTTCCTGTGAATGTTGAAAGACATAGGGGAGAGAATATTTGCTTTGAAGGCTCATTACATTCTTTTGCGATTTTTTTTAGAGTACATGTACAACAATTTCACAAAATAGTTATAAATCAATTAATTACCAGGATCAGTATCATCAGAGAAATACATCCCCTTGATCCGCAACCCCATAGGCACTGCATGCTAGTACCTAGGTGATGTGCGCCTCGGGTTACGCGGTGTTGCCTGGAGAAGAATTGGTCACGTGATTTTTTTCAGCAGGCAGCGGGCAGCCAATCCTGCGGTACACAGGTTATCTATGACTCATATAGTCGGAGGCAGCAAAATTTGATGACGCATGCACCGTGCCCAATCCCTGTCTACTACTCCCAGGTATCATATATGTGCCCTAGACCAGAACAAGCTCCAGAGAGCTCTAGAGAGTACAAAATAACGCTGCCAGGGTGGTCACACTCACAAAAAAGCATGACCATATCACTCCAGTACTAAAGGAACTTCACTGGTTACCAGTCAGGAAGAGAATTGAATTTAAGATTCTGCTCCTGGTGTACAAGTGTTTGCATGGAACTGCACCCTCTTACCTGAGGGAAATGCTGAAAGAGTATGTCCCAACACAGACACTGAGATCCACATCCAAGAGCTTACTCTGGGAGCCGAGAACCAACATGAAAACCTACGGTGACAGATCATTTAGTGCCTGTGCCCCAAAACTATGGAATCAGCTCCCAAATAATATTTGGGCAGCTGGGAGTGTGGCAATCTTCAAACAACAACTGAAAACACATCTGTTCAAAGATGTATTTATCAAATAACTATGTGGATACCAACATCTATCCTTTGACAATGAATGTTATGCGCCTTTCAGCATGTTTATATGGAAAGGGCGCAATATCAAATGACATTATTATTATTATTAGTATTATTAGTATTATTAGTATTATTATCATTAAAATGTTATTATTATTAAGCTCCATGCAAAAATGTGGAAAACACCACATGCTTCACCTTAAATGGCGCTTTTGTTTGTGATAGGTAAAGATATGTATATGGTTATTTAAACATCCAATGGCCATCACTGAAAATGTAGAGAATGCCATGGTCAGTTGTGAAACATGAAAACAATTTGTAAATATTTCCAACATCTGTAAACGATAGTGAAACCTCCCTAGGGCATGCAGGGTGCCTTTCTCACTCAATACGTTACCCATAACTGGATACTTTTGTAAATGATCTTTTAAGAAAAATGCAGCACATAAACCATACAGGATTTAATCAGGTATTTCTGATTCCTTTAATTCTACCATGTACTATTATACCTGGCACCTACATTTTATTGAGTGTTAAACTATTCATATCAAAATGACACCATCTAGTAGCAAAACCTACCATGTTAGAATATAAGTATAGAGTGAAAAATCTTAACAAGTACTTAGCATATATTTCAAAAACCCATAGAAAAATACATAGACAATTCATTCAATGTATATTTCACAATAAACATGAACAGTGTGTAACATGATAATATGTGCATAACGATCTACACAGAACAGAAATGAAATACTGCAACCCAGGAAATAATGGTCCCATATCATATCTGCAGCAAAGAAGTGCTACGAGCTAGACAATTTGTTATCATATCCAAACTTCCAAAGAGAAGTTTTAATTCATGTGTACATTTCAAATATTGTGCACCTCATATTAGATATGAGAAATATCACAAAACAAACATTATGCAAATTTACATAATGCTTATCATATTTGTCATCATAATGTGTTGCATTAGATGCAGATGAAATACAAACTATATTCAAATAACACTGTCCATTCCACAAAAAAACATTGCAATGTCAAAAGTCCAATATATAAACGAAACTAATCTTCTGCATATATACAGACAATACCATAAAAATATAAAAAAAACATGGTGCATATCTCTGTGGTAATTTAAGGAAATTCAATAAAAGTTCTCTTATTCAATATTTTCTTATAATTCGTCTTTCATGTGAGTCTGTGATTCATGAGCCAAAACAAGTGCATCCTTCATGAGCTGTTTGAATTCCTCTACATGCACCAGCGTGTCCGGGCGGCTGCTGTATACGTCATGCTTCGAAACAAAGTGGTTCTCTTCATGTGTATTGCTCCAGACCATGTAAGGGCCCCTGGCCTTGAGGACCTCTCCAAACTGCACCACATTGAGCGTGTTATTGTAGGGGGCGAGTTGCACGGCCACCGCGTGTGGTGGTAGATACAGGGCGTTCATGAGGCCAGCACCATTCATACCCACAAGCACAGTTAGCTCACTCGCCAACTCAACCTGTAGAGAAGGAACAGAATCAGAGATACACAGATACACTGGCATATGGGCACATGTCAAATCAAAAATCTCTAAAACGCTAACAACTCTACCACTTGAAAACATAATGAAAACCCATCAAAAAATCTACTTTTTTATTACAGCACAAGTGAAAACACCTCTGAACACATTTTGCTACACTACATGTCTTGTTATCAAGTTCATATCTTATTCAATATTTTAGATTTCTATCTTTGAATAAAATAGATTGTGATCAAATATAATTTGAGGAGATACAAATCACATGATCATCGTATCTAAATCTGTTGTTTGCTGCTATGATTACGAAAAAAAGCCAAGATCCCATGTCTGAAAGTTCTAATGACTGTGAGAATAATGCCATAGTAGAGCAAGAATTTGAAAGAAGATTATTTGAAAAAAATCTTTGTACTTTGAATCACATTCAATTGACAAATTCCTTGGAAGTAGTGATTTCATTGGGAAGGTGCCCCCAATTACTCAGGTGTTCTTTGAGCATTTTGGTGATGAATATCCTCTCAAATACCTACCTGCTGTCTGAAGGTGAGACCACTAAACTCAACAAGGCGAATATCGGCAAATGGCTTCACAGCTTCCACCAGTGCATCCTCATTCAAAATCTTACGCCTATTTTTCCTTCAAATGCGAATAAAAAACAAAACATTTTTTCTCAAATCAATCATCCTATCAATATCTGGCTAGGAGTGATAGTATTTTTTAAAGGTGCAAGTTCAAACAAATATATATTGAAGAGTGGAGAGGCAAACATTATACTTTAACCCTTTTACAATGCTCGTTCTCATTATGGAGATGAGAATAATAAGGAATATGGGTCATTAACCTTGTTCTATACATCTGTATCAGCTAAAGAAGTGGTAGTTTACAAGGTAAATTAAAATCATACATTTTATCAGTACTTTTAAGGCATATCATATTTTCTTACTCTCAATCACTCTGCTAGGTATTTATGCAATAAAAACACATAGATATGGATTGTCCTGTTCCAAAAGCCATCACAAGCCCACATCAGAGAGCCACCACTCAGAAGCCATGAATATCGTCAATCTCTCAATGGCTTAAGTCCAGCTTTTTAAGCCATCCATGATCAGGAGTTCTTTTTATATACTGTAGAATGGCTAATCTATATACTGTAGAATGGCTAATTTTTCCTTGAGTTTATTTTTCCCGCTAAAACAGTACAGTACATGTACAGTCTTAATAAACACAGAGAAATCCTGACCTTAGTTTAATAGATTATACTCTTTGGTATACTAAAATTGAAAATGAGCCATTTTTGAGATATTTCTGCAGAAAAGCTGGCAAGGATTAGCAAAAAGAACTTAACAGATACAATTGTTGCAAAAACATATAAAAGTATAAATACAAATATAAAAGTTTACATTTTTCACAATAATGTCACACAGTTTACTGTCCTTCAGCTTAGATGTTATCCAAAACAACCAAAAAATGACCTTCAATATACATCAAAGGTTACCAAATCTTATCAGTTCTTAAGGATACTGTGAGAAAGAATACCTGAAAAATTGAAAAGATTTCATTGAACATTTTCTGAGATATCTTACAGAAAATTCTGGATACAGACATGGAAAAGGATGCCAATGCAATTGGGAACTGAGCCAAAAACAATTTGTCTCCTCTAATAAGTAGACATAATTTTGAGAATGTTCTGAGGAAAGCTGGATCGGATTTACAAATATTTTAAAAAAAAATCATTATTAAACTAGTCAAGCCTGAATAGGTTAAGGTTAGGAGGAATTGGGGTACACATGTCAGTTTACCTTGAAATTAATCCAATTTTCACCTGCATTCCCAAATGTAGTTTGATGTTGTAATGGTTCAGTACAAATCTTGAGAAGCCCTGGACAACTTCCTTGCTTTTGTAATCGACCCTTTCACCCTGTGGGGAGAGAGGAAGGAGAGCATTCAGCAAAATACATTGCGGATATGTACAGAAATAGGATCAAAAGAGGTATTGGTTAACTACTTAATGCCTACCTATCCCTTGCCTACCTGATTACAGACCATGCTTCCCACATAGATTAAAGACACCAGAATAACGGCTTATCTATTCATATTTTATTTGTGTATTCGTTAAACACATTTCAGTTATATTACTTTCTGTTCATCCAGTATATCTTATGTTCTTCTTGATATTATTTATATTTTGTATTATTTGTATTATGTTCTTTATTTTGATGTATCGTAATTTTATAGCGCAAGCTGTAGTCAATAAAATACATACATACATACATTAAACCACACAACCTGAAATAATTTTAGGGTGTTTTGCTTTCTTACAATTTTATTATTTACCTAGCCATTGTAACAACCATATTGCGCAGAGGTCAATTTACAAAACTCATGGCGCAATGTAGCAGACAGAACCATAGCAGCAGGGTCTTGGCCGGAATTTAGAAACCGGATGCAAAAACTGGCAAACTGTAAACTTTGGGGGTTCTTTTTTAAAGGGAGACCACAATATACCCAGATAACTTGTGTTTACTTATTGGGAAAAGGTATGATATCTTTCTACAATGCCATGGGAATTCGACATAGGGGGAAACAATCAATTAAAAATTTTGAGATCTATATTTTCCTCTAAAGCATTTGGGTGTTCTACTTCTAATGTGTGTTTTTTGAGGGTCTGTTGCCCAAATGATGCAGAGACATCTTGCTTGCTAAGACCGCACAAAATCAAGTGTAGGGCAAGCACATTGTGTCTGCAGCAGGCCTTATGTATATGTAACTAACTTCAATCTTCATGAAAGTGCCTAATAGATTTAAGTTGATAAACCCAGTACTAGACAAACGCATGTATTACTAAAAAAATCATGCACATAACTGCACAAATAAAATATTAGAGGCTACAGTGTTCCACATTTGTGGTAGCCCACTAGCGCAGGACTAGTTGTTGCCACCAAACCTGGCTGGCGGGCAAGTAGAATACGAGTGTGACTAGTCCTGTTGGGCTAGTCATCATCTTACCAGGTACGGTCAAAAAATCCTTGAAGTTTCGTGGAGGAAAAAAAAACTGAAGCCAATGAGATTGTTTAGAACTCATTATAGTGACAAATCTTTGTTCATAATTTTAAAAATTCTGGGTAGGGCTAGTGCAACATTTGGCAGGGCTAGTGAAAATGAATGACTCCTTGCCCTGCCGGACTAGTAAGAAATCTGATGAATGTTGAACCCTGGCTTATACGAAAGGGGTCAATAAACATTATTTTCAAACAGGCAGGGCAACATGATTTTGGTTCCAACTTGCCTGGTCTGACTACCTGATTAGATTATCCTGGAGAATGCCAAGCTCAATAACTTCAAGCAATGTACCCATGTGTGCAGTATGTTAAGTAACTTTGAGGAATACATACTCCTACATCAGAGGAGGGGGGTGTGCTCAGCATAAGGGACACCACCTGAGAAAGAGTCACTTTACAAAACACCAAGAAAGATACTCACGCCAAATGCTATGTTTTTGAAACAGATGATTTTCTTCTGATCCCTGATTGTTCTGTTCATTGGGAGAAATGTGTGCTTTCCTGCCATCAGCTGAAAGAGTGAGAAGAGGCAAAGGTAGGACATTAGCTTAGAGTTCACAGGAACATGATTTGCTGTATATGATGCAAATGAGGAAGCCATTAGGTTATCACAGTTACACATTCAGACAGAAGCAAATAGTTCTATTAGCCCAAGAGGGCTAGATACTGCATCGAAACTCCATTAGCCCAAACTTAAATATCAAATCTTACTACACACAATTGTGACTTATAACTATTGCAACAAAATGGACTTTTATATACGTTCATAGATTTATATATTGAAACTGAAATCATCTATCTTACCTGTAAAGTCTCCACCCAGTAAGTCTCCATATCCGCAAAGGCTTTAGTATCCCAGTCCATCGCCTTTGAGAAAAAATAAAAATAATGAAAATCAGAAATTGAATATTGTCTTATTCAACCCATTCCTACGTCAATGTCTTCTTAAAAATAGTGACTTGATGTGCAATTAAAGCAATGTTTTCAAATATTATTTGAAGAAATGTTGTTGACTGTATTCTGTTAAAAAAAACTCATTAACTACATTGTATCAACAGTAATGCTGCTGTACATTCTAGGTTAGCAGATATCACCTAGTTGCAGGAGTAAGGGTACTTATTTGGTTGTCTCTCTTCTGTTTCTACCAGCCGTTACTCAGACTTGCTCTTTATAAATGCTGTCTGGCCATTATGATACCTTTGAATATAACAAGAGAACCAAAATCAAAAGGTCACTTATCCAGAGAAGAGATAAAATCGAAATTAAAAAGGAATACGCCAGATGTTGAAAGCGGGTGTCTAGAACTGGAAATCATATAACATGGTGTGTCATATTTCTCAAAGGAGACAGCAATATCATATATCTTAGATAACAAACATAAGCATACATTTACTTGTCGAGAAAATACATTTCATCGTTTAGTAATCAAATAAGCATTTACTTTGAAGTGAAAATTTCCAATTACAGGTGAACTTGGATATGACAGACTCAATGGGACCAGGAAAATTCGTCCATCATATGCAAAATCTGTTGTATACATATGACGAATACTTGATATGCATCGTACTGGGACCAAGCATATCGTCCGTCATATGCAAAAATCTGTCGTACAGTGGTCCGTCATATCCAAGTTCACCTGTACTTGCTTGCATTGGATGTATTTGTTTTTAGAAACTCATGATCTGAATAGGTTGCTGTCATAATCAGTGATTCTCAAGGGTTTGTTGGTCCAAATGATGCCACGACGCTTGAACTAGTTAAGGCCATGTCCTAACGTAAATCCCTGTAAACCTTCAATTTAGTATTACCTGAAGTCTAGCTGTCTCCACCGCAGGCATAAAGACCACCCTCTCAGCAGGGTGCTGTGGTTTGTTGTGGTAGACCATCTGATACAGAGGAATCATGGTGTCATAGACGAGGTGGTACATGTTGCTGCCATAGAAGTAGAAGAAAAGGAAGGTGTAGGCCTGGTCATATGTCTCATCACATTCCACGCTCTCCAGAGAGCTGCGCTTGAGCGTCCAAATATCTTGGATTACCTGACACTGTTCATGGTCATCTTTGTCACCTGCAAGAAATAATGTTTTCAAATCTTTACATGATTCAGGAAACCTCCTATGTAGTGTATAAATCACAGTTCAAAGGTCAAATCCATCATTAAAATGATTATCGTAATTTGCTGAGTCAGTTCAGTAATGAAAATCTGCAAACCCCTCTTTAAAAAAAAACAGGTTTTAAAAAGTTCTAATCTACCTTCTCTCTAGCAGAGAAAGTGGAATTTGATAAAGTTCTGTCCTCCATCAACATTGCCAAAACGAGAACTGAATTTAAAAGGGTGTAAAAACATGGTGAATTAATCAAGTTTATCAAATGCAAATTTGAACTAAAGTGAAAACCATAAAAGAAGTTGACATTACCTAAATGTTAAATACTTCATATAGATTACAATCTGTCATTAATTATCTGTCTGGCTAATCCATCAACTCAGCATGTCAAGCAGTGTCTTAGCCAGGATTTAGAAACTGGGTGCCTAAAATTGGCAGTTGTAAAATTTTTGGGTGTCATCATTTCTAGGGGGTATCACAATAAACTCATATTTCAACCATAAACATGCATAAATTCATCAAAATAAGGCATGATATAATAAACAATTTCATGGGAATCATAAGGAGATGAAAATAATTCAATTATAAGCTTGAGATTGAGATTTTTAGAAAATCCACGCAAAAAATTGGGTGTCTTGACTCTTGAGGAGTTCTTTTTAAGGGTTTTGGGTGTCCAAAAAGGCCCTGCTGGCTAAGACCGTGATGTCAAGTCTACACAGACTACAATCTATCAACTCATTTGAGCAGCAGCATCTTGCCAGCCATCACTCTCAAACAAGATGTGACATCAGTGACAGTAAACTCATTTGATGGCAAACTTACCTTTTTAGTCGATACTTCATTTATCCACTTAAGGTTAATCAACAACTAATTGCTGTATTAGTAACCAAAAGAAAGTGTTCTGGAAAAAGTTTAACCATGTAGAACATAGTTATCAAAAGTGATAAAAGCATTAACTTCCGGAATGATGCTGATCTTAATAATGCCAATTCACCGCAAAACTAGGCACCTTTTTTATTATTTATTTTTTGAAGTTTTTTTTTTTAGATGAATTAATTAACCAATAAACTCACCTCTATAAAAGAAAACTCCTGCTGCTGTATCAAGAAAGAAATTGGTTGCTTTACAGGTGGTATATGGGTAGTGCCCACTATAGCAGGTGATGTTAGAGTAAGGCAAGGCCTGCCCTGAGGAGCCTACTGCACTGCTGTGGACAGCTAGTAGAAATAGAAATGGATAAAAGATCCATGTCCTGACTGAGGGCACCAGTTCCATGACTGCTTCACTCATTGTCAACTCTGAAATAGAAAAAGGCATTGAAATATAAAACAGCCTTTATCTTTTAATAGTGGCATTAGCCCCCTTTAACAATTGGGTTGAAGAGGAGGTGGTCATTATTATTGAATGATGACTTCCCCATGACAAGTTTGTTTGTTTTGGATCTGTAACCGCAATTTTCCCATAGGGTCAAATCCAAAGGGAGGACCTATGGAGAGCTACTCTACCATCCAAGCCATTCATCAACCCGGATCTTTAGCTTTCTTCATGTTCCCTGTCCCCCATACTTTCTGTCATGCATCCTACATCAAGTCTGTCCTCCAGTCCTGTACAGATATCCTACCAAGTATCTGGTCTGTCTCTTCCTTTGTCTTCCCATCATACACATTTAACTGAAGCCCACATTTATGCACCCCTCAACTCTTCAAACCTCCCACATGAACTCATTAATTCCAACAAAAACAGTGCGACACTAAACTTCTCCCCTTATATACCCTTTATACCCATCTCCTCCAGCACCCCTCACTTTGACACACAGCTCCTACATTCACCACACCCCCAGTCACTAAAGATGCCACCTTTCAGCCAAACTGGAATGCTTGTGGGCAAGCTGAATGCAAAATTTGAATTTAATAGGTTGCCCATTGACCTGAGGCAATCTTAGCTATTCTAAGTGCCCCCTATTTTAATGAGCTAGGGTACATGCAATTTTCTTTTACAAATAAAGAAATAGATATATGTTAATCAAGCCAAGACATACTCACAAACTGTTAACTCATATAAAAGTTAATTTCACTTAAACCTCCAGAACCTTCAGTGTACATCATCATAATTTACAATTCAGAGATCCATACTAGTATTTAAAACATTCTGTCACTAAATATCCAGCTCACAAACTTGCCTGAATTAAACAATTTATCCTCATCCTCTAAGTTATCAATTAAACAAATTTATATGTTAATTTACTTGATCTCTTCCAATAATACTCAAGAATAAGTTACTCCACTTTTCCTTATATTTCTTATAACACAATACAACCTTAAATTCATCTTGAGTCACTTTTATAACATCACATACACAAGCTTTTATCTGTATTTTGGGCCACTGCCATTTGTCTGTTCATAACTTCATTGCTATACTGTGCAGCCTATATATATAGCTGGTCCTACCTTTAATTGACTTGGCAGTTCTATACTCAAGTTTCTGAATTCCATTGAGATTAAAATATGTTTGCAGGTGCTACCTTTAGGAGACAACCATATTCTTCCAAATAGTTAATGTAACGGAAATGGTTGACATATATTGAATGTCCTACTTCAGGCAACCATAGATCCACAGAGTGTACAGTAACAGTGTGCAGCTTTAGAGGCTGCCGGAGCCTTAATCGGTTTTAAGAAGATAGCGAATATACGCACCCGCGTTCGCTTATGTTCCATACTTTGAAACAGACCGTGTGAATCGATATATAATCTGGCAATCACATAATACTAGTTCGAGCAACTCTAACTGTGGTACCGGCCGTTGGTTACTATATGCTGTCTATTGGCCTCCATATTACAGTGTAATAAGGATCTAAGGATACAACATTTAACTGACAGACGATCATAAAAGAATGATATAAAGTGTGAAAAAACGCATTGTAAGGTTATTTGTGTTGTCACGTGATCACTCTCTTTCTCCATATTCCGCTAAGTATCAAAACCTGACATAGGCATGCGCAGAAGAAATAGCTGGGCTCGCGAGCAGGCTCGCAAAAAAATTGAAGAATTGGCGCATGAACAATTAGAAAACCATGTAGCAAATGTGCGAGTTAAAGATATACAAAGCATCACGAAAGAACTAATATTGATCTGAAAATATGTCAATGTAACCACAGGTATTTGTATCCGTATAATGATCCGAAAATTGGTAAAAAAAAAATGTTGCTATAAAAATCAAATGATTATGGTGCACATGCTGCATGTTAAATTGTATTTAATATAAAGTACAGTTCTACACTGTACAGTGTCATAGGATATAACCAAAGGCAGATAACTAGTATGATCCGCCTTTGATTTAACTGCATAATCTTCCTGTCATGGTAGCACTTTGACTAAGTATGCATTGGGCTATCCATTGTTAACACATTTTTCGTACAAAAACCAAGAATGGTGTATGGTATAGAGAAACAACGATAGGGGAACTGATAATCTTCATCAAAGTTTACCAACGACCTCCAAAGATTCGAGTTGATTCATTTTAATAACCACAAGTTCCAAGTTGCTTATCGAACTCAAATTACCCCTTCCCTTTACAGAATATTTCAAACATTCATTTTAATGTGATTCATTTGTGGGTGGCTAAACTTATATCTCTCATATGTATTGTGTGGCTGTCGGCATTTATCATTCGATCCCTAATGATTTTCAGTCTGCTCTAAAATGATAACAATAAAAATAATGGTTAGGTAAAAGTGACCCATTATTTTAATATACTTTTAAAACACTCGTAAAAAAACAAAAAGGATAAAGGTAAATACAGATCTGGAGTAACCCAACGTGGGCTGGCACCGATTTTGTACAAGACGAACAACGCCCTTCAAATGCACCCTTCCGAGTTAGAATCAATGAACGTGCGCTAATGTTCGATGATATTTATCAAAAGGAATACGTCCCTTAGACTAGCGCCAGTCTCACAATCACTTCAGTTCAGAGGACTGGCACTTTTCTATATGTCCGGAAGTTGCAGCAGCTCTGCAGAAAAAAGCAGCAGAAGGTATTACACATATATGAAACCTGATTTGATAATATAGGGCTTTTCATATACCAAAAAGAATGGATTACATTTTAATTATTTTTTTTACGAAGCAAGTCTAAAGTATATTTAAACCAATGGTTTTAGTCGTTCAGTTTCATTAGACTAGTGCCAGTCTATGAGGCTGGCTCTTAAACAGTTTCATAACAGTGCCCACCATCTTTAGTTCCCAACTCAGTCACAAATCCAGAGGATAGTCATAGCACCTTCTGAAGATGGTTAGAGTCGCCCTCCAAACGTTACGAGTGTTAGCAAGTAGTGCCATTCGCTCACAACAAGGTACGTATGTGTAAATAAAGGTCAAACAGTAACAGTTGCTATGTTGACTAGATTGTTTTGGCATATAACTGTAGGCTCATCAGCCTGACCAGGGCCAGGGGGCCACTTCATGATTATGAGAAAGGCTTTGTAAATCACCTTTTGACTTTGCTACCTTATTCTGGAAGTAGAAACAGTGGCATTGTGTAATAAAGTTGTGCATGATTTGATACTTTTTACATAAGTTGTTTCTTTAAAATGATACATATAATGATATTGTAACAATATGCCAATATGGGTTTCCCACCAAGAAACATGTAAAGTTCCATAGATCAACAATTATTTAAAACAAATTTGCAATAGCTTACTGAGGAGTGGTTTATGGACACAAATGTCGATGAGCAGATACGCAACCAGCAGATCTCGCTTAATAACAGCCTCTGCATAACACCTAGCTCAGGTGTTGACGAGAACCACTCAAGAGGTGCGTTTTGTGTATTCGGTGAGCAACTTCCTCTATAATGTAAACAGCTATGAGAGCACTCATTCGTCTGTCTCCTAGTGACATCACACTGAGGGGAGATTAGGTGTGCTTGGCGCTTAACAATGGGCCTTATGGTAATTGATTTGTGGCAACCAAACCATGTTTCTCCACTTAAGTTATTGGGCATTGCTGCTAGTGAAAGCTGATTAAGGTAGCAAAATATTTCTTCTTTTTGAAGCGATGGCTTCGTTCTGCGGTGTAGCCACTAGCCAGTGCATGTTCAGAGGTAACTACAGGTAACCTTGCTCACCTAAGACTCTTGTACCTAAAGATGTTTGCCAACTGCAGGCATAATCTTTCGTCATTATTCATCTCCATTTGAAAAGTTGATTTCTATCATTTTTCTTGAACTCTTGTTTGAGACCTCTGGCATACTTGAAACTGATGGCCTGGTCCCAACCCTATCCTTTTGTTGAATTTCCAACTTGTACAAGGGTCTTGACCTCACTCACTTCTGCATGTTTGAGGGAAGTCTGCTGACACCCATGTGGACAAGAGGTCTCTTGAATCCACTTCTGTCATAGAGATTACATGCATTGTAAACACAATGAAGTTTAGTTTGAAGTTTTAGTCAGTGTATGAATGCTTCAAGAATAGAGAGGTTGGGCTATCCCGTTTCCGACATCGAGATCGGGTTAGCATATCACCTTCTATGCCGTTCCCGATCTCGATGTTGGAACATCGTATCCAAGGTTGGGCTATGCCGTCGGGATAAGTATCTGTCAATAGATGTCGTCATTGTATTTACAGCATAAATTTAGCAAGACGCTACGCCGTTCGATACTTACGGGATACAGCCAGTTTATGTCGGGTGTTGAGAACGGCGCAGAGTCAAGCTATGTGGGAAACGATGACGTCCACACATTCTATGGTGACGTCATCATCGCCTATCCCGTTCCCGTTGTCGGAAACGGGATAGCCCAATCTCTCTAATGTACAGGTTTGACATATGAATTTTGATCACATTTTGATTCCTGATGAATACACTTTTAAGCCCATCTTTAATATGCCCATGTCTGACTAAGCCTAACGCAAACTGATCATCCATTCCACTTATGCTCAAGATAAGTGCTTGTCTGTATTAAGATATCAAAAGGAAACAAGTGCTGGAAGAAGGGTGTTTCTTGACTTTTTCGGCAGCAACTTTTAACTTGCAATTCAGCTTAAATATTAGTGAACCGGGGATTGGAGATTTCAAGTCTTGTTTCAAAAATCATAAGCACCAAAGATAGTAGGGATTTGCTACAACAGTCTGTGTTCCGAAATGGAAATATGATTCAAGAAATACATTGAGAAATGTTTTTGCACCTATGTTCATCATTATACTCAATTGATTAAAATTAATTTTCTTATTGCAAACTTTTCTCATTGATTTCAGGCCCTACGAATGATGCTATTAGGAGACCCATATCACTAACAGCTCAGTGTTTAGCTGAGTCCAAAAATGACTCTGATAACACGCAGAAGCCAAAGAAAGCACCGCTTAAAAAGGCGAAAACCCCAATAGGAAAATTTGATGAATTCTTTGAGACGGAGAAAGAGACCTTAGCACCAGGCGGTGCAGTAGTGACACCTCTGCCAAGCTTCCCGAATGATACCAACCCTGAAACAGGAGAGATCGGGGGACCGAAAGGACCAGAACCAACGCGGTTTGGAGACTGGGAGAGAAAAGGAAGAGTCACAGACTTCTGAGGAAAAGGGGATGTATGTGCATAAAAAGACCTTTGCCAAGCTTACCAAATGATAACAACATTGAAATGAAAGTATTGGGGATTTAAAGGACCAAAGCACGTTTGATATATACCAAGGGAGTTTCTCCAGAAGGAAAGGAGTCTTATTTATAAAGAATGCTTTGAATACATTTCTTTTCTTTCATCAAGTTCATATAGTTAATAGAATTGACAATCAGTGTAACTGGACAAAATCCTAAAGGTAAAGAACATCCTGCACATTATTTGTCAGAGGCTTATGGTGATATCTGTAAACAGCCCTGAGCATACAAACATCCTTCAATATTTAGTCCCAATCTTGAAATCAGAGAGAAATGTTTATATTTCAACACTAGAAAATGGACATAGTTTTTATTTATTGTAACAAATAATATTTGCAAGAAAAAATAGGTTCAATATTGGAGAGCAGGCTGCCCTTGGTATGAATTGGTGAGAAAGACATAGGAAATGGTATGAAGACTGTATGACTGTATACAATGTGATGGCTAGAATAAAGTTGGTTGATGTTACTTGATCTCCTGTCAACTCTCTTGACCATTACTCAAAGGTGAAAGCACTCATTGAACAGCCTCTTGAAAATATCCACTTAGCCATAAAGCAGATTTGTTTCAAGGATATGTTCTTTTCTGATATATTCTTCATGAAAATATTTTTACATCTTCCCATACCATTGTATTGTAAGGATTGGCGCCTTAAAGATTTTCATGATACAAAATAATATTGATTTTTCCTCAACAAATGCGATACTTAAATGATATTCTTAATGATACTGCCTGCCTCTCAGAGACATTATTTTGTTCAAATTTAGCACTGTCAGCCCTGGAAATTTGCTACTTCAGGGCTCAAAATTAAGATTTTTTCCAGGGAGCCCAATTGCATCTTTTAAAGCTACCTTAAGGTGTTCTGTATAGAAACCAGTACATTTTTGGGCTCCCTGGAGAAATTTGATGATACTGCCTGCATCTCAGAGACCTTATTTTGTTCATATTTAGCACTGTCAGCCTTTTAAATGTTGCTACTTTATAAAGAAATTCCTTAGTGTGAAGACATCCAAGTAGAAATCAAGTCAATTTTATATACATTTCAAATCTTAAACAAACAATACTTATTATTTTCCATGCAATGATTTTTAATGGTTGGGAGATATTCCATATCTTCCAAGCCTTTTCATATTGCTTTTTGGTGTCCAGTGTCTGCCAGGGCTGTTTTGGGCTTTAGAGCCTTATGTTCTCATATTCTTTTTTTAATATTTTAGGACACGTTTTTTCTGTTGTGGTGCCATGTTAGGCAGTCTTTCTCATTCTGCATCAAATAAGCATCATGTTTTTTATTTGGGTTTGATTTGTGGTTTCGTTCTCAAGTTATTGGGGTTGCTGTATCAAAAATGCTTTGCCCTAGCATTCTGGAGGGCAGAGCTTGGTAGCTGTGGTGTCTTGTTTTGGTTATGCTACAGGAGTGATTTGGTTAAAGGAGCATTTGCTGACCTAGATGCACCTAACACAGTGACACTGACCACAGCATGTTTCAGTAAAGCTGTTAACTAAGGTTCCTGGTCCCAGTAGCAGCGACAACCATCACGTACCATGCATTTGACTTGAGGAGCTCTACTCAACACCATATAAAGGGTATTCTATGATTCTACTCCCAAAATTACTCAAAATGAGACTAACATTTTCTATGATTTGCCAATGATCCAAAAGACTACATGAGTAGAAGGATATGAAAACATGAATACACACCTGTTCTTGGTTAAGGGTAAGGATTATTACTTCAAATAGTATCCCACTATGTACTATTTAAAATAGCACACAAATTACAAATCTTGAGGTATAGTTTTTCTGATATAAACATGGGCCACCTTTAACTCTTTCATGCCTAGTTCGCTTACCGGTAGAGGATGTATGTATTGTTTTTATAAGTGGAGAAGTACATACTTCTCAACAGCTTCAATGCAGCATTTCCCTCGATAAAAGCAATACAAATGATCATATTGTTGTAAAGTGCACACATTGTTTGCGCAGTAGGTTCAGAGGCACATATGTTTAAAACGTTCTCTAAACATGCTTCTCAGCATGTGCACAGTATGATCAGAGATACAACGTTCAGGACATTTGTGTTTCAATTTAGAAATGTGATGTAATACATGGTTTGAAATAGTTTGAAATAGATTCAATGGTACATGTATATGTTACATTTGAATCAGGTTGTGCAGGTGTGTCCTGCTGGTTGGCTGATGGCTGACGACCATGGTCTTAGCCAGGAGGGCGTCTGGGTGCCTTTTTGGACACCCAAACCCTTAAAAAGAACCCCTCAGGACACTCAAAAATTTTTGTGAGGAATTTCTAAAAATCTCAATCTCAAGCTTATAATTGAATTTTTTCAACACCTTAAAACTCCCATGACAATGTTTAATGATATTATGCCTTATTTTGATGAATTTATACATTTTTATGGTTGAAATATGAGTATATTGTGATCCCCCTTAAAAATTCGGACACCCAAAAATTTTACAACTGCCAATTTTAGGCACCCAGTTTCTAAATCCTGGCTAAGACACTGGCTGATGTCATTCTTTGTCATGAGATATCGCAAGAAGAAATGTTGCGGTGATTCCCGCATACAACTTCAGTGGTATATTATGGAATTCCTATTTGTTTTTTGTCATGATGTTATTTGCAAACATCATAATTACAAACATGAAAATGTAATAAGCAAAAATAAAGGGTTGGCAATATATAGCAACTTTTTCATGGGGGAGACCCTCATTCTTGGTCAGGATTTTTGGGAGCCTCATTCTGTCCCGGCGCCTTTCTGGCAAGATCTTCCTGGAACGATCTTTGGTAATTAGTTGATGAGTTACCTTTTTGAGTTGTTTTGTTGGTTTCATCTTTGTGTGACCAGTTGTGGCATTTTTGTTGGTTTTGGTGGTCTGGTTCTCTGTTGGTTAGAGCTGGTTTGGCCGGTGAATGTAGTGATTGTCCCTTCGGGCGGCCCTGTTGCATCATCTGCTGTGGCATAACTATGTGCTGGCAGCAGCTCTCTCATCAGCACTCAGCAGGTTCAAATTATGCATCCTTTGAAAAAGGAAGTTCCCGGAAATTGTAAAACTCTGTTCTGAGGCTCTGATATTTTACTATTTGGCAATAATATTCAAGAAATGTTACACCTTTAACCCTTCCAATGCTGAGGCTACTTTCATCCAAAGCACAAGGACGCAAAGATTTTTTGAAAACTGTCTAAACCCTGTCATGTTGGTACTCATTAGATAGCACTCACCGAGTTCTCTCAGATGAGTACCCACATGTCAATGGTTTCAGTCATTTTTCTGCTTTTGTTGGAACATTTTGTATTGTAAAATTAACAACCAGCAGCATAAGGGTTAATACAATTGATTTAATTTTTATATTATGATTTACATCAATAGTCAAACTTTTTTACAAGTTTACTATTTTCTAAAACTACTACAGGTGAACTTGGATATGACGGACTCAGTGGGACCAGGAAAATTGGTCCGTCATATGCGAAATCCGTCATATGCATATGATGGACTTAGTCCGTCATATGCAAGTGTGTATCTTATTGCATTGGGGACCTCAGTTGATCTCTATATAAAAGTCAAAACAGCGAAAGAATATGTCTGGCTGGATTTTCATTATACATATATTTGTCTGCTGAGAAATACCAGACAATGTGAACTGAGTTCTGTCTGGCCGAACGTAACTCAGCACATGTGTTAGTCTCGGCGAGAATAAGCCGACTGCTAGACACGTGTTTGTCCGTCATACACAATGCTAATTACATAGTAAATAGCATCGTGTGTGCCGTGATATTGGTCCGTGGTAGCCGAGTTCGGGCATACGGAATCCGTCCTATGCATGGTCAAATACACATAGTTAATATGCATGGGACTGGGACCAAGCATATCGTCCGTCATAGCCAAAAGTCCGTCGTACAGTGGTCCGTCATATCCAAGTTCACCTGTACCAGTTAAATACATTGAGAAACTGATTGTTTTCCTACATACGTCAGAGTCCTACATCGGCCACTGGAATCTTTTTGAGCTGTTGAGCCCTGATAGACCATGCTCCTCCAGAAAGGTTCCCCATGACATGACCTTGATCTATTTGGAACTGTGTTGTTCCAACAGGGCGTAACTAATATTATCATACCTCACTTGAAGATCGTAAGCCGTGATTGGCTGACTTAACAGTTGGCAATCATCATGTCCACTGATCGGCGTAATGTCCACCGTTGTCACTAGTGACGCCTAGCGGGGAATGTGTAAATCACCAGTCATCTGTGACCTTGACATTGTAGCAGACGCTCTTTTCCACAGCACCAGCAGATCTACCGGCAGTCATTATTGTTTTCATTGATATTTTACCAAATTGGGGTTTGTTCAATATGATAAAACAAATATGCCATGCCAGTGTGGGTATCCTGATGGAATGTCTCCCCACGGGAGGATGGTTTTCCCTCGGGAAAACCATCCTCCCTCTGGGAGACATTCCGTCAGGATACCCACACTGGCATGGCATATTTGTATAATATCAAAGGTTTATGATAGTAAAGGTGTCCATCTCCGGGGAAATGGCTATCATTCCCTATATCCACAAGCAAATTCTTTTAAAGGATAAATATAGAACACCCCAGCGGGAACGTCCTGGACTTTTATTGTCTTTTAACGACATTAGCCACTTGTCTTATCAGTATAGAGTATGGGGTGCGATGTAGTCCCGGCACCATTAATGAGAAAAACATATGATAAGCAGCCGCATGGCCTTAACAGGGCTTCTATTTATAGATCTTACCAGCCACACACTGGAGGAAAAATGGACTCCAGTTGCTTACCTTCATGCTTATGAACCTTTGATAATATCCCATGTTGTGGAAAGTGAAACATAGCAGCATGCATATTAACAATAGCATGCATAAATAATAGACCACTTTAATAGGAGCACTTGAAGCACTTCAATACCCATTGTATGTATTAAACATACAAGTAGCATGGCTAAGGAGAGAAAGAATGAAGACTTGGATTCGGTATTGCATATCGAAACAGCAAAAAATGGTGATATCTGCTAATAGATCTCAATCATCTCACCTAAAAAGGAGTGATTACAGATTGGGAACAAATTAGAAAAAAAAATCAATTCACTCGTACTTGAGAAGTATTTTACAGACATATCTTGCTGTTACATTTATAACTGGAATTGAGCAATTGACCTAGTCTAGAACCAGTAGAAGTCTGTTTTTACTGGTATTTGGGGTAGTTAACAGGCAAGTGATTCCCTCAATCGACCTTTTAACAACCTTTCAGCCTTGCGTAATCCTTACTCCATGCATCTTGAAAATACTACAATTTGCCTTAGAGCTACTAAAATAATGGTTAAAGACTGCAAAATACTTGTCGCGAAATATACCATAATCACATGAAATAATATTTTCATTTAATTTATAAAAAGACAACCTATTACCAGTCTCCTACCAAAATACATAATTCTTTTGAAATAAAGAAGAATGTTGAATTCAAAATTTTATATTGAGTAATTGTGCCATTTCACCCACATTTACTTGATATCTTTTTATTAATTCAGCATCAATCTTTACTTAAAAGAATTAAACGCATCCTGGTCTAAGTGTGGTAAAAAAGACCTGAACTACTGCTATATACAGAATTGTCAGAAATATTCAATTATCTTTTTTTTCCCTACAGCCATTCAAACAGCTCAAAGTCATTAAAAACATATCTCTTCTTCGTAACATAATCTATTTCTGACTTAAAAATCATTCCCGTACCTATTTTATCCTTTTTATGAGAAAAATGATGTACAAAACAATCCCCTACCCTAGTCTAGTTGTTACTACACTTAGACCAGTCCTACAACTTAAACCACCTAAGCAAATTGGAGAAGTTGCTACCACACTTATTACTACACTTGGTCTCCTTGTTATCAGGTTTAAACCTGCTAAGTGAAATTGGGCCAAAGGATCACGTAGACCTGGTCTTTACCTGGACCAGGTCACAGCTGGACTAAGTACAGGAGTTTGACCTGTCTAACAAGGGGGTTTACCCTACTCTGATGAAATTGCCCCTTGATGTCAGATTACTGATTGATTGTTAAGGATTATTGTCAAAGTATCTCGTCATTCTCGTGTCAGAGTACCTTGCGACCAGGTACCTTGCTGTCTCCCATATTCAATGCCACCAGTTCTCAATGCTCAGTCATGGCTTGTGCCCTGCTACACAGTCAAATATCACTCACTCTGTTTAGCTAAGTAGATCCATTCAACGTGGCCTCTGGAATCTTCTTCTATGGCTGTTTACCTAAAATAATGCAACAATTTATGCAATTTATTTACTGGTTTTACACCGAAAAGGGGTGAATGGATGGTTCTCATATGTGCGGACCAGTGACAGTTTAAAGCCATGGAAGGGGAGTTTTGTACGGTGACACTGGAATTAATCAACCTAAAAAAGTAATACTAAAATGGATAATGGTTGTTAAGGTCGCTTATGGAGTTAACTTGTGAATATAAGGTCAATTTGAGATTTGTACAAATATGAGCCTACACCATTTCCCTTATAGTCAGATCAGCTGGTGAGTGGGCAGAGGAAGAGAACAACATACTACTGTATAACAAAACCTCCCATAGGCCTGCACACAAGCAGGAAAGCAAGGGTTTTCTATATCAAATTTCAACAAAACATGGTTGCTTCAAACATGCAATTCAGGTGTCAAATGTTTATAGATTTGCTTGGAATTTTGGCACAGTTATAGCTGAGAGTATTTTGAAGGGATGGATATCCAAGATTCTGCAATTTTGGCTCTGGTAAAAAGTAATGGAATCTGAAATTTGATTAATGCACTTTTTCTCATTTTCAACAAAAATCCTCAAAGAAATGGTTATGAATCCAAACGGAGTGAAAATTAAAGAATATGGTACCAACTTCCATTATGATCTCTCCTCAACATTTGTGAAATTTGAACGTCCTACGTCCCAAAATGGGGCTTTGTTTGAAAACTTAATGCGGGTTTTGTTTTTCAATTTTTTGTCGCAAAAATCTTTCTGGGAAGGTACTTCTGTGATGCTTAATGCATTCTTCATCTAAAGACCTTTCAGGAAGTGTCCTTTAGATAGCAGCAGGGAGGATGAAATAGCAGCAGGGAAGATGAAAAACTGAGTGAAAGAAATTAACCCCATAAGCTACCTTTAAGAGTGAAATTTTCAGTGTAGAATTATTCTCTTATCCTCCGATGACCTAAATATATATTGGCAAAGTGTGAAAAAATATGAGGTACTTAAGACATACAGGGGGAACCTAGGTTTAAGAAAACAGTGGCTACTTAAGAAAAAATGACAAACACATAATATTTATTAGATATACTACTTTTTTTTATTAAAATCAATCTTAGAACAGTTGAAAGAACACAAACTCGAAACTGCTCACGTCCTGATATGATACAAAACCAATATCTTGAAAACTCAAACTCAAAGAAATATTTGAATGAAACTTTGAAATACATGTATTACAATCATTCTGGTAATATTCACCAAATTGTCAATATTCTCATCTATTCAGTGAACTAAACATTTACTCCCGCCAATTGGCAACCTGTCAACATTTAATTACCAAACTTCAATAAAGTTGTCAATCTCTAAGATACTCTAGTTCTGTCCAAACATTTATTTTTGTTACTAGCATCAGCTGTTGAAAGTTCACCTGATAATGATTAGGAAATTTTATGGAGCAGCATTTAAAGAAAATCAAGCTGTGACAAAGCAAATTGATGTTACCAGAAATGTTCTTATTTTTTAAGTTGCTAGAGGTCAGCTGCTAGAGGTACAGGTAGTTTTAGACTGAGACATGTAGGTATCACTGAGAAAAGTATAAGTTAAGCTTGCCTTGAAAGACAACAACATTCAGAGGTCAGAAACTATAGTCTTAATACAGAATCAAGTAAGAATTCTGGGTCAAAGGTAACTTGTTTTTTACAAAGTTTGAGTCAAACCCAAACATACCCACTTACTTTGGCAAAGCATGTTTAAGCCTAATGTTATAACAAACACACCTATATATATATATATATATATATATATATATATATATATATATATATATATATATATATATATATATATATATATATACATACATATACATACATATACATACATATACATACATATACATACATATATATACATAAATATATATATATATATATATATATATATATATATATATATATATATATATATATATATATATATATATATATATATATATCCTCTAAATAGAACTCAATCTGTTGTTGTTATCAGAGTTAACCAATCTGTTTTGAAAAAAAAATAATAATGAATTGCCACATATTTGGGATTGATGCATAACATGTCCAAGTCCTAAGGTCCTAAATTCAAGAATGTTCAAAACTTCAAATTACATGTTCAACCTAGTCAAATTGCATTATTAGAATGGTTATTATCAAGATCATTGTAAAAACTCCACAATTTCTGAAATGTATAGACTTTCACTTTGTTTGCATATATCCTAGATAAACAGGACAGGTGGATTGCATCATCAAGCTTTAAGAATGATGAAATGAAGGTGACAGCATTTTCCAAGAAACTGCACCAGAATTTTAAGTCAACAAATTATGGCACCTGTTTCGCAAGCCAGACCTCCAGCAATGTCATTAATATCATTGGCCAGACAGAGTCAGGTGACCACAATGGCCAATGAAAATAGAATACGTACCAATGAGAAGCTGTTGAAACAGTATCCTGCGCACTCCCACATACATTGACCCAGTTTCTGTGACTCACAAGTCACGTGACCAAACTAGGTCAATGGCTTTCTCTACTGATGACTCAAGTCTGGCCACAGGAATAAATCATGTTAACATTCCTTACATGCATGACATGACATTTCTTTTTTAAATTGCCTCAAGTGAAAATGGAATGGCAAAGTTAGCATCCTGTCACAGATTCCTCTTTGTACGATCACATATCGTAGAATTTTGTTTCCCCCCAGAGAAGGAAAATTCCACTTGCATGCAAGTGAACATGTTCAATTCCTCTCAACTTGAAGATTTCTGTCAAAACTGAAAATACAAGTGGTATTTCTAAATGATTTTGTTCCAGAACTTTAATTCATGTATTTATTCACAAGCATTTTCAGATACAAAATAAAAGCTGGCTGTGTTAAATGCAAAAAAATGATTAAGAATTGTGTAGTCAAAATAACTGAATGAAAGGGTGCAGAAGGTTGTACAACTATACATATACATGTATGATGCAGGAACTCATGAGTGAATATACAGATGGTTATACACAATGGCTATTTACAAGTAGATTTAAGGCTGTTACAAAGTATACACAGGGTATTTCAATGTGCTCTCTTCCCCTGTGAAGAGATTAAACTAAATAGAACTGAAAGCCCCTCCCCCTTTACCTATCAAGTGTTTTCATCTTGATTACTGATATTGGCTATACTAGACATAACCCTTAGGGTGTACATCAACATCAATAATACGGATGTTATTTGGAAATTATCGAATGGTGAAGTTCCTAGTCTACAAAATTCAGATTTCTTTAAATATGATAGTCCCCACTTTATTCCAAAATCAACAATAGAAGAAGGATGAACACTTTCCATTTATGTCATTATCTATGCACTTATTAGGAAGGAATTATTAGCAGCACTATCTTAATGAAACTGCTGAAGAGGGAAGCAAGGACTAACCCACGTTTAATAAAGCAGTGAAATCTGTCATAGATCAGTATCAGGATAAAAGAAAAAATACCACCAATATTGAGGTACTAATTAGGATCAATGGACTGGTGCAGCTGACCTTGTTATGCCTCAATAGTCCATTAATTATCAAAAATCCCCAAGAAGTACGTATCATCTGGATCTATGATACTTGTGATAATACCAGCAAAAAGGCTGTATTCACCAAGTATTTGAAGGACACTTGTTGATTGACATTTCTCCCTAATATCTCTAGGGCTGGGCTCGATAGGCACGACATCGATGGATTGGCAAAGTCATAAGATCGATGTTCAACATGAGAGGACATCGATTGCCGAACTCTATACGACCCCCCCTACCTCCATTGTTTTCCCTACCCCAAAAATACAAAAGAGCCTACCCTATTCTTTAAAAAGACCGGCGCTGAGCCGGCCGCTATTGAAACTGCACTACGATAGATACTATCGCGCGCGGTAGTACTTAGAAAAGTGTGGAGAGGGCTACGCAATGTATTTTACATGGCGCTGGTTCGGCCCCCACCAAGCACTACCGCGCGCAACAGAATCGAATCGAGAAAATCGACATCGAGAAAAATTAGGCAATTAATCGGATCGCAAAAAAAACAAGAGGGACGCCAGTGGCGTCAAAAGTTTGTCTTGTAACTTTAGTCTCTTTGTTGATCGATTTTTCAATTTTTTCGTGTTTTGTCCCTATGTTTTTTTTAATTTTTTGATGTTTAATTATTCAATTTTTTTTATTTTATGTTTTTTGGTAAATTTTTCATTCTAAGCAATGCTGTATAGGATGTATGTTCATAACTTGTGTTAGGTGCTCTGTGTTACGCTTGTGTTCCCAGCATAGACAAGCTCACGATTTGAACATTTCAGCTCGAGCTCGGCGAGTTTGCTCCAGGGCTTGAGCAACTCGAGTTTGTGAGTGGTGAGTGCAGCTCTACAGAAACTCCAATAAAATGGCTTAAAGCAATGATTTATTCAAATGATAAATCAAACTGTACCTTAACTTTAATAAATATATTGTGCCAAAAGCTTTTCCACAGTACAGAGCCCTTGGGGAAAATCCACAACTGTTGATGCAGAAAAATATATTAGGCTGCAAAAATACTAATTAGAACTTATGGATTAAGCACTAAAGTGAAAGATGAGTTCAATCATGTATGAAATTTTTGATGGGAGATATTGTAATTATATACTAATACCCACTCACTATCCTTGGAATCTCATCCTATTCTGAGGATTTCAGTCTATGCAATTAGGTGCAGTTGATCAAATATTCCAATGTTAACCCTTATGCTGGTTGTGGCTAATTTGGACAATACGAATAGTGAAACAGCAAAATATGTATAGGACGTACACCTACGGTATACTATTATACTACGGAGATGCCTCATTCTGAGAATATCGCTAAACTAGCCATAAATTCTTAAATCATGGTACGTGTGTGTTATGAATTGTTCAATTGATATTGTGCACGTACGTTGGCATACCCGTCAGCATTCAACAATCCAAAATCAGGATATATCACTTATCAGGCGGTTTACTATACTGCGACATCTTTTGGTTTCATTTTGTTTAGTTCCAATTCTGGGAGGGCCAGGTTAGTACTTTTGCTTAAGGAGCGGGCCTTTAGAGTTGGTAATCATGGATACATATGTTAATAGGATAACTTTAATTTTAGCAGATCACAATTGCTGCATGATAATATACACACAGTTTTCAAAAACACGCAGATAGCTTTGGAACTGAAAATGTCGTCATCAACAACATTTACATTGTGTGATCTTTCCAGACATTGTGTGATCTTTCAAGATCAAATACTTACTATGTTCAGCATATTATGAAATTCCTGGCTCTTGGCTAGAAAATAAATTTATTCTTGAGGAATTGTGGATGATTTTTGAAAGTTGGCAAATCAGTAGCTAATCTGAAGATTTCTGACCAAGTTATATAATTCATACCTGTTAACATTCAACCATCCAAAATCAGGAGATTTTATGCGGTTCCAATCCTGGCCACCAGGAGTCAGATTAGTTTATTAGTTTAGGAGTGGGCTATTATATTTTACAGGTGTTGGCAAATTGATAACCATACAAGTATGATTATGAAATAACTTTAATTTTATGTAGCAGATCACACTTGCAGCATGATGACAAATTCCCAGTTATGAGAAACATACAGAGATTGCTTTTGAACTGAATACATCATAATAGTCCATGAGCCAGAGGTGGTCAGTATCATATTGGGGGGGGGGGGGGGATCACTTATTTGCTTTTACTCACTACCCATATTCCTCATATTTCATAACTATTACATCTCGATCCATTACCCTTGAGATATGGATCCGTGCGCCGGCCTACATATTTTGGCGCACGGATCCATTCCTCTACCATACCTGCCTAACCTTTGCGCTGTGTTGCGCCCAACGCCACTAGCTTCATACTACTTTCCATTCCTTTCATTTCCACTCCTATCACCTTGTATCTCTGGATCATGTGTTTGGTAGTTGGTGCTGTTTGCAGAAAATGCCTGGAGACAAATGCAATCAGATCTAGCAACCAATGCTGCTGCTTGTGTTTTAATTGGATGAAGAAGGGTTGCGTAGATCACCTTTGGACGATCGCCTGAACACCTATAGTCACTGTAATGGGCAAGATTTATCTCAATGAGGCCCAGCACAACTTGGGCAACAATGAAAGTGATCAGGGGAGGACTTGAAAGAAATGCTGCTGAGCTCTTTAATTCCCTGCTGTAGGGGATGCCTTCAGCTTTAACCCATTCACGTGCAGACAGTCTGGTTGGGTCCTCTACATATGATCTGGAGAAAGAAGGCAAATTGTTAATGAAATACAAAGGTTGATTCTTATTCAGGACAGTAAAAACATATTTCTTCAGAAGTGTATCATGAAAGATATGTATCATGGTGTCTATGGATTCTGTATGAGAGATGGCCAGTTGATGCACTGCAACCGTGGATGAGGTTAAATACTGGCTACTGCACACATCCATTCACAATTTGTTTTGGGCTTTTCAAGTTATTTCTCACTTACCCCAAGGCGCACAAAAATAATGTTTGATAAATCAATGAAATAATCAAATAAGCCTTTATAGTTTTGGAAATTTATGTCTTCAATTACTAATGATGCGACAATAAAATACCATATTATGACTGTTGTGTTGTGCTACTTGCTAATCGTATATTATAACATGATAAGAGCAAATAAGTTGTTAAGCAGAGAAGTTCCTACTTTGATTATAAATAGTACTTGTCGGTTATTGTGCATTTTTCTATATGCAATACAAAATATTGAGATAAAAGGGAAATTGCCAAATTTCATTCAGATGTCTTCCAAAGGATTCATTTATGGGTCCACATGCCTGCACATGTCTTGAACAACCAGCGAGGTGTCCCTATCATTGATGGAAAGTCATAAAGTTAGGGCATGCCTCCTTTGTAATGGTGATGCCTTTTTATAGGGCTGGGCAATAATGCTCAATTTGGAGGCCAGGTGTGCGAGTGATGGCTGCATGGTGTTTAAACCATTCGTGCCTGGAGTTCACCTTGAAAATGTCGTCTGGACCTATGCTTTTTCTGAAAAAAATTTTGGAATGGAGGAAAAAATTTCAAAATATTTGATGGACAGTTATTGATTGGATGTTGCTGAGTGTATCTCCCTAAAAAAATCTTAAATGAGAAATTGTTATAGAGATATCACGAAAATCCTCTTGCGGTTTTGGCAGTACAGGCATGAATGGGTTAAAAGTTCCCATACTTCACCTGCCAGTGTGGGAAGGTACCATGACCAGTCTCCAAGGTGACTGTAAGACAATGGCCTCCGCATCCTGGCCAATGATATGCAGGAATACTGGATGCATTTAGTGAGATTGACCTGCAATAATAACCATAAAGGAGCCGTGGGGAAGATGCAAGGGATGAGATGCAATAATACAACCACAAACCTCACACATAACAGTATCAAAACAAATATTCACAAAATACTTACCACAACCCCACGCGACTACGACTTCCCACAAAACGATGGACCGCCTCGAAAACCTATACGAGGGAATCCCCCAAAAACATGTGACCCGCTAGAAACCCCATCACATAAGACAACAAACTACGTCATAAGAACCGGCGTACAAGACATCTGACAGTGGCTGTTCTGACAATCATGTGGCTACCACTAAATGGTATCTTTTCTCTGGAGGTCCATTGGGCTTTGTTTTTATGGACACATGTTCTCAAATGATATGTATTCTTGAGCTGGTTTGACTGTATTTACACTGATCAGTCCAAAAGTTCCTTCAGCCTTCCAACATGTTCCACTTCTGAAGTGCTTCAATAGATATTAGACCAACTGGGTGGATTTAAGTAAGTGATTGTGGCCCATGTTTGTCTAGCTCAAGTTTGCTTTGGCCAGTAGATGAGTTGACAAAAAGGTAATTAAATTAGTAGAGTACATCACACAATATTGAAACCCTTAAATTATCATTGCACAAGACTTGTCCTTACAGATGCTGATAAATAAAATCATAACATATCTCTGATACACAATTGAAATTATTCAAAATTGGTGCCATAATTAAGTTCATGAATGATCCAACTGAATGATGATTCAGTACACTTGTGCAATTTTTGGGGGGAAATATGGAGTTACTTGTCAATTAGCCCATCTATACCTGAAGAGCAGGGTCTTAGCCCATTTCATCAAAAAGGGCAATTTACACTTCATCTATGTCCTAGAAGATGGTTTGTTTGGAAAATATTGTGTTATAACCCCCAAAAAGCCAATATTCAAAATTCTTCATAGAAATTTATGCCGGTCCAAAATGGAGGTTTTCAGGAAACTGCCTGTCCAAAAGACAGGCAGGACAGGTCCTGGCTAAGTCCCTACTGGAGAGGCAAACAAAATGGCCAAAATAGTTTAGAGATAATTTTCTCACAGGAACAATTTTTATTTAAAGAAATTTTTTTTATCAGAAGTCTACCCATATCTCTCTTTCAAATACTTTCATAGGTGAGGCTTTTTTACAAAGTTATTTTCATAAGCATTTATATATAGTTGGATTCTAGGCAGAAATGGGTTAATACAAATGCAATATGGCAATTTATCTGACAAGTATATAATACACTTTCAAGTGTTTGTTAAATAAGTGAAAATTTATAACACCTAATTGAGCAATAGTAAAACAAAAATTGCACCTTTATATATATTAACCCTCATTCTGCTGGTGGCTTATTTTGCCAATACACAATGATGCAAAACAGCTGAAAGAATGACAAACCCTGGCACACGGGTACTCGTCTGAGCGTACAGAGTGAGAGCGATCTAAGGAATACCAACATGACAGGGTCTAGATGCTTTCCAAAAATGGTTACATCCTTGTGCTTTGGATAAAAGTAGCCTTAGCATTGAATGGATTAACTAGCATTTTCCTTGACAATACTTATACATCTTTTTGTCAACCATTATCTTCTGAACTGGCACTAGCAACTAAAATAACTTATAACATTAGAAAACTGCTACTTGTCAAAGTTATGCGCATAAATGAGCTTGTTTAGTGAGAATCTGACATGTGCTTATGGATCCTTAAGTCTGTGATATACAATCACTTAGATTGCAATCACTTACTTGATGGAACCAATTAAATGTGATATCAGTTGATAACGTAAGGAGCAACAGGCAACTCCCTGGCCTGCAGCATAACCCATTTGCATCTGGTTTGCACAAGTGGTCTGGCAACTGAACAGAACTCATCAAACATAAGTTATAAAATAATTGAATACAGATTGTTTAACCCAACAAGAACATTTATCAATAAGTTGCGACAACAAGAAATCGGTTGCGGAAAAAAATAGCAAACGTATATTATCCAAACAAGCTGATTCTCAGCTTTCCAAAATGTTTATTTTATAGATATCCCGCCTTTGGGATATCTGTTGCCAGTGAAGGAATTGAAACTATCGGTATTCGGCGAGGCCGCTTACAGCGGCCGCCATTTGGAAAACGTGTATTTGACACCGTCTGCAGGTTAAATTTCACAACTTACAATTAATTAGTACGCGGTCAAATCTTCAAAATATCGTAATAAAACCGATTCCAACACCACACACACACCGTCCACAATAACGATACTAACCCAAATGATTCGAGGGAAACCACGAAACCGACAACACACACACACGTGAATAAATCCCAGTGATTCGAGGGAATCCCCGAAATCCAGCAACACACACACGTGACATAAAATCAAGAGACACCACGATCGCACCAACAAACACACGCGAGACAACTGCGAAAACACCATTAAGCAACACAGTTAATAGAAATACAACACTAAACAAAACAAAACAGACGGGGAAACCCCAAAACAAAAACGGGTCAAACATCAAGACAAGGGAAACCCCCACTACGTCATAGATACGCAGCGCCACCAAATCACCATCCGACAGAAAAAAGAGCCAAATAACAACACGCACTACACAATCATATCCCACACAAAAACAATAACCACATACTAAAAGACACCAACAAACAAACACACGCACATTCGTAGTGAAAAAATGAATAAACACCAAATAAACCTACGAACACAGCGCCAACCAATACAAACAAATCACTACGCCGCAGCACTTAATTAATTATTCATGCAGGACAAACTAACTACGTCATACGACACAGCGCCAAATCACCACCAGTGAAAAATAACGCCACACAACTGCTAAAAAACGACACCGAAACAAACAACAACAACAAACTATTACACAAACACGGACACACATCATCACACAAACATCAAACAGAATAAAACGAAACACACACACGCCTAACAACGAAAAGAAAACAAGAGAAATGTCGACACATGCGATAAATCACTACGCGCCGACCACATAAATATACCACTGCAACAACACATGCGCAAAGATCGCTAAGCGACCAACAAATAAATTATGCAAATACCAACGGCACATGCGCAGACACAATGACCCACGCATGCGCAGTACAACAAAACGACCAAAATAACTTCCGGGTCACGGGCCCCCACTCGCCAGCCCCAGTACGTCGTGAAAAAGGCATCCGAACAAAACCTAACCAAAAAACACCACCCAAACACAAAATATACACACAAAAACACAAATCGATCAAGCACAGGCACCCAAATAAGCAAATGAACGAAAAAAAATTGGAAAAAAAATAGCCCAAACCAGAGAACATAAGTACAGTTTACTGCCCTCAAAAACCTTAGACGTGATTAAAATGTGGGCTGTACCAATAAAGTTTGTAAGTACTTACAAACTTTAAAAATGGCTGTTGAGCACAGCCCTAAATATCTCTTCTAAAATATGTTTTGTTAGCACAATATTTCAGATGTAGCTAGCCTTTTTAGAGCACTATGAGAATTAATGGGTTGAGGTCTCGGCATGTATTGGCAAAGTTTGGTAATTTGTAGGGCCATAGCCATATCACTAAAAATCTAGATGCATCCTAAAAGCACATATAAATTGCTTGACTATAAAATGAATCTGAAATAATCTAGCAGCTCACAGTAACACACAGGTAGATAACAAGCTACAGTGAAGATACTGTATTTAAGCATGCTGACTTACCAATATTTTTAATTTGCCGGTATTTACCCATCGGTTATGATAAATGAAATAATATTCAGGAAACTTTTAAAGGCTTCCGATCCTCAAACTTGAAACGTAAATGGGTAAGTCAGAGGTCTGACAGGTTCCTTGTGGTAGCCCACAACAAATGAATAGGACACATTTATCACATTCTGATTGAGGGGTAAATTGTTAGTACTTACTGATAAAAGCCTGGTCATAGACTCAATCAAGAACCATATGTAATGAGTGAGGACATCAACTAATGCATAAGACTCAGTGTTTTAGTGTCAACATGGCTTACTGACTGAGTGCATTGATCAGTAGTACTTTCCATAGCCAATGTAATCAATTATTCTGTAATTAGAAGTACATGTGCTGCTCAGCCCATTGGCACATTGATAGTCTTTATTTGATAATCTTCAGTTAATTGCTGCTTTTAATTTACAGGTCACATGTGATCAGGATTGGTAAATCAAGACTCAGGAAATAGTGATAAAGGCTAGTTTGTCTAATTCTGAACACACCAAATTAACCAGATCAAAAGTAAATCCCAGGCCACAGTTACTGCCATCAAGCCGGTCTCCTAGGTGTCTGACCCACATCAAATAGTGAGCTTTGAATGTAAGACCACAAATGTTCAGGTCATAACTCATAACCAGTCATGTTCCATGGATTTTGGTTGAGAATTTTATGAGGAAATTTGGTTTGAAGTAAATTATTGAACGAGTTTAAACAGAGGTTGAATCATTGTAGTAGCTAGGGTTTTGCTATCAAACTTAACCAACATCAACCTCTTTTATATATATGTGATATGTCAATGACCAACCAAATACATAGTTCAAATTAATCAGTTCAATCATCAACATATGAAGTATGAAAGTGAGGTTCAATTAACACTGAACAGTTATGGAAAACAGAGTATAACGGTGGTTTTAAGATACTTTATTCTCTTTCAAGTTGATAATATTCTCTTTCTAGTTTAAGAGAGAAAACCTATTAAGGTTCACCTTAGCGATTTTGAAAAAAAAAAGCATAAATTGTACTCAGTCTCCTAAAAGTTTCATGAATTATCTTTTGGTCAACCACTCAAGTATGCTTCCTTCCTTCCTGGGGACAAGCAATTCTTTCAAATCCCACTCTGAGAATAGCCATGTATGACCATTTATCATGTACAAATGATTAAAACATAGCAGGAAACTGAAAATTTCAAACCTGGATCATGAATCAACGAAAAACTTTGCCAAACGCCAAACTCCTTGTTTTTAAGCGCTAGGCAATACAATGGTTTATGGGTGACAACCTTATCCTTCAGGGACAGGCATTTCTTTTTTTACTTCCAAATCTGATATTGTTTATGGGCCAAGTAGTAGTTTATTGAATAGACTTAACGTGAATAGTGAAATTTCACAGTAGGTATTGTTATACAAAACATCCTTCTTCAAAGTCTGACCATTCTCAATGCAGAACATCAGTAATGACAGTTTAGCTATCATAATTTGCCTTTATGCAATATGAATCACCCTCTCCTTCAAGAAAGTCATTTAGATGTAAAAATACCAAGTCCTGATAATGAAATACTCGAATTGTTATCAAAACCACTTACAAAATAGCTCTCCTACTTATGCACAAGATGATCATATGATATTTCAATAGTTCCCATATCCTTTTGCACCACAAATACATTCCCTCCCCAATCCTGGAGGGCTGGTACAGATCTCGAAGGTGCTGGACCTGCCTTTGTAATTGGAATGTCTCCTGTTACTCTCTACTTTCACCGTGCAGCAACCATTGTTGCTAATGCCCCAAGTCCAAATGCAGTCACAAGAAGGCCTTTCCAAATGCGATCTTCAAGTGCACCTTTTGCTGGAAAATATGCCACGAAAGTGTCCTGCAATAAAAAAGAAACATGACTTAGATCCAAGTAAATTTTCATTCAAGGACAATTACACCATGAATAAAACAGGCCTAAATAGTTTCTCAACTTTCAAAGCTGGGCAACCATTGTTGCTTAAGTCCAAATGCAGTGAGTCACAAGAAGGCCTTTCCAAACGTGATCTTCAAGTGTGTGTGAAGGTTGGTAGTGGTGGGGAGTTGGATATTTATAAGAAGAAAATACTCTGAGAAACAATATGGGCCTATATTTTATTCATGGTTCAATTGTCCTTTAAGCATAATGGACAGTTACCAGAAGACCAGCATTTTTGTGGTACAGTACTGTAAAATGTAAATGTGTCTCACATATTCTCTGTCAGACACTTGTGACACATATTTAGTCAGTCACATGAGACCTTGGTTGATAAATACATACAAATTACAAGCTACAGTAGACATTGTTTCGGAAGATTGACTGTAATGGAATTAATTAAAATGGACAGTTGCCAGAAGATGCCAGTCTTGTGTGACCAGTACAATGTTTCACATGTTCTATGTCACACGTGTTATAAAATTGCAATGGACACTATGTCACATGTAATTGAAACACGTGAATCATTATCTGTACATACTGTAGCTACACTATAGTTGCAGAGATGATGTTTCAGAGCATTTTAGTGCAGTGGACATTAATTAACACATGATGACACAGTATATTGTGTCTAACGTATCATCTTATAATACAGCTTTTGATGTACATTCCAGAAGAAATTACCATTGTTGTGATGATTCAACATTCAAGTGCAACAGACATTTCCACAGATATGACACCAACCATAGTCTTAGCCAGCAGGGCGTCTGGGTGCCTTTTTGGACACCCAAACCCCTAAAAAGAACCCATCAGGACACCCAATTATTTTAGTGTGGAATTTCTAAAAATCTCAATCTCAAGCTTATGATTGATTATTTTCATCTCCTTACAATTCCCATGACATTGTTGAATGATATCATACCTTATTTTGATGAATTTATACATGTTTATGGTTGAAATATGAGTATATTGTGATCCCCCTTAAAAAATTTGGACGCCCAAAAATTTTACAACTGCCAATTTTAGACACCCAGTTTCAAAATCCTGGCTAAGACACTAGCTGACGTCATTCTTTGTCACCGACTTGTACTCAATCTCACCTGGATAGATGACCACTAGTCAAAACGACTAGAACATCCTTGCCTGTCATCTATTAGCTACATTTAAACTTTTACATTAAAACTACTGCACTACGTATAGTTTGTCTCTAGGACCATTTGTAAATCAATATAATAATGACTTCCAATTTTCTAATCTTAAAATTTTCTTCTAGATTTGGGGGTGGGGACATAGTTTTAATTAGCAGGTTGTCTGGGCGTCATTCGGACACACAAATCCTCAAAAATCACCCTTACGGACAGCGACAAATTTTTAGGAGTAATTTCTTAAAATGTCCAGGGGTGGCCTCAGCTTCTATGGTTGTTGGGCCTCCAACAAGGGCCTTGGCCAGCAGCTTGCAAGGGTGTCATTTACAACTGGACACTCAAAACCAAACCCTAAGTAAATACCATTTCAGGATGTCCATTTTTGTGAGGGATTTCTTAAAATGTCAATTTCCAGCAAATTGTTGAATGTTTTCACCAAAATATAAATCCCATGACATAGTGTAAGAATATGCCTTTCTAGTTTTAAAAGCAAATACACATTTCCTGTTGTTATCTGGATATATTCTGGTTTAACTTGAAATTTCTAAAGATGCCCAAAGTTTTACAATTGCCAAATTTGGGCAATCATTTCTAAATCCTGGGTAAGAAACCTACCTGAAGCACAATCCTGTGCACCCTAAGATTTTGAAATCTATGAACCCAGGTTTCTCCTAAAGACGATATTCTTAATCTTTACCCACGTCAAGGAAGTTCTAGCCAGCCTTCTAGGTAATGAAATCAAAACTCGAAAATGTGTATTCACTGCAGTTTTAAAAATACATATACAAACTTGTTCATATCCAGAGGCTTCAAAGAAAATGAAATCATTCATGAAGTCTTCATCTATTTAAATCAAGGTCCAGAAATATGACCTTATGTTGGCTGGAGGGGTAGTGAGTTAGTTTGATAAGTAACAGCAGATGAATGCACTTGTTTATTATATAGCATAAGCAAGTACTTTACTGCAACTCAGGATAGGAGCCAGGAGGCACATCTTGTTATTGTCTAAGCTTAGTTTGAGAGTCTTAGGAACAGGAGAGCTCACATCTGAAAGGAGGCTCAAAAGATCTATGCATGCAGGTCCCAGACAGCGAGTATGTCACCCAGAGAAAGTCCGATACAAGGTGATAGGAGTGGAAATGAAAGGAATGGAAAGTAGTATGAAGCTAGTGGCGCTGGGCGCAACACAGCGCAGAGGTTAGGCAGGTATGGTAGAGGAATGGATCCGTGCGGCAAAATATGTAGGCCGGCGCACGGATCCATATCTCAAGGGGAATGGATAGAGGTGTAATAGTTATGAAATATGAGGAATATGGGTAGTGAGTAAAAGCAAATTAGTGATCGTGTAAGTATTTAAAGCTATTTTATTGTTCACCTGGGGAAAAAAGGTCTGATTTGGAAAATATTTGTTACTGAAATACCATAAAGGTGAGAATATGGGGAATTCAAAAACATTAACCAGAATTTGCCCCCCCCCCCCCCCCCCAATATGATATTGACCACCTCTGGGTCATGGACTATGATGTATTCAGTTCAAAAGCAATCTCTGTGTGTTTCTCATAACTGGGAATTTGTCATCATGCTGCAAGTGTGATCTGCTACATAAAATTAAAGTTATTTCATAATCATACTTGTATGGTTATCAATTTGCCAACACCTGTAAAATATAATAGCCCACTCCTAAACTAATAAACTAATCTGGTCCCTGGTGGCCAGGATTGGAACCGCATAAAATCTCCTGATTTTGGATGGTTGAATGTTAACAGGTATGAATTATATAACTTGGTCAGAAATCTTCAGATTAGCTACTGATTTGCCAACTTTCAAAAATCATCCACCATTCCTCAAGAATAAATTTATTTTCTAGCTAAGAGCCAAGAATTTCATAATATGCTGAACATAGTAAGTATTTGATCTTGAAAGATCACACAATGTCTGGAAAGATCACACAATGTAAATGTTGTTGATGAAGACATTTTCAGTTCCAAAGCTATCTGCGAGTTTTTGAAAACTGTGTGTATATTATCATGCAGCAATTGTGATCTGCTAAAATTAAAGTTATCCTCCTTAAGCAAAAGTACTAACCTGGCCCCTCCCAGAATTGGAACTTAACAAAATTAAACCAAAAGACGTCGCCTGATAAGTGAAATATCCTGATTTTGGATTGTTGAATGCTGACGGGTATGCCAACGAACGTGCACAATATCAATTGAACAATTCATAACACACACGTACCATGATTTAAGAACTTATGGCCAGTTTAGCGATATTCTCAGAATGAGGCATCTCCGTAGTAAAATAGTATACCGTAGGTGTACGTCCTATACATATTTCGCTCTTTCGCTATCCGCGGAATTACCGTAAAGTCGTTCCCCTTTTTCGACATATTAGCTAAAAGTACACGGGCGCGAAAATATGCCAAAAATTTCCCCATATATAAGCTTCAGACAATGTTTCAATCGCACGCATGACTTGATTTTTTGGCCGCTCAGTTTCATCAATAAACTCGCTACCATAAACCGTTATAACGACGAATTTAGGTCTGACACTTTTCCCTATACACCTAGTAAATTGCCAACTTGGCGAGTGGCAGAATGGTGAATCTATACATGTCCTACGGACGACTTGCTACCCTATCGCAAGTCCTATGCCGACGTGGGTCTAGGTTACTAAGGTTAAGCATGTAAATATTAGAATTTTTTTTTTTATTTGAGTCAGCTGGGGTTGAGTAATCACGTGAAGAGACCATGAGCAAACAAAGTCCACTATGTAGAGGTGCAGTCTACAGAATGTACAGGTTGGTTGCACATTCATTGCTAAGTAAACTAGTCATGTTTCAACAAGATCCCTTATCTTGTTAATGGTCGAATCTGGGTTAAGAACTGTGTCAAGATGATAACGGTTCATTCAGTGCATTTTATCTATTTTATCTGAACATGGCAATTGAGTTGGACAGATAAATAAGAATTAGAGGTTTCCCTTCTTTGTCTATTGTTAGACATAATGGGTCAGTTGGCTAGAAGCTGATAAATGGTATACATTCATGATAAGCTTGCCTTGTTGTTTACATATTCAGATTTGTTTTTTATATTTATGGGATTTCTTGTCTTTGGAGGAAATAATTGCTTGGGATCTGTGATGCATTTGTCACACAGGGTTTACTCCTTATGGAGGACCCATGGAAAGCTCCCTTCCCTCCAAGCCCCATTGTTGTGTTATTTGAAAAGTGTTTCACCTTTGTTGAGTGTTTATGTTTATTCAAACTTTGATTTTCAACTTTGATATTTGTTAATGGCAAATTAGGAAAAAAAACATGTTTTGTAGGGATTGTCCGATTAATTGGACAAACCGATTAATCGCTCATTCAACCTCTGATTTTGATGATCGATTGCAATTTTATAAGATTGATTATTTTAAAAGTTTTTTGAAAAAAATAAATTTTATCTAGAAACAGCCTTTAGTTCAAGTGAGAGACACCACTTAAGCCTGCACAATCTAAATTAATATCAAGCAGTACTGTAAGCAGGGTGTTACCCAGGATTTGGAAACAGGGGGTCAAAATTGAGGATTTTTGAAACTTAGGGGGTCGAAAGTTAGTTACCCAATTTACAAGAATGATCATAGCAACCTTATATATTGACTTAAGCAAAACAAAATGTGCTTCTCTATGTCATTTAATGTACCTATTGTCCTCTAGGAGGGAAACTTTTGAAATATTTCCTTGGACTCAAACAAATACAGAAAATCTTGCAAAATACAACTGGGTGTCATTTTCCCAAAAATATTATGTTTGGGAGTCGAAATGACACCTGGTGGTTGCCTGGGTAAGTCCCTGACTGTAAGTAAAACAAAGGGGTTCAAGGGGTATTTAACGAGAGTTAGATTAGCTCCTTTACAAAAATGGAGCCAAGAACCCTTGAACAAGCCAAGACTACCAAAGGAAAACTGCACATACACAACTTCGATTATTAATCGATCATCGGTCGTTCAGATGGACCGATGATCAATCTTGAAAATTGTGACCGATTCCGAACACTAATGTTTTGCACTATCAGTGTGATTCTGTCACAGTAGGCAGATGTGACTCGGTCACAAGACTTTGTCTGACATTTTGCTCAATTAAGTCATTATTGGAGATCATTTTCACTCTATATCTAAATTTATCACAGAAAATGATATTTCAAAGCAAGCCACCTTAGAAAACCTTCAAAATTCTGAAAAGAACAGCATGTAATGGGGTTTTGAATTAAATGGCTAAAATCAGGTGCAAATTTCCTGTGACGCCGTCACAGACAACAAATTTAAACTTTTTGCCATATAAAAAAACTTTTGAACTAAAATTCTCTCTTCTATAATATAAAAATACACATGGAGACCTTCGTAATGATGTATAGTATGGTTGGCTAGCTATAAGGCTTAATAAGGAAAATTCCTGAAAACAGCAAATTTGTGACTGTCACAGCTTGATCAAGCTCAGCTACTAGATTTCCTCCCGTAATATTATCTCACACTCACCCTCTCCACCATACCTTACCCCTAACACCCTCTTCCCTTTAATCTAGATATGAAATGTTCTAGAACTGGGTTGTAGTTAAACAGAGATTCTTTGCCCTAGTCTCTGTCCCTCCAAACCCCCATCAATCTGCTCCCAATCAGGGACTTACCCAGGACCCATCCAGCCTGTCTTTTGAAAACCTCCTTTTTGGACAGGCAAAAATTTACATGAAGAATTTTCAATTTTGAATTTTTGGAGGTATAACCTAAATATTTTCCGAACAAACCATCTTCTGGACATAGCTGAAGAATAAATTGTCCTTTTTGACACAATAGGCTATTAAATGTAATTGGTATAAGGATTTGAAGTAGCTAAATCTGGACCTCTAGGCAGAAGTTTTGTGGAGTTGTTTTGGACAGACATTTTGGAAATCCTGGCTAAGACCCTGCAGTCCCAATATTCACCTCATGACTCCTACCACTTATGATGGTCAACGTAGGGTCGTAGACAGGAATGTCGGTCAAAATCGCCTATCCCAGAAAGGCCATCGGCCTAAATCGCTGTTTCCAATAAGGGCCGATGGCGTAATATTGGGCCCTGTCTAAAAACAATCAATTTTGCACTATAGTATTCCACGCCCCAATTTATGCTATATGAAATAAAAATTGCATCCTCCTGTCCTGTTTGTATTATTACTAGAGCTGCACTCACCACTCACAAACTCGAGTGGCTCGAGCACCAGGGCAGGCGAGCCGAGCTCGAGCTGAAGTCGTCAACTCGCAAACTCGTCTATATTTGGAACACAAACGTAATACAGAACACCTAACACAAACCTTCTTATCACTGTCATGTTTCGTTTAAAATCTTCAATATATACAGGCAGTGCTGAGCGTTATACTGACCTTATAACGGCTCTATAGAAAGCAATATGTAAATATAGATATGAATTCTTCTAGGCAAGTACATTTTAAAATGAAATAACCATGTAAATGTTAGCAATTCTCCATCAGTAAGTATTTCTTTCTTAATTGGTGGGCTGAATAATGAATAATTATTTCAAAAACCGCGCATCCACGAGCTCACGAGTGAAAGTGGTGGTGAGCTCATGAGTTGATATCCTTCTGTGAGTGCAGCTCTAATTATTACGTAGAAATGTAGGTGACAATGATAGGCTTATGTGGAGGAGGCCTCCTCTCCGCAGATGGCCGTTCTGGGATTGATCGTTTTGGGTGTCAAAATGAGTAAATATTCGCTAATATCTATAAATAACATTTGTTATAGTCTGTCTGACTCCAGTTTGGCAACCGCTTTTTCCACTTTTTTGTGACAAAACATTCAAGTTTTCCATCCAAACCTCTTTGAAGCACTAATGTGTGTGTACAAACATACTTTTTGTCTTAGCTCATTAGGTCCCATTGTAAATTTTGCCCATTGCCAACAATACAAATATTGCGTGTTTGTATTGTTGGTAATTGTTGATAATGAGCAAATTTTACTATGGGACCTAATGTCCAAAATCAACATTTTGCGGAGTTGATACAAAAAGTATGTTTATAAATACACGTAGTAGTGCTCCGAACGGGTTTGCCAAGTTTGGATGGCAAACTCAACCGTTTTGTCTCAAAAAAGTGAAAAAAGTGGTTGCCAAACTCGAGTCAGGCAGACTATAGCCTAGCCGGGGCCGACTCTAATACTCATTTTATATATTGACGTTATTGGTATTAGAGTCGGGGATAACCCGTATACCCTACAATGTTATTTTTCAATCTTCCCAAATTTCTCCGTCGGTGTCAAAGTTACCTCATACCTGACTGCACTAGGATGACTAATATGAGCTAGCAATGCGTGCCGCTAACTTCGTGTGTCGGTAAAATCACTTTTAACGGAATGGTAGTCCAAAGATTTCTTGAGAAGATTTGTTTATCAAATGGTCACCACCATCTTGCCGAGTTTGCGAGAGGTCAGAGCGAGATTTAATCAAAGAGCGACTTCTATTTGTAATTCGGCACATTCGGCAGGCCCAAACCATTTTCATAAACAATAGGCGGCATGTGCCGAATTACAAATAGAAGTCGCTCTTTGATTAAATCTCGCTCTGACCTCTTGCAAACTCGGCAAGATGGTGGTGACCATTTGATAAACAAATCTTCTCAAGAAATCTTTGGACTACCATTCCGTTAAAAGTGATTTTACCGACACACGAAGTTAGCGGCACGCATTGCTAGCTCATATTAGTCATCCTAGTGCAGTCAGGTATGAGGTAACTTTGACACCGACGTAGAAATTTGGGAAGATTGAAAAATAACATTGTAGGGTATACGGGTTATCCCAACTCTAATACCAATAACGCCAATATATAAAATGAGTATTAGAGTCGGCCCCGGCTAACTATAGCCCAGCAGTCCTCCCATTTGCACTTGTCCTAACCAAAATTTTATAGCATGTTTTCATGTTGTATTATTCCAATAAATGTATTCCCCTTAGGTAAGTGCTACCATGTCAGAAACATATATTCAAAAATATTGGTAGTGTCAACCTACCCATCCTCCATTTTCATGTATCCAACCAGAAAGTTTGTTAGCGACATATTTGCCTGTGAAGTCGGCCACGCAATCTGTATACGCTGCCAGATCACTTTCCACCGAGTAGGCCGCTAAACGTGCAGAAAATGCGTATAGTGAAACTATTCTACCCCAGTTGACGGTTCCGTCGGCAAAGATTTCATCGGCGACATTGACAAATGTGTGGTAGCCATTCTTCTCAGTGATGTTCAGCTTCATCACCATGCTTTTGAGCAAAATTTCATGTCGCTCTGAAAGTTCGCTGACAGTCCTCCTCATGGTCTCACAATACTTATCCGCCGGTCTAGAATTTACAGCAAATGCAACATGTTTCACAATATCTTTGGCAATGATTTCGGCAGTCCTTTTCACTGATTCTGGTGGCAACGTATCTTCCTGTGTTTGCGTCGTTTGGTTGTTTTGAGACAGCGTATTGCATCCATCGGCCATGTTGTTATTTCCGTTTTGTTTTGGAGGACTGTAAAACAGTCGACCTTGGATTTCGTCTTTTAATCCCTTGGTGCCAATCGAATTTCCACCATCATTGGTTTCATACATGATGTTCCTGTCGGGTGTCTTGATACGGAAGATTGTGGGATTAGTTTCGGTGTCGCTTTGGACAATTTAGGGATATTACGCCACCCCGAAAGTATCTTTTGTTGATTTGTAGAACGGCCCGAAACCAAAACGAGAATGTACGGAAATAGCCGAACATTCCTATTTTCCCGAAGTCGACAATTTCCATATTTAGGAGGCATGACCTTTGACCGAGAATAATCTGCAATCATTGGCCGATCGAGATATACGTCATTTCTCAAAATAGATTCGTGATGTCGAGCTTTCCGGAACATCTCGAGGAGAAACCAATCAAAACACGGGAATTTACGTTATCAGGGGAAATCCCTTGACCTGATGACGTCATCAAGTTTCCAAAAATAGCATCGCGGAAAGGCTAACCTGTCAGATTGTGCCGGATTGGTTGAACGCAATTAAAAGAGAGTCCACAGAGATCACGTTTTTGTCCAGGAAACGTCGAATTAGAAGAATCTACTTCAAGAGGAAGACTTCCATAAACTTAAGGTTGAATTGTAGGAGGGATCATTTTATTGGGTAAGAGTGAAAATTGTTGTATTTCTGCGTTGTAAACACTGGTAAACAAAAGCACATATCCTCTGTCTGAGAATCAGAATGAGATCTCTCATTGGAATTTAGACGTGTATGGACTTGAACTTGAAGGGTCTAGGTCGCCCAGTCATTCAGCCGAGCGTGTTTTGTCAGTTCAGGGTGCGACTTTTGTAGATATTACACGCTACTTTTGCTCTTACTCCTGCTCTAAGATAACCATAACTGCAAAGACATTGTCATATAGTGTATTGGCATCCCTATGCCGAGTCACGACAAAGTATGATCTATCTATATATATGATATATCTATACCTTAGATGAATAGACACATGGATTGGTTGCCACAGACTAATTGCCATAGGACCCATCACAAAGATCTGGAGACACCTAACCTCGCCGAATCTAATGTCAGTGTGACATCACTGGGCGACAAAGACCAATGAGGTCTTTCGTATTGTTTACATTATAGAGTTAGTTGGTCACACACATGTAACAAACGCATTTCTTGAGATGGTTCTTGTCAACATTTGGGCAATTACTTGTGTCCAGGCTGTTAAGCGAGACATGCTGGTTGTGTAACTGGTGAGCGATATTCATAAATCTACAAAATATTTTTCTGCTGACCAACATTTTTTTTAATGAGGCACAACACCTAATCAATAGTAATCATGCCATTCAATTATCATTTGCAGGAGTGAATGAGCAGATTCCAAGAAACAAGTATGCAGCCAACAAACATGCAGAAATCAGCGGGTGCTCCTGGGGCCGAGTCTTCACACAGACGTGGAATACGCTCACGATTCAATCGCAGCGATGACACAGTACCAACAACCTTAGTCAGCAGTGATGAAATATACACAACTACCTCTACTGACAACAAAAACAACAATACGACAAACAGCAATAACAATGAAAGAACCATGTCTGTAAAAGACTTCCCTCAGGAACAGGATCAAAGCAAATGTCTACAAAAACAATTGATTAGCGATGTTGGACTTATCCTTCAACGAATTGGAGATGAGCTTGCACTTAGTTATCACAGACATGGACCCAGGCTAGGGCCAGAGCATGAATGTGTTTGTCGGGGGAGGTGAGAGTAGGGTTGGATAATCTTAAGAGGTGCCGGTACTGCTTCTGGTTTTGTATCAAAAAGTACAATATCATACCGTTTCATTCCTTAAAGGTACTCTTAATGAAACTAACCACTGAGAAATATAATTTATTAGGAATTGTCCAGGATCCTTGACATGACTATTCACAACTAAATTACAGTTTCGTTCATATAGCTATCATCCCTGAGAGATGCATGCATATATGCTGAAAAGGATTGCAGTCATGTGTAGACTAGTATCACTAATTTTCCATACATGACATCCATTTGGACTGAGGAAGGAATGTAAGAAACACAGATTTAATTGAGAGGTTAACTGTGAGCATCTGGTGGTTTCTCAACAGCCATTTACAGGTCCTACAATAGCCAATTAGTCATAAGGTTTATGAACTGGATAGGAGAGGTTTTTCTGTAGAAATATTGATATTTCTTTAATGATTCGATACCCTACCAATACTATTAACAATACTATGGGGCCTCCAAGGACCTGATATTGTTGAATAGCACTGTCTGCTTCAGAAATGTTGCTTATAAATAGCCAATTACCATCGTGCAGGTAGCAATTAAGTCAATTGTATGTGTTTGTATATATATATATATATATATATATATATATATATATATATATATATATATATATATATATAATATTTATGTATATATATATAATATATATATATATATATTTATATATATATATATATTCATATATATATTTATATATATATATGTATATATACATATGTATATATATATATATATATATATATATATATATATATATATATATATATATATATATATATATATATATATATATATATGTATCCATATATATATGTATATATATATATATATATATATATATATATATATATATGTGTAATATTTGAAATTTTAAACGATATGATACAATACTTAACTTTTTCATTGCAATATTTTATCCAACTCATCAGCATATAGTATCAAGTGTTAGTCAGTTAATGGTACCTATCCCTATTTAATATTCATGTATCAAAAAACTCCACAAAATAATCCTGTCCAGGACAAGCTATTAGCTAATTACAATTTTGTAAACATGGGTACTGGACTCAGGATGCATGTAAGCATTTCTGGTCTCAAAATCTAGAGAACCATGCATTCATATATTTAATTTATTTATTTAGTGGATTGGTCACCACATCCTGGGACTCAATCCAGTGCTATATTTCAATGCTATTTTTCTGTGTTAACTTTTGTGTTTATCAGGGCTCGAAATTAGCTGAAAAAGGCAGGGGGCACAGGACTTCCTTGAACTCTCCTGCGGCTACCTCAAATTTGTGCAGCGAGTCTAAAGATCTACTGTTTGATATACACGACAGCTTTATGAAGTTTATGAAGATGCCACGGGGCTCCCTGAAGAAATTGTAATTTCCAGCCCTGAATATGATGGTTATGATCTCATTATGCATATGTTATTTTCACCCCGCTCATGTGTAGATTGATCTGGTGGTCTAAGAAATTTCTGAATGAGAGTTTTTTTTTCAAATGGTGCTAAACAAAATTTCAACTTTCTTTTTTGCATGTAATCAAAGATGGTATGAACTTGTCCTACTGATGTCTGTTCCATATGATTCACAGCAGGCAATGAGTGGTCAATGTACCTGCAGTCAAGGGCAGCGGTATGAAGGTGCTCGGTTTCGGCACTCAGAGCTCAGGGTTTCAAACAAAGGAAGAGGGCTAGTGGCCATCTCAGTGTGTTACCTTATAGAGCCGGGGGCCAAGGGCTCCCGGGGAGGTGCCACAAGCCAAAGGCGACGATTACTTGATTTATTGGTTCCCGGATCTGCCGATCAAAATGGAATAGACCCGACGGAAAAATAAATGTAATCCCCCCATTTTATCTTGTACTCTGTCGCCGATCCGTAAGTAGGTATACCAAACCTACATTGAATTTACCATGGATGGAAATAAAACAAAAAAACTACAAGAATATTAATACCAGAGCAATATAACATTACAATAGCAATGCAATACAATGTTGCTGAAATGCATCATCTTATTTAAAAAAAAACATTCTTTTAATATTCAGAAATATGGCTTAAGTATGTACTTAAGTACTAGCCAAAAAATCACTTTATTTTTTCACCACCCTCCCGACTGTTTGCTTACTTAGATTTCCGTGTTTTAAAAAAAATCAACTTTATTTTTAAATACCTCCCTCCTGACCCTGTAAAATTGGTCTGGGAAGGATTCGGGAACCAATAAATCAAGTAACCGTCGCCAAAGGTCCATGAGGCTGCTGCTATTGGCATGGACACGTTTCTGTATAATTATTGAATTCTGATGCACTGAGATGCATTCTAAAGCACCTTTAGATTGTCTAATGGTCAATTCCACCTGTTAGTTGTTTTCAATTATTAATTTATATCTTGCAAAAAAAATATCAAAGGACCAGGTGATTATATTTCAGGAGCCAAGCAGCATTTTCTAGGAGAAATGTGGCTTGGCACCGACTGATTGTGAGCCATTGGGTTCCAGATGGAGACGTACCACTCAGTGTGCAACCCAGGAGTGCCAAACACGACACTTACTAAATAATCCTGAGCTGACCAGACCAGCTTCATACCCTTTCCTTATAGTCAGGGTACCCCTAGTAGTCAGAATGGGTTAAGGCTTTCATCTTATGATAAACAATCTTAGGTAATGTGTGTTTTTGATGAGAAAGGTTTATCAAGTGATAAAATATAGCTAGAATGACAAGGGACACACTATTTTCCTCAGCACCAAAAAAATGTAAAAATGTAGTAATTGTTGGACAAAAATACAACTGCATTAGGGTTTGATTAATTATTCCAAGTTCATCAATTTTTGCATAAAATTATCTTCTCCTTTCTGGGTAAAACATTAGTATATATGTATTTGATGAATGTCTATGATCTCTTTGTTTCATTTTTGAATTGAAACTGTTGGGCATGTACATGTATATGTATCACATACAGACTGAAAGTTAAAGGTATTTGTTTTTACCAAATAAAGAATTGTTACCAAAATTGAGATGCTTGTTTTAGTTGTATCAACTTTTCTAGCTCTTAGAAAGTTTAATTAAAGCAAATCATCACTATCATCAATTGTATGTAAGATCAGATCAGAATAATTTACAAATATTTGGAAATATCACCCAATCTCACTAGAAATTTTGAAACAATAAAGCTCCCTTTATTTAATCAAAATGTACAACTTAATTAGTGCTAAGAAGCCCCTCCAAGGTCTCAGTCCTTCAATTATTTTGTACAAATCTGCATTTATGTTTATGACGTAATAAATAATATTGCGGAGTTGGGGGGGGGGGGGATTAGGGGTTGAGTGTGGTACGAGGCAGTTAAAAGAGTTGGCAAATAGTTTCTAGGAAAACGTAGAGTTCGGGGATTTGTTTCTACTAACCTTTGCAATTGTGTTTGTTTGTTTAAGGAAAATATTTCTTGGGGTTTTTGGGTGTGGAAGGGGGCAGTTGAAAGAGAAGCCAAATACATGTAGTTTTGGTGATCTGCTTCTGTTATCATTTTCACTTGTGTTTTATTTTGAATTTGTATAACATCGATGAATCGGGAATCCTAACTATTTTTGAAAGAGCTTCATTAGCAGTATTATATTAAGCAGTTACCATAAGATCTTTATATCTTTAAAAAATGTGTTGATGTTCTGTTGTTTTTAGAAGTAATAGTAACAGAAATCAGTTGGGTATCTTTCGCCAAAGGCATGAACTATGTCTCACTTTAAAATCAGTTAGGTGTCATTTGGCAAAGGCAAAAAATGGCTCACTTTCATCATAACCAGATTTAGGATAATCATGTAGAGTTTTTGGTATTTTTGTTTGATGAATGAGTTTGTTGATAGAGTTTTAACCTACATTTTCTGTTGGTCGACGCCAAGGTAACGCCGATGGGACCTACTATTATGAGAAATTATAACAATGAAATTAAAATCAAAATCAATTGGTAATTTGAGACAATCTTATTCCGTCTCAGCTGAGAGTAGTAGGCAGGGAGTGGGCACTGTGCATGCATCATCAAATTTTGCTGCCTCCCACTGCTGGCTGCCTGCTGACCTCATCTCCTTGGCAACCTATCTGACCTAGATAGAGGCAGCGAAAAGAGATAAGGCTCTGGATTGCCAACTCCCTGTCTATTACTCTCAGCCTCTTTCGGAAAAAAAATCACGTGACCAATACTTCCCCAGGCGACACCGCGTAACCCGAGGCGCAGATTGCTTAGGTGCTAGCATGCCGTGCCTATGTGGTTGCGGATCAGCACGTTTGACCTTAGATGAATAAAAGAATGGATATGTAACGAGAGACCGTTGACCAATTACTATATGCGCTATAGTGAAAACCTGGCTATGTCAGGGGTCTCGTATCTGGACTACATGTGACGGAGCACCATTAAGCGCAGAGCACGATTTTTGGGCTATTCGCTGCAGCCTGCTTGTTCTCGTTGACCGGCTGGTTTAATATCCACTTGTTCTTATTCTATTGTTTTATGACTGCTAAAAAACTAAGTTAAGCGGAAACGAAATTGAAAACTGGGAATTGAGAAGTTTATAAACGGAACCTATAGATTATCAGAAAATCCAAGATTCTTGATTTGCCTGCCATTTTGACATTAAATGCCCTCTATTACACAATGTCATAAAGTCATCTGCATGTTCAGTGTTTTAAAAGATACTTCTCTTCCAGATCAACATTTTGATACCAAATACTCATCGGGCCTATGTATGGTCTAAGCTGGGTCATGGATGTTTGAGGGTGCCTTTTCTACCTCTATACCTACTATTTTGACCAGACCATTTTGTGAGCCTCTTTACATATACATGTATTAGGGTGTGTAAGACATGGCTCCATATAAAGATGTGCACTACTTCTGAAGTCTACAGACACCCTGGCAGGGCTTTACAAGTGTGGGCCTAAAACGTGATATCGACGGAAATTTTCGAATTCTAGCTCTCGAGCTAACCTGAATCCCAAAAGACTTGGTGACTGGCTACAGTACTAAAGTTGTATATATCTAACCCATTGAATGTGAGTGCCTCATAGTGTGGTCAGGCAAAAGTTTGGTTTGTTTTTCTACCCCAGGGTAGAAGTTATTCATCCATACCAAGTAGCGAAAAAATACTTATTACACTCTCACTGCCGATATACATGTATGTATGTATATGGTCTCTGACTGCTGACAGAGATTGAGATTTTGGCCGTTGTTGCGTATATCGCCATTGACCATACGTCAAGTCCAACCAACTGAGACATGTGTGAAATGAAGGATTTCGAATGTTGTTAATTCTGGTCAGAACAGTGTGTGTGTGTGTGTGTGTGTGAAACGCGTGAAGAACACTATCATTAAGAATGAGTTTAAGCTTTCACCTGTAATATTCCCATCACAATTGTAAAGCTACTTTTGGCCACTTTGTGCATACTGGGTTAAAAGACTGGCCCTTGTACCAGTCCTTTGTAAATAGGCATGACGGAAAGTGCTGCATCCGTCCGTGAGAAAGGCCCATAGATAACTAGAAATACAATAACAAACGAAGGCAATAGTTGACCCCTAATTATGCATTTAATTCAATATTCAATTCCCTTTTCGCACATGAAGCATATATCAAAGACTATTGTTAGGTAATCAACAGGTAAATACATGCATGTATGCAGTGATAATAAAAACCAACGCAAATCTTATACTTGATACAGTGACATCTATCGAAGTTACAGTTGCCAAATAAGACATTTATCTGCGATACAATATTCAGTTGAAAGTGAATGTTACCCGTACTTATCCAATCAAATCACTATCATCTAACACCAATTATCCAGATCATACATTTTTGCACAGGGGCATGTATCGTCGATTGGTCACTCGCCGACTATGTGATAGTGACACTCAACGATACAAGCCCCTGTGCATTTTTGCACTTTCCCGTTCATGCCTCTAAAATGGGCACTCCCAGAATGGTCGCCATGTGCTGATATATACATGTGAAAATATACCAATGTGTTCCATACCAATCTGGGTTAAGTATAAGTTAAGTATTTAATTAAAATCTGCAATCCATTATTGACCTTCCTTTGCAAACTCCATGGCAATAGGAAAGCTTCACATAATTGATAAATAAACTAAAAGTTGTTTTATGTTACCCATCCTTATCACAAACGCGTCCCCAGCCATAGTAGCTTCACCTAATTACTGAATTAATTACAAATAATAAAATTCCAGCTGTTAAAAAGTTCTCACCATTACGCATCCTAATCAAATATGTGCACTACTAGTTTGTGGCAGGAGAAAAGCTTCACAAAGTGGAAGTGGCTCTCATCATCACCACTTCAAGCGATATTGAGGACCATGTCAACCTCCGACACAAAGTATACTTCATAACTCACTAAAACTCAGGGGCCATGTGGTACTCCGAGGTGAAACTTACATTAATTGTTAAGATTCCGTGCGAAGCTGTGTCAGACAAATAATCCAACTTTTGTTAAAGCAGTCAACCTGACTGAAAAACTAAACTCACACGCAAAGAATTTAATTTGACTTTGAATCAATTCAACACGGCGAAAACAATTCAACCCCCATTCGTCAATATCATTTTGCCAGGTATATAAGGATGCTTGTCGAAATAATTCTGCATGTGTAAATTGATTCGTTTTGGCAATTCAGTAATGCCGCCCTAGAAGGGGGGATCCCAATGGAGGGGTGGAAAGTCCTTCCATACTGCGTTATAGAATTCCCTAAAGCACGGCAAATTACGCTTCTAGATTTAGGTCTGGATCGAGATTAAGATCAAAATGTGAATGAGTAAAAATTAGTTTTAAATTTGAATATGAGAACCCCAAAACTACACTATCGCTAAATGTTGTTGAGCCTTTTGGTTAATCAGTATCATAATACTTCAGGGGAAGGTTTGAGAGGGCAGAGCAGGGATGCTAAACAAGTTATTATTTCAACATGTTTCGGAAATACCTGATTGTCAAAAACCATTCATGAATATTGAATATACAGATATCTTTCAATATTCACAATGACTTTTTGATAATCTTAATTCATTTTTCAATATAAATAAATGATTTTTCATTACCTGGAAATCATTGCTCATTATTCATGATCCATTTTTCAATATTCACCAAAGGTATATATGAATACTGAACCATGATTTATGAATATTTGAATATATCATCACATCTGTTCTTTCTTTTTTAAGTAAATGGACGAATTCTCATTGTATTATCATCTAATATTTCCTAAAAGGTATATTTTTGTTCATACAAGCCCCTCTCATACCCTTTTAATTATATTCATATTCCAGTTTTCTTTGAGTCCCTTTATTCTTTTTAGGTTTGCAGTTACATATTAATCACCCTCTCTTCATGTCCGATGCTCAATATACCTGAACTCCGACTATAAACATTGAGGCCATGCATCAACAGTTGTACTTGATTATCATGGTAAGCTTAAGGACTTTCCCCTTCACGATTAGTCCCCCCTTTAAGTATGGCAGAAGTGGAATGTCAAAACGAATCAACTCATACCTGCAGAAATAAGTCAACATGCATTCTTATATATCTGGCCGAATGATATCGACGAATGCAGGCTGAACTGTTTTCGCCATCATGTTGAATTGTTTTGAAGTCAAGTTGAATTATTTTTGCAAGTAAGTTCAATTCAATGTTTTGTCAGATTGAATGTTTTTCCATGAGTTGAAGTTTTGGTCGTATGGCATTCCATAGTTTGTTTTGCAAAACCTCAAAACTGAGGTCAGGAAGTATATGAGAGGCTTAAATATCGAGGGTCCGCGTAATTGTTGTTAAAATGTGCAGTTCTGACAGTAGAAAAGCAAGTTTGCTAGTCTGCCAAAAGATAACCTATACTGATATTGGTAAGTATTTTAAAAATAAGTTTGTGTGTAAAATACCTCCGAGCGGGAATGATCATCTATTATCTTGGTCCTTTATTAGAACTCCCCTCTCAGTGAGAGTTGCTTTGTCCTTTATTCCATTTATATATCATGCACTACATATGTGTAATTTCAGTCACCACTGCAATGACACCAGACGATGATGAGCTAGTTTTCGGTTTAGATGGTTTAGAGGGTTTTCCCCTACAGCAGCAGACCACATCCAGTAACTTCCGTCGGAATATGCTTGACGTCAACACATACATTGCAATATTGGTGGAGTTACTGATGTATTGAAAGAGATTAACAATGGCTAGAATGAGTTGGTATAGCGCCCACTGCCGTTCAACATTTATACCAAAATTTCCAACACCAAATACGGTAACCGGAAGTGTACATACTATGAATATACATGTAATGGCAATTAACACTGCCGACAAGCCATTGACGTTATTATCATGTTGCACTGAAACATGGAGACTTCGTCGTTTTCGTCTGTTCATCACCACTTTTTGAATTATGAGTATATTACCTATCACCATTATCACACCTGGGGCTAAAGAAGCAAGCGTCAAGTCCATCCAACTATAAATCTTATTGAAGAAGTATTCGTATTCGGGGACAATTCCACATTTTAGTTTCCTGTGCTGGTCGGTAGAGGGCGCCGCATCAGTGGGCGTGAAGACCAGTCCTAATGACCAGAACATATGTGCATTGGTCGCTAGTAGTAAAATTGTTAAAGTAAGGAGGCCAGCGATTGTACTTCTTTTGGTTGCGACGCGTTTATAGTGAAACGGGAAAACGACACAAATGACCCGCTGAACGGTTATAAAAACTATGGTCCATGCTGAAATGGAGACACTGCTATAGGTAGCATAATGCGTGGCGCAGCATGCAACTGCAGAGGCGTCTCTATAGCTGACGCTGTGCATCGTGAGCACCAAGTCCGGCAGGCTCGCCCACAGGACCACCATGTCCACCACGGCCAGCCAGGTGAATGAGAGGGTCGAGGCGACGCCTGGCAAGGCACCCTTCCTGAGGACTATGATGACGAGGATATTTCCCGTGCTACCGAGGACCAATAGTAACGGTGCCAGGATTGTTACCAATAGGCGCGTTGCTGTCTCATATGCTAGTGTATTTGACAGGGAGTCCAGCCCTGTCGCTCCTGTGGAATTTGATGTCGTATTCACAAACACAGGAGTTATCGAAAAAGAAAAGAATGGATCCATTTTAGCTGGTCTTGCCCACACCCACCATTCGTTCTTTATACACTTAACTTTCCTTTCCAGGTGCTCCTGTCGATAGTTATGTTTTTACCAATAGATGGCGCGTCCTTAAAACTTATATATCATAAGCTACAATTGACACGAATTTTCGGAGTTCTTGTCTTTATAATCCTGGGTGTGGTTTGGAAGTGATGGATGAATGCATGTAGAAGGTGGCACCTGCACAACAGGATTAGTTGTTAATCTCTGGTGGTGATATCGCGTGTGGTAAAGTCTTTTATGAAGGCCCGAGTCTCTCACTATCGAGTCAATCTGTATTGGATAGTTGAAGCCAGGCGATATACATGTAGATGGCAAGGGGTTTGAACAGAGGCTGATCATGGGCACGCCATAAAACCCGTAATTCTGGTGAAGACCAGTCTCAGCGCTCACGCGATAACATTTAGGCAGTCATGTCACGACGGTCCACAGCAGCCGTTGTCTTGATGTTGCTGGTATCAATGTTGAAACTCAGGCCGGGCGACTCCAATACCTTTCCATAACCGGATCAATTGAGCAGTTGTCAAGGCGATGCCAACACCGTTGACGTCCTTATCCCGCAGGGTATAAAACCAAAACTTCCAACTTAGATATCAAATAAAGTCCGTGTGAAATATAATGCAGAAAACACTGCAGCGGAAGGGGCGCCGTATACGGTGAACCCTTTTATGAATGTATGTCCTGTAGCTCTTGCAAACAAAGCATCGCTAACTGTCCGTACGTTTCGGTGTATGTCCTTTATTGGGCCGTAGTGAGTACCGGATCTGATTAGCTAGACAATGGACGGGTGGGTCGTCCACTAAGTGCACTTACGTGACGTCCTCCTGAACCAGCTGACTCGGAGGGTCACTCACCTCTCCGACTGCAATCGAGGATCGCTCGGGTTGATGGTTTCTTTTTCTGCCTTACTGCTCGAGGAACGCCTTGGTCGGCTAGTAACTAACGCTATGCGAATTGTTCAGTAGTACAGTAGCCGTCGTCTTGAAATAGCGTAGCTTCTCGCACTTCTACCCTGATGCCCATGCATAAGGGCTTGACCAGGGGCCTGATTATTTAGTGAATGTCACGATGAGGTAATACATACGCTTTCCTCCTGCGGGCACTCATTGTTTTCCTGAGATGAAATATCTACCCCAGACTCTGTTTATCCATAGAGGAATTCTGAATTTAACCTGAGACCATGGCTCGTCACGATGTTGCTGGCATCCCTGCTTTAACTCACGTTACCCCCATAGATTTTATCGCCGGCGGGGGCACTCAGGGATGGAGGTGGCCGCACCCGGCCCGCGTTACGTATTTCGCGGAGGAAGGGGTATTTTATAAGACCTCCGCATGTCCACGATTTTGTAAAAGAAGGGTACTTTTTTGTACCCAGATACGAAGAATGGGGGTTGAAAATCCACTTACGAAATATACGCGGCTCTGACGCCTAGTGACTCCTGAAGTGACTGGGCTTCTGAGTCTGTAATCCAACAATATTGAACCTTACTTATGCATCTGATGTTGTTAGTGTCGATGTTTATGTCAGAACTACCGAGTCTGCTGCCGCTAAACAGGCAGAGGATTATAAAATCTAAACTTAAAATACGTGTTCCCGTTCATCCAATGTCAGTGTTTTTACGAAAGAAGGGGTGTTTTTTTAGTGGAAAAAGTCAGCGTTTTTAAAAAATAAGGGTGCTTTTTTGGCCAGAAATCAGTGCTTTAGGGGTATATTTACATTTTGATAACGAGCGTATGCACCCCCCTAAATACCCAAGTGACCCCCCCCCCCCGGGATTTTATCAGTTCAACTGGACAGCCGACGATGGCCGCTAGTGCTATCTGATCAGAACTCTTAACTCATAATACATTAATGCCTCTCATCTAAGTAATGGTGTTATACAACTCTTCATGAATCAGTCATGGTGGTATTTCATGTGCCTCACACAGCTCGTGCTTCAGTTATACTGGTAATGGAACCCGCCCTTGGATGTTAACAGGGACTGGTGACCAGCAATTACGACAAATGTCGAGCACTGTTATTCTCATCTAAGCAATTACTCAAGCGGCCACTGGTGCGTACAGTGCTCACAGGCCACACCTGTCCCCAGAGACTGCCTATTGTCTTCTTATATAATATATGCTCTTATATATGGCACTCATGTCAACAACAACAGCAATAGGTTGCCCTTGGACACACACACACACACACACACACACACACACACACACGGGCACCAGGCCGAAAGGAACATAATCAGAGTGCAGAAGCCATGCGCGACACGAGCAGAGTTGATTATGAATGGTTCAACCTGCCACTTAAAGGGTAAATGCACCATCAGAATGGTTTAGGTTCAAAATGAGCTTAATATTTATACATGTCACCTTTCAAATAAGACCTCCCCCAAACCTGTCCTCTTCAGCATTACACAGTTATAGCTTACAGAAGTGACCATGTAACAGGCCTGAGGCAGCCATAAGGAGGCCTCCATGTATCCCAAGATACACTTTTTTTGGCATCTTTTAAGCACCAGCCTTAACTTCCAAGAATTGATGGAATATACAATAGAACATTGAAGAAGTTCAATCTTTGGGAATTGTGACCACTTATTGAAAGCCAGGAATGAAAATCTAAGCATTAAGGTCAACTGACAGTCAGCTGGTGCTTAAAAGATGCCAAAAAACAGAATGCATCTTGGGATATATGGAGGCCCCCTTATGGCTGCCTCAGGCCTGTTACATGGTCACTTCTATAAGCTATAACTAAGTAGTGCTAAAGAGGACAGGTTTGGGGAAGGTCTTATTTGAAAGGTGACACGTATGAGCTCATTTTGAACCCAAATCATTCTGATGGTGCATTTGCCCTTTAAATCAAAATTTACAAAAAATATGATTTAGACACTGATGAATATATTTTTATTTCAATATTCATGTCTTCAGTTGGTGATTCTATTGCCACGACGAAAATAATGCGAAAATATAAAAAATTAATTCCCGACCGCTATTTGTATATTGCCTTTTTGAGTTTTCTTTTGGGCAAGGAGGTGTCTTTGCATTGTATGCAAAAGTTGCAGTGGTGCCTTGGCTTTAAGCGCTTTCATAAACATTAGAACACTACTACTAGAACTCTCCAGTGTTTTTTATAAACTCATAATCGAGTACCAATTTGCTTATTCTGTTTCATTCTTTGTTCAGAAACTTTAATTTTCGAACATTCCCGAGGTATGTGTCAAAACGTTCATCTAAATATAGTTTTATTCTGGCAAAGGTTCAAACACTCACCAAATAGTCTTTATTTCAACATGCTTCATTTTTCTTTTTAAATTTTAGAATACCCAGTGAATGAATATTTATTGACCGTATATAAGTATACAACATTTTCACACATTCGGCAAAATCAAAACGCGTACAAAACAAAATTTTAAATGATATCGTTACAAATACAAAAAGTGCGTAATATAACTATAAATAAGGGTGCTTGCATTTAAAGAAACAAATAGCTCTGCTTAGAAAGTTAACAAGGCGTGAGCTGGTTAGCGCAGAGCACACTAAAGGATTAATGCCCAGCGTAGACTTGTCAGCACAAACAGGATCATTGTTATAGTTCATTGGATAGTGCTGCTACACTGCGGAATGCGGGCATATTACAAACGAGAATAAATCATAAATAGAGTCTAGAATGACTCGAGTGAGTATGTCTTAGTAGAAGCTTACTGTACACATGAACTCACAAAAGTACCTCAAGAGAGAAACATCTCTCGCTCATCTACGTACATGAGCCGAAAATAACACAAGAACATTACAGCAGGAAAGTAACCCTCAAGCCTTAAAAGCTAGGTAGATATATCGCATCTCAGGTTATATGTCAGATACATGGTTTCTATACCAGCTATTACTCTCAAGCCCCACAGGCTATTTCCCTAGAAAGCAAAAGGCTGAATACTTGTATTTGCCTTTCTACTACCCTCAACTTCAATCAGCTCAGTACATAAATACAATCCTAATTACAGGTACCCAATCTATTAAGGTTCATAGAAATAGCTGGTATGAGGTTGAAGTACTGTTTAAGTAAGTAAGTCTGGTCTGGTGAGAACTACCATCAATATCTTATTGAAAACATTAACAATCCCTTCTGGAAGAGTGTGGCAAAAGCCTACAAAGAATGGTTTAAACTTCTCATAAAAGTACCAAATTACTCCACAGAGTTCCAATCCATCTGGGGAAATACTTTGATAACAATTCCTTTTAACAACTTACTCTACCGGAAGGGATTGATCTTTGTAGGTGATTTACTGGACGAAACAGGGCGTCTACTCTCAATGGCATCCTTACAAGCAAAATATGAATGTCGAATTATGTTCACTGTTTATTTTGCCCTAGTGAATGCTATCCCCAGAATGTGGAAAGATGAATTGTTAATTAAACCGCGAAACTATGATGTAAAACCACCGCCTCCTATGCAAAAGCTATTTCAGTGCAAAAAGGGTACCTCTGCAATCAGGAGAATGTGGTCTGACAAAGTTGATACCAATATTCCAATCGGCCAGATTAAATGGGCAACTGAATTTGCACCAGTAAATATAGACTGGAATTTCTGCTACACTGTAGCTAACAAATACAAGCTGAATGCATGCACCAGAATTTCCCACTTTCAGGTCTTGCATAGGACGGTGATGACGAACAAAAAACTCAATCCATTCAACCTCAAACAAAAAGATTTATGCGACATCTGCAATGTGACGGATACAATTTCCTATTTACTGTATCACTGCCAGAATGCATCACAAATCTGGCAACAACTATT
>OZ012692.1:6448324-6490824 GCA_963942565.1 Maea johnstoni | reverse complement strand
TATATATATATATATATATATATATATATATATATATATATATATATATATATATATGTATGTATGTATATATATATATATATATATATATATATATATATATATATATATATATATATATATATATATATATATATATAGCCTAGTGACGCCATCTATTTCAAAAAGTCCGCAACATTGATTAGCATGGCAATATGGATATGTAAGAGCCTAGTGCCGCCATCTATTTTAAAAAGTCCGCAACATTGGTTAGCATGGCAATATGGATATTTAAGAAAATGATCAAGGACTAACCCATGCTTTGCACTGGCTTTCAGGCTAGTGCTTTTAAAACTTCAGCTCTGGATTAACTTTTCTATCACAATCTGAAGACATGAACATTATTGTCTATATCTATTCACACTCTCAATTCATGTTTGCTTTCTCCTTGCCAACCATCTGCTGATTACTTACGTCAACGATATTACCATTTCCTACCAAGAGGGGGACTCCATAATAGAGGCGCTGTTGTGATCGTCTACTAGCAGCATTTAGCTTGTGGTATTATCTATATCAATGTTCTATTGGTTAAACCAACTACAATGTACTTTCAAGTATATTAATATTAAGCGGGAAGCACAGCGGGTGCTTTTTGTGAATAGTAGGTCCTAATCTCACTGAAGTAAAGTGTATCTGTCTTGCTTTTGGATGCAACAATGATACTAGAAATGAATCTGAGAGAACATTCTCTAAAATCTAATCCTTTCATCGAAGGGGAGAGAATTCTCGATTAATAGTTTGGCGGCATGATTGGTAAGTTATCTATTGTGAAAATATGTGTCTCACAGAGTTAGCTCCTGCATGGTATATGTATGGCGCGTGTGCATGGTTGTTGGTTGGAGATGCTTCTGCAATAGGTGTCGCTGCTACCCCTTCACGAATCCACACGGTCACTAATGAAATAAAACAGGTACACGCTGAAAGAATGAGTGCATGAATTAACGGATACAAGATGAATGAAAAAGTTTGAATGACGGTTGGAAGAATAGGTGAGTGCACGAATAATGTGATACAGTTTTACAAGAACCCCTAACCTACACCGAATAAACGATTCCTCTAAACTGTCATTGATATTTACTGACCTAATACAGAGAACTGCAGATTTCATACTGGATACTGCGTTCATATGAGACGATATGTATTTAATGGAAACTCGCCCTGTAGGAACACCTGAACTCCCGGCATGAACTTGAGTGTATAGAGACTTCACATTTGTATTACATCCAGTATGTGATATGACCAGCTCAGCAATAGATCCAGTCTTGGTCAACACTGGTTATTACTTTGCTTGTATTATTACAATGCCTCGGCACCAGTGCAGTGGGCCTGTATAGCATACATACCGTACTCACTAGTAGAGTGCGGATGACATCCTGCCATCTACCAAAACAGAAAATACACCGTAAATCGCGTGTCATATCGTAGGAAGACTCACCAATAGACGAAAGAAATACTCCACTAAATGCTGTGGGCATCTTGTACTGAGAGTAAGGGAGAAGAGTACAACGGTCTGAATGTGTTGCTTAAGCCAAAGGAAGTATGATAGAAAACCAGGGTTGTCAACACGTGAAGCATTGTGATAAGGGGACACCGTATAACACGTGAGACGCCACACGTCATCATGCAGAGGTTAAACACGTTCAAATACAATCACTGTTACATTGCCTAGGCCAAGGTTCACTAACTATTTGATCTATATACTTCTATCATGCACTTCTTGTTCACTGTTTTAATGCTATCTGTATGTACGCTTATCATACACTATCTATGAGTTATTCAGTTCTTGATCAAACGCAAATCCCTTATTTCCACACGAGACAACCTGCAATCTTGTTCACACACGTTTGAGCTTTATGCGATGATCAGAAGTAGTCTTCTAGTTTCAATTTAACGATGCACATTCGGAAAACAAATGCTTAAATGGCAGAGTGGTTGTAAACCTGTGCTATAGTGAAACAGTCCTTTACAATGGCTCCCATTTTATTTAGTTGAATCCCAAAAAACAGACTAGCCGTCGCAAAGGTTAAGTTACACAATCAGACGATAGATGTCACCACCAGCAAAATCATGCCACATTTCTATAGCCAGTAAATCATAGAGGTGTATGCTAAACAATCTTCCATATATTTTCAAAGCAAAATTTCAAGGAGTTCGGACTTGCATGAATAAGCCAGTCACTATAGCACGCTTCACACACAGTGCTGAGGGAAATTGATTATATACTGTATTTTAGGACTTTTGGAAAACGGAGAAATGACTCCTTTCCACAGATCATATGTAATCATGCACGCCATTTGAAGAAGACAATCCAATACACGTATTCTGAAGTATAGAACTATAACGAACGTCAATCAGTGTTGCTCGATGTCACATTTTGTACTTTGAGATGGCACAATTGGATACCAGTGTATTCAGTAAACGTAAGATGATCTTAGGCCATCTTTTTTTTTTCTGTTTTAGGAAGATTTTTTTCCCAAAATCAATGCGAGAGGGAGCTAAAAAAAAAAAAGTAAAAAAAAAAAAAAGTGTAAAGCCGGTTATACAAGCTTAGCCATATTTTTTTTATTGTCAGAAACACTTGTATACATTCTGTAGGGTATGAATACAGATATCCTTTCATATGATTGGATGGTTTGCATTAGAAATCTAAGTCTACCATGTGTTAAAACATTTGAAAACCTCCAGACTTGGTCAAGAAAGTGGGAAGAGCCTCTCCACCGCAGTATCACGTTCTGCGGTCACCGCACCCACATTAACTATGGACTCTGCAACTTCAGTTGCGGTCACCTCAAACAGCTTGGGTATCGCAAATAATGCAGGTACCGCAAAGCGCGCAGGTACTGCAATTAGTGCAGGTACCGCAGAGCGCAGGTACTGCAAAGAGTGCGGGTACCGCAAAGAGCATGAGTACCTCAAAGAGCGCTGGTGCATCAAAGTGCACCAGTACCGCAAATAGCGTGATTGCCTCAAAGAGCGCCAGTGCCGCAAAATAGCGGGGGTACCACAAATAGTGTTATTACCTCAAAGAGCACCAGTGCCGCAAATAGCGCGGGTACCACAAATAGTGTGGGTACCTCAAAGAGCCCCAGTGTCGCAAAGAGCTCGGGTACCTCATAGAGCACAGGTACCTCAAAGAGCGCCAGTGCCGCAAATAGCGCCAGTGCCGCATATAGCGTAAATACCTCAAAGAGCGCGGGTGCCTCAAAGAGCGCCAGTGTCGCAAAGAGTGTGGGTACCTCAAATAGCGCTGGTGCATCAAAGAGCACGGGTAGCTCATAGAGTGCGGGTACCTGAAAGGGCGCCTGAGTGCGGGTGTCGCAAAGAGCGCAGGTACCTCAAAGAGTGCCAGTGCCGCAAAAATAGCGGGTGCCGCAAAGAGCTTGGGTTCCTCAAAGAGTGCCAGGGCCACAAAGAGCAAGGCTAGCTCAAAGAGCGCCAGTGTCGCAAAGAGCACGGGTACCTCAAAGAGCGCAGGTGCCTCAAAGAGTGTCAGTGCTACAAAGAGCACGGGTGCCTCAAAGAGTGTCAGTGCTACAAAGAGCGCCAGTACCGCAGGTCATGCAGGTACCGCAAATAGCGTGTGTGCCTCAAAAAATGATGGAACTGCAGAGAGCGCCAGTACCGCAAAGAGCACAGGTGCCTCAAAGAGTGTCAGTGCTACAAAGAGCGTGGGTGCCTCAAAGAGTGTCAGTGCTACAAAGAGCGCCGGTACCGCAGGGCATGCAGGTACCGTGAATAGCGTGTGTGCCTCAAAGAGTGATGGAACTGCAGAGAGCGCCAGTACCGCAAAGAGCGCAGGTGCCTCAAAGAGTGTCAGTGCTACAAAGAGCGCGGGTGCCTCAAAGAGGGTCAGTGCTACAAAGAGTGCCAGTACCGCAGGGCATGCAGGTACCGTAAAAAGCGTGTGTGCCTCAAAGAGTGATGGAACTGCAGAGAGCGCCAGTACCGCAAAGAGCGCAGGTGCCTCAAAGAGTGTCAGTGCTACAAAGAGCGTGGGTGCCTCAAAGAGTGTCAGTGCTACAAAGAGCGCCAGTATCGCAGGGCATGCAGGTACCGTAAATAGCGTGGGTGCTTCAAAGAGCGACGGTACCACTGAGAGCGCCAGTGCCACAAAGAGCGCTGGTACGTCAAAGAGAGCGGGTTCGTGAAAGAGAGCGGGTGGCTCATTGAGCACGGGTGCCGCAAAGAGCGCGGGTACTGCAAAGAGCCCAAATGACGCTGGGCATGCAGGTACCGCATAGAGCGTGGATACTGCAAAGAGTGCAGGCAGGTGCCTCAAAGAGCGTGGGAACCGCAAAGCGCGCCGGTACCGCTGGGCGTGTCAATAGCGCAAAGAGTGTGGGTAACCCAGGGCGTGCTGGTACCCCACAGGTTGCTGTCACTGCAACTACCTCGACCAGGTATGCGTTGGCTGCAAGTCCAAGGAGCACTAGCTGGTATAAAGAAGAAGGGCTGTAAATCTGCCCACACTAGTAGAAAGAAAAGGGGGGGCGGGTCAGTCTACTAGCTTGCCATCAGTATCTTAGGGGGACCTCAGCCAAAGAAGGTGCCATACGGATTCGCGTAGTCTCTATAAGGAATCACCCACTGCTAGACTGCTCCCCCCCTCTCCTTCCCCTCCACCATCCCCCTCCCCACTCCTGGTTAGAGAACTGAGTCCCGCTAGGTGTAGAGCTGTGCACACTCACCTCTCACAAACTCAAGTGGCTCGAGCAATGGGGCAGGCTCGCCGAGCTCGAGCTGAAGTGGTCAACTTGTGAGCTTGTCTATGTTGGAAACACAAACGTAATACAGAGCACCTAACACACCTTTTTATAACTGCTTATCGTAGACATGTCTTGTTTACAATCTCCAATGCATACAAGCAGTGTTGAGTGTTATATTGACCTTTGTACCTCGTCAGCACATTTTAAAATGTTAATAAATCTCCACCAATAAGTATTTATTTCTTAATAGCTAGGCTGGAAAATAAGTTGTTTTTTTAACTCCACGCGTCCGTGAGCTATGAGCTCACGAGTCAAAAGGGTGGTGAGCTCATGAGTTGATCTCCCTCAAAGAGTGCAGCTCTAGCCTGGTGTCTAGGTCTCCGTCGAAGTCTAGGTCAGGCTGTACCTCCCTGACAACATCCCGGGACCAGTTCTTGGACCGGGCCGAGGATGAGTAGGAAGGGGAGGTGGAGAGGTTTGACCCTCTCAGAACCCATCCCCCTCTCTCCAATGGAAGCCACAAACTGCTAGGGAGTTCTTCTCTTAAGCCTGTGGTGACTATACCCAGTACGGGGGTTGTGGGAACCCCGGCACCATGCAGGATTTCGCCCGCGCTATCTAGTACCTGCTAGGGAGTAAAGTGATAACTAAATATTGATGACCTGACTCCTATTTAGCAACACTATATATTTGTTTATTTTCCATTTTTCTTTTATAAAGCATGCACAAATATTGCTTTCAAGGAAATGCTTTTCAACTTACCTTTTTTTTTTTTTTTTTCAATGAGGGGCCCAAAATCAACGAGGGATTTTTCCTAAAACAGAATAAAAAAAAAACGTGGCCTAACCATCTATACACACCCTGAAATCCAAATTTATCAAACTGCGCACCAGTATTTGGACATCCGAACCTTATGCTGTTAGCGTACATCACGGTGACATGACATAGTATCATTCTAAACCAGTAATTAAATTAAACTGCACACCAAAGGCAGCTTTCTGCCAAGCGCTTTATTTTATACACGCAAAATTAACACGGTATTCAGTATTTGGCAGGAAAGTGACCATAACAAAATAGAATTGCATATAAGACCATACTAGGTTCATTTTTCTATTATGGAAATTCTACTAGAGCTATATCCAGGAATGGATATGCTTGACCGTCTGCTGACACCAACCCCTAAGCCTTTATGTGGCACCATGCCACAGTGGTCAAGCCAGGGCGGTGCACCTTAAGCCCTAGGATTTTATTCCGTTGGGGGTGAACACATATCTATGTTGCCTTTGCAACTAAACATTCTTGGAACCCCTTCCTAAAAATGAACTTTTCCTCTTGTTCCTGATTCCCTTTGTCACAATATGACCATTGTTATTGAAAGGGGCCTATATCCCAACAAAACAAGCAATGCAGGAGTTCATTTGCAGAGGTGCTTACACTTGAGAAATCACCCTAGCTTACACAGCGCAGCTTCAGGCAGGGTCTTAGCCGATATTTGGAAACAGGGTGACCAAATAGAGGTTTCATAGACTTTTGCGTGTCCAAAGTGTGGTACAAAATACATACTACTAATAAGATAGACCCTATACCTTTACAGATTTTGCTTTTTTTTAGGCCAGATACTGCTTTGTGTGTCTTATAAAAGTGACACTACAGCTTCTACATCTTCTATCTTCTAAGAAAAGTCATCTTCAGCAAATTCTGACAAACTTTTGGGTGTCCAAACTATCAAAAAACAGTGTTCTGCGTGGTCAAATGACACGCTGGACGCATTGCGGCTAAGCCCCTGGCTTCAGGGTATTCTTTGCTGTTTACCTATGTAGGTTTTACTGTCGCTAAAAGAGCTTGGCAGGTGCCTGATGGTGACAGCATCCTGCGGCGGCGGCGGCGGTCAGGAGAGCGGGATGCGGCACCTGGCAGGTGATGTGCTTCAGCCTTTATAGGGGGCGCCCGGGAGGAAGGTGCTGAGGATGCTATAGCAAGAGAGGCAGCAGCAGCAATCTCTTCACCAACCAAGCCACTGGCCGGCAGCACCTCGTGTAATGCATATAGACAAGGAAGGGAAGGGGCCGGCCATGTGACCCGACAGCTCTTGCCATCCATGCGCGGTTCTGTTCATTTCCCCTGCGAATATTTGAAACGACTTAAGCTAAGTAGGAGGAGTAGTAGCATAGTAAAGTAAGACATGGTTTAATGTTTTACATTCTGTTTTGCAATAGCTACATCCGATTATACCTTTACTTGTCATCACTTGTTAATCTGTGTGCTGTAACTGTTGGATGATCAATTTATTTAAGCTGTAATAACATAAATAGTTTATTTTACTTTTACAGGGGTTATTACAAATGGCCTTATTATTGCTTCTTCTGGCTCACCCAATCAGAAGTTGCCCTTTTTAGTTCTTATTGTGGGTCTGCATACCATCTATCACAAGATACTATAAATCAGATCACAAGAAATGTCTCATTCAGGGAAGCAATAATAAAAACCTCCAGGCATCCTGACCAGACCTCGGGCCTTCGGCCCTCGGTCTGGCCAGGATGCCTTCAGGCGCACATTAAATACACATACTGCCCTCGTGAACAGTCATTAAGGCTTTAATAGTATTTATCGTGAGTAAAAGACTGCTTTTAATTACGTTTAGAAAATTACAACAAAAGGAACGTAGGCCTAATGCTTTGAAGCTTGTGGTGATGGTATGGTATTTACCGAAAGCCTCATAGCTCACCAAAATATCTATATTTGTGAAAATTGGTATTTTGTCATGTTTTTCAAATAAAAAAATCATTTTATGTTTTTCAATTCACCAAAAACGAAGTTTTTCATATCTTAAAAGCAAACCATTTCATTTTACCCAAACGAAGTTTATTATTTTACCAAAACGTAGTTTTTCATTTTTTCCAGAACGAAGTTTTTCATTTCATCAACCCTTCATTGTTTTTTTTTAATCACGCGAGAATCTCGCGAGATTGAGCGAGATGTCGCAGGACTGGCACCTGATGACGTCAATGATCCCCCTTACATGCGGGGAGAGAAATGCCATGCATCTCCGAGGCATAGTCGATTACCATCAAGACTCAAATTTTAGCCAGCACCTTGCTGTGGTCACCGGATGGGCCAAGCCAATCAGGCCAACCAGGCAAAGAGAGCCGAATTGGCCAACTAGGCCAGAGGGGTCAACCGGCCAAGCTAACTGGGACAAACAGGCAAAAAATAGGCAAAGCCAATCGTGCCAACTGGCCAAAAGTGCCCAAAAGTGCCCAAAAGTGCCATACATCGTTTAGATGAAATTACAAATTCTTTGTTTCGGTGAAATGAAAAATAATGTTTTGGAAAAATTGAAAAAAAACTTCGTTTTGGTAAAATGAAAAACTTCGTCTTGGTAAATATGAAAATATAAAGACAAAAACTGCATTTGAAAACACGAAAAAATAAAAAAATTCCACAAAGATAAATAATTAAAAAAAAGGGTGGCTCAGGCATATGGAAGGAGAGCTTTTTGTATATGTAGATAACACAGATAGCATAAACGATGAAATGGAACGTATATGAAACTCTTCAAAGTTATCTCTCCATATAATTGGGCGACAAACGTTTAGGACAAAGAAATGAAGGTTTCCGGTGATTGCAATAGTCTATAGAGGAATAAAACCCTTTCTCGCCCCGGCATAGGCTTACACGCTTAGCTATTGTGTCGGTATGTTTTTTGGTTAAAACAATTTAGTAGGACATATTCATAATTGTAACATCTAATAATAAGATTATAGTTATGGGCGCTTGCATATGGAAGCAATAATGACCTTAGCTAAGGAATAGAATACTCATGAAAGACTCTGCAAGCATACAACACAATAAATGGAAAGCTCGAATGTACGAGAACGTAACCCAAGTTCATAATGATTTTTTATTCAATAGTGCCATCCACGACATCAGTACAGTTTTTTACGGCTGCATATTTAACAGACTTTTCAGATACTCAGTACATAATCAGTACATAATCAGTATATAATCAGTATATAATCAGTATATAATCAGGGCAACCATCCGAAAACAATACCAGCATATTCTGAGGAACAGCAAACCACGGTGATAAACAAGGGTTAAACGAGTGTCACAGGGGATTTTGAGCTGAATCCTCTTAATTGGCCAATCTTCTCTGTGTCATTTATCGGCCTGCCCTGAAGACTGAGTGGTCTAAGGCTTTACCTGATTGTCTCACAACAATGCAAATATTGGACAGTGCATATGTATGAACGAATATTTTCAAGTTGGCCGTTAATAGAACACATTGTTTTTATTATGAAAAATTAGATATTTTTTTAGCCAAACATGGTTTCATTGTTATGTTTAAAGGGTTTGAGCTTGGAATACCTATCTGGGTATAACATACATGCACCTCTGCCAGACAATTATACAATCTTAAAGGAACTATTGGATATATGCGAAGAATTCTCTCAAGAATTTATCACTGGCTGATCTGATGATAATGAGAATAGTTTTGCAAAAAGGCAAGCATTCGAAGGAGATTTTTATTTTCGTGATTAGCATTCTTCTTTAGGATTTACCAAATAATTCTTTCACCCAGATACATATCTCCGAAATAAACATGGCTTTTTTGACTGCCGTGTCGCTGAAAGGGTTAAATGTGTTTTGTCACATGCTGATGGTTCAGGTCATGCGCTGCTACTTCGTCATGATGAATATTTGATGGAAAGGCGCTTACCCCATTAGGCGACACCTAGCGTACTAACTAAAAACCATCTCGCATATCGCCTGGCGAAGAGAATTGTGACACCGGGTAAATTTCTATTAACCTCCAGCCTGGCGGTAATTTGGCTCATTGGTATCAGTGCGCCTTGGGTGCCTCAGGATGATGCGACTCTATTAAGTGGCTTGCTGCACGACAGCTATTTTCAACCCACTCTGACGTAGGTTTTAATACTACACACCGGTTGCCATGGCAATGCTTTTAAGGTTTTTGTGACTGTCTATAAAGACGGTGTCCATATAGTCTGTTTATCCGGCAGCCATTTAATGGGTTTTGTGAAGCAAGCAGCCTGTCCAATACAATGCTATAGTTAGACGGAACGACATTATGTTTTCGACCTTCTTCCCTCGGGTTTCGAGTACTCATTTCCCACGGGGGCAAACCTGAACATCAGTTCACTAAAGGAAAGTTATATGTGCAGTACAGAGATTTATTTCCTGCACCAGTCGACCGGACGCCTGTCAGTGCCTGGTTGTACAACCACCAATTGATAACATGTCAAAAATAACAAAAACACATCAATGACCCAAGGAGCTAGCGATTTAAAGCTACGTTCAGTTGTGAGGTCATTCATGCATTCTTGCCCAGAAAACTGAGTGGCAATCGCCATCGGTCATCTATTATGCCAGGGCTGCCCACGCATTTAGTTCGGGAATTAAATGTCAGCACAGAAGCAGTTTAAGATTAAAAATCAACCAATTGAATGCGTTCCAAGTTCGCTATTCTTATATATTAATCAACCGTTCAGTATAATAATAATATTAATAATAACAATAATAATAATAATAATAATAATAATAATAATAATAATAATAATAATAATAATGATAATAATAATAATAATATTTATACTCTCCATACTCTATGCATTAGTTGGGACTTTTGAAAGTTTGTAAGGGGAGAAAATCTTTGCTTTTCTTTCGGAAAATCATTCTTATTTGATCAATATATTGTGTTGGTTGAAAGCTGAAAATAAACCAATATTCCTATGAGAATATGCTTATTTTACATTTACTTCCAAAACAGATTTCCCTGACCTACTTTTCCACAAACTAGTACATGTATTCACAAATTATGGCCTCATGGTATCCGACTTAACATCTTCCAAAATTCATTTATGTACTTTATCAACCACATCTAAAATAGCTCCGTGAATATCTGCAGTTAATTTGCAATTCTTCTGATAGGTTGTCTGTGTACGAATGATTTGCTGCGCACAGCTTTCACAATTTTTTGATAAATGATTAATGAGAAAGCGTAAGCAGTCGTGATAAAATCACTCCAAACCAGTGAATTTATTTTCTTGTTTGGTTTCATTGGTAACCCAGTAATCGCTGTGTACATAGTCATCGTCACTATTTACCATTCTGTATTACTAACCCACAAGCATCTGAAACGCAATTATGGTTTGACACTAACGAATATATCTTGATAACAATACAATATATTAAGAAGCATTTAATTGAATATTGTTCTACCTATCAGATGTAACAGTTACTTTTAAGGATTTTTCAAATATCATTTATTTCATGAGTTATATTCATAGTTGTAAGACCACGTGCTCACTCGGGATGCACATGGTAAAGACTGGGTGCTGACTAAACTGTAGAACCAGGGAAGAGACTGACTAACCATACGTTACTGTCAATCTCCGTACATGCCTCATTTATTCGAGTCAAAATAGAGTTGGACCTAGAACAAAATTCACAAATTGAAACAGAAAACATATTTTGGTAACAAATGCTTTAGTAGGACTCCCTCCACTACCAAATAAAAAAGTTTACCGATTTTCCAGTCCCGGAAAGGGGTTAATTTGCATGAATTCAAAATGGTAATGAAATTCATGGTAATGGAAGGCCCCTGAGAGTTCCTTCACGTTATTAGGTAGGAGAAACTGTCCTGATGTAGTGGATTCGTTTGGGGTTTGACATTAGTTCTCTCATTATTCATAGTTGATAGAGTTATGGCGTCACTTTACCTCTCAATGACGTTGTTTTACATTACAGAAACATCTCAGAACAGTTTTATAACCTACTCTTGTATCTACTTGTAAACATGTATACGTTGTCAATTAGGTACTAGATAGACCGCCCTGAAGTTCAATTATGGAGGCCATTTTGGATTTATGTAAATCAACTCCTTTCTTGGAAAGGAAAATAGGCCAACTATTTTTGGTAGTTAAGGAACCCCTGATAAAGCATTTGGCATCAAAAAACCTTTTGTTGCGATATGTTCTAGTTAAGTCATTTCATCGTAGATTTATTGGACTAAATTTGTGTTCGAATCAGGCCCTGGTGCTGTAGTGAGCAGAGCGAACAGTCGACGCATAATTCATTAGCCCACTCTAATCCTATATTTTCTAATCCTATATTTTCGTATATTTTTACCTGTTACGTTAGCTAACTTTATTTTCACTGGCTCACTTCCGTATATCTATATGCTTTGTAAGCTGTTTCAACACATTTACCCTGGTTTTCTTGTGTTATGAGGTCTTTCTTATCCTTATTTGATGTAATTATATCTATTTTTGTGTCCAGTTTGACACACCTACATAGACTCCTTTGTATATGTGTGATTCTATATTGTATCTCTGTCACAGTCAATAAAGATACATACATACACTCGGCAACATAGTGTCACGTAGCCTTTTACGTACAACATACTTCTGTACCCAACTAAATAAAATAAGCCTATTCTTATCATTCAACTTAATATCATTAAATTGTATTCTATAGATTTTGGAAAAGGTTAACTCCAAAATGTGCAAAGAGGTGCAAATTCGGCGAGGTCTATTAAGCAATTGTTGCAAAATACAAAGGCTCAGAGTCAGGACGCTATATCTTCATGCACGTTTGTCAGGAGGCTGGGTTTCTATAACGGCGATTATTGTCCTTTAATATGGCGTTTTTTGGCGAATGCCCATCAACGCCAAATTAAAGATCGCATAAAAATATGTCTACATAAAGATGGCTTTGTTCTGACTGCTCCAGACGCCAAAATAAATACAGAGAAAAAAACTTTTTTCAAAAAAACGCCAACTTAAGTATACGCCTAATTAACCAGTTATACATACTGCAATACATCTCTGATTCGGTATTGTGTTGATTGCCACTCTTTCTACAAAATCATGCTAAAATCGTGAACATCGGAAAATGGGTCATTGTGCACTAGTTGTGGTTGCCCTTCTTAATTGCCAGTGACGCCCTATGCCTCCTATAACTCAACATGTTTCATCAGCCCGGGGGGGGGGGGGGGGGGGGGGGGGACACTCAGGTACACCTTCGTTACGTATTTCGCGGAGGAAGGGGTCTTTTTTTAGACCTCCGCATGTCCGCGATTTTGTAAAAGAAGGGTACTTTTTTGTACCCAGGTACGAAGTATGGGGGTCAAAATCCCCTTACAATCCACGAAATATACCCGGCTCTGACGCCTAGTGACTACCGAAGTGACTGGGCTTCCGAGTTTGCTGCCGCTAAACTAGCAGAGGATTATAAAATCTTAAGTTAGAATACTTGTTCCCGTTCATCCAATGTCTGTGTTTTGATAAAAGAAGGGGAGTTTATTTAGTGGAAAAAATCAGCGTTTTTATTAAAATAAGGGTGCTTTTTTGGCCAGAAATCAGTGCTTTAGGGGTACTTTTTAATTTTGTTAACGAACGTATGCACCCCCCTAAATACCAAAGTGCCCCCCCCCCGGGTTCATTAGATACTGAGCACTTTCACACCAGCGCCTATGTGTGTGTTGAGAGACCCATTAGTGTGAATAGAACAACTAGGAGCCAAGGGATGGGCGACGAACAATTTATTAACTACTAACAGACATACTATACAAAATACACAATACGCCTCATAGGACGTGTAAAGCCGTTAAGTTCAGCATACTGTACACTAACACACAAACGCCTAGTAAGACGTGTACTGTTGGTATGGTGAAGCAAAATTGCAACAATGTATCTTTTAAACTGTAACAAAGTAACAAGTCTTAATCTAATTACTCCTGTCTTACGACCCACACTTGTCCACACAGTCCATGTCGAAGCAATGTAAAACGCAACAAACTTGCACAGCTATTCGCTACAATGTATCAGTCTCGCACTCAATTTGCACTGTGTCTCGAACGCTACAAAATAACCCGCGACCGCGCGACCTATAAGCGTGTCACCCGCTGGCAACAAAGTAACGCTCGCAAGACCAACTCCATTAACCCTTTGCGCCTCCCGTTGAAGGTTTAGAGCCGATGAAGTTTGAAGCTGACTCCTAAAACAAACAGGGTGGGTGGGTGGGAAACTTTCGGAAGGGCAATGTAAACCGCTCCCGGTCTGAATCAGCTCGCAGCGTTCCGAGTCTGATTTCTGAGTGACTAAAGTTATTAGAGTCCCGCTGTGACTCAAGGGCTAATTTGGAACAGCGCATCAACCGCTCGCGCCAACCACCACGCGCCTGCTGTGATTGGCCAGTGTCCCTGTCAAGAGTGTCACGGCATGCACCGTGCTGCCTCCGCTGCGCCGCGATTGGGCCTGTCGGCACCGACTCCTCCCCGCCACGTGGCCGGGCTGGAGTTGTTCGTCGGCCACCCCAATGCTCCGGAATGCGATCCATTCCACTCACATTAGTGTGAATAGAACAACTAGGAGCCAAGGGATGGGCGACGAACAATTTATTAACTACTAACAGACATACTATACAAAATACACAATACGCCTCATAGGACGTGTAAAGCCGTTAAGTTCAGCATACTGTACACTAACACACAAACGCCTAGTAAGACGTGTACTGTTGGTATGGTGAAGCAAAATTGCAACAATGTATCTTTTAAACTGTAACAAAGTAACAAGTCTTAATCTAATTACTCCTGTCTTACGACCCACACTTGTCCACACAGTCCATGTCGAAGCAATGTAAAACGCAACAAACTTGCACAGCTATTCGCTACAATGTATCAGTCTCGCACTCAATTTGCACTGTGTCTCGAACGCTACAAAATAACCCGCGACCGCGCGACCTATAAGCGTGTCACCCGCTGGCAACAAAGTAACGCTCGCAAGACCAACTCCATTAACCCTTTGCGCCTCCCGTTGAAGGTTTAGAGCCGGCAAACATTAATCCCCAAGTATTTATTTAGCTTGAGGGTGAGTAGGGGTCCCCGCGCGGGAAACCAAGCAACGTGCAGCGCGCCGCCTCGCGTCCATGCCTGAAAAGTAACCGCGCACCGCTTCACTTCTCCAGCCCCCTAGTTGCTGCAAGTCCGTGAAGGCCGCCCCCTGCCTGAAAGCAAGCGTACAGGCCCCCCTGCGCAGCGAGTGGAAAGTAAAGGCTTTGTCCCTCACACCCAAAGCGCAGAGCAAGCACCTAAGCCACTCCCGAGCGAGAGCTATGGTGAAGCCCCCCCTCTTCCGCGGGTGAGCCCCCGTCCCCTCGCCCGGGAACGAAAACAGCGGAGTAGACCCGGGTGCACCCTCGAGGAGCCCCCGGAGCGCGTCAAGCCGAGCCACTGGGCAGGCCCCTGACCCGGGACACGCCAACAGCGGTACCCAATAGCCCTGAGTGGTCTGTTGGCAGTTCTTAGCCCACTTCAAGTGGAAACTGCGGGAGCTGCCGTCCTCCCTGACATCCGCCAGTGTTGGAAGCCGAGTGCGATCAAACGTGTGTAAAGACACAGGCACCAGTGAGGATAGCCGTGCCATAGTATAAAAAGTGACCGCCAGCAGCGCTGCAAACACCCGCCCCCTAGCACCCAAGGAATCCGCCAAAACGCAGGCACGCTGTAGGAGCTGTAAGGGGAAGGGAGGGGCCACAATAGGCAGGTGTCGCAGCGTAAGAGGAAGTGCTCTCTTCCACAAAAATACCTGAGGATCCTCGAACGCCTCTGTCGTAAACCCGCGTAAAAAATGCAACCTGCGAACAGAAGAAAAAACGTTCAGCACAGACTTAGGGCTGCTGTACGAACGAAGGAGGAATTCGCCGAAGCAAACCAGTCCTTGTGGCCGCACCGGGAAATCCTGAAACTCAAAATGCAACGAAAAAGCGACAAAAAGCAGCGCATGCGACCGATGATTAGCCCTCGTGCCGGGCCTAAATGCCTGCGCGCGTCTGGCACGTGCCGCCTCTCTGAGTCGATCTGCATCTGAAAACATAAAAGATATATATATAAGCAAACCACCTACAACTCGCTAGCAAGTTCGAAACTGTCTGCCGACACTCTGACCCTAGTGGCCCCAGCCAGCTCCGAGTCCCTCTCAATCACTTTCCTCAGTCTATCCACCGTATGCGCCCTCGACAGGGCGTCCGCCTTACCCATCAGTACCCCTGCACGATGTGTGGCATGCAGTTCCAAGTCAAAACAAGCACACCACTGAAAAATCTCTCGGGCACAATGTTGTACATACGGGTCCCTTGATCGTCCCGTCTGTACCGCGAGCACCGCGTTGGTGTTATCGCAAAACACCCTGACCCTTTTCCCGGTCCAGTCCGCTGCCCACGTCTTGAGGGCCACCACAATGTTAAGTAGCTCCAAATGAGCTATCGGATGCTCCTCTCGGAGCACTGCTGGGGGAAAGACCTCCGAGTAGAATTGATCTCCCGTGAAGGCCCCACATCCCCGTAAGCAAGCGTCCAGTTCCAGTGCCTCCTGGCACTGGACTTCGCGCTTCAGCATGATCCGTACCCCGTTGTAATGGGGTAATAAATCCGCGATCCGTCTAAACCCGAGGGAGAGAGTAGTGTATCCACGTTTGGGTGCCTCCCTCAAGTTCTCGAGTATCCTGTTCGTGAACAGGCGTGCTGGTTTCGTGACGCTAGCTACAAACTGCAAGAGCCCGAAGAGGCTCTGTATCTCGCGTTGCGTTGCTCTAGTTCTACCTCCCCACTCTGCCACCACCTTTCCTATCTCCTGTAGCTTCTGTGGTGGTATCGACATCTCCATAGAAACCGAATTGTACAGTATGCCCAGCCATATCATTGACTGAGCTGGAGGGCACACTTTGTGCTCGGCCTCCACGATGCCTAGCTCCCGCATGACGGATTGCAAACACCCCAGTGCGTTGTCTGCCTCTGCGATGGTTGCCTCTGCCCCCCCGAAGTCATCGAGGTAGGGTCGCGAATGGTAACCCTTAATAGCATGAATATGACTGATAGCCTCTGATGTTCGTTGCATGAACATCGCTGATGTCCTGAGGCCGAACGGGGGGCAGAGGTCCATGTAAATATTGCCCCCATGTTGAAAGCCCAGGATCGGCCAGTCCCCTGGGTCCACCCGTAGTTGTCGATAGCCGCGTGCCAAATCTGTTTTATACAGATAAGCACCGCTACCTAAATGCAGCAGCCTGTCCACCATGTAATCCGCGGTGGGTAGGTGAATGGTCGCTGGCCCGTCGATGTAAACATCCGAGTTTACGCCATCGTTGACTGACGCGCCCCCTGGCCATGAGAGGTCCATGATCACGCGTCTATGTGCCGAATCCCGCTTCGGCCTCGTCATCAGGGGGCTGATGTGTAGATTAGTTACTGGTGGGCCCTGAAAAGGGCCTGCTAATGCACGATGTCCCAATTCAGTGGCAACGTAAAATGCCACATCCTCATCATGCTCGCGTGCCGATGCATGATTGTCGTGTGTCGAGACCAGCGGGGCGTCTCGATTGAAGTTCACCGGCCAACCGAACTCGAGGTATTCCACTATCTGCCGGTCTTTGTAATCCTGCAGATAATCCCTCCAAGCCCGCATACATAAGCCGCTCGGTACCGGTACCCGAGCCCTGTTGTAATTGAACGTCTGCGTCGCCACCACCGTCCGGAATATGTCCCTAAGCGATGCATTGTATCGTTCGTCATACACTGCCGCATACTGTCCCTCGCTGCCCTCGCATACATTGTTTCGAACCTGAGTATTTCCCGAATTCGCACTAACTTGCACTCCGGGCGTCCTCGTGGACTCGGACCCTTCTATCGCACCGTCTATTCCCTCCATGCTCCCCGGGACACCCGTACCTGTGCCCCCTTCTGACAGATTGTTTTCCGGAAGCCTGCCTACTCCCTGGGCTTCACGTTTTTTGACGAATCGTTGGCTTTTCTCATGCATTCGTCCTCCGGATGTCGGCACAATGCCGTCCTCGCCCGAGCACAATACGCGCATGCATGTGTGAATGGCGCATGATCTCCTGTCTGCGAGCACTCGCGTGTCTGATACGGCATGCAACACCTCATATTTGCTGAGGCAGGTGTCAACGGGGGCCGTGTATTGTCCTTCAACTCCCTTCGTTGCGGTAGCGCTGCCCTAGAGTATGTGAAGCGCATTTTACTTATCCTGCGCTCATCGTCCCACGAGAGTATCCCCGATTCGACGTCCACTCCAACCAATTGGTAAAAGGCCCTCGCATTTCCCCAAGAGAAATCCATCGCGTCTTGCATTATATCCTTTAACAAATCCTTCATTATAGTATAGTCGAACTTGCTGCGTGGATTGTCAAGCATCGAGTGAAAGCCAAACACGAACTCTTCTATACGAAGATCCGCGTATGCGATGTTTTTACGCTTCCCATCAACGACGCGGTTAATGTAAAAATGCGGCCAGTCAATTGTTTTAAGCACTTTGTCAGTGGTAGTCATCACTGAACCAGACTTCTTACCATGTTTCTTGTCTCTCCCCAGCCCCTGTGGTGTTTCGTCGTCCGAATCCTCTGTGCCGAGTTGTGCCAGTCTCTCTGCAGCCCTACGCATGAGCCGCCTATCTTTTCGCAGTGTTTCGGGTGAGGCCTGTTCGGAGTCCTCCCCATTTGCTGTATCATCGTTTATGTCCTCCCCTTCTGAACTATCCGTGTTCTCAGGGGATGCTTCTGCTGCCGTTTTGCTGTGTTTTTCCGCCCTCAACTGGCGTAGTTCTTCGGCCATTTCTGCCATCTGCGTTTGCAGTGTGGTCAGGAGCGGTAACATGTTGCTGTTGCCGTCCTCAGTAGCCTTGTCTATCCTCGCCTGTCTACAGTGCTTTCCCGTCGGTGGTTTATGAGACACCCCGCACTGCTTGCACATATATGCCCTCGGCATTATTTCGTATTGTCCTGTGCCGGAATAATTGAAAAACTTTCGGAAGGGCAATGTAAACCGCTCCCGGTCTGAATCAGCTCGCAGCGTACCGAGTCTGATTTCTGAGTGACTAAAGTTATTAGAGTCCCGCTGTGACTCAAGGGCTAATTTGGAACAGCGCATCAACCGCTCGCGCCAACCACCACGCGCCTGCTGTGATTGGCCAGTGTCCCTGTCAAGAGTGTCACGGCATGCACCGTGCTGCCTCCGCTGCGCCGCGATTGGGCCTGTCGGCACCGACTCCTCCCCGCCACGTGGCCGGGCTGGAGTTGTTCGTCGGCCACCCCAATGCTCCGGAATGCGATCCATTCCACTCAGATTGTAGTGAAAGTAAACTGCCTTGCCATTGATTACTCGGCTATCAATATATGACTTTAAATGATTATTATACTGGGATATTTTTCTCTTTTTCCCCTGCACTTGTGTGTGTGTGTTTGCGCCACAGCCTCATAAGGATAAGAGTATCTAGTGTCGCGTAGCTGTGTGTCATTAATACCGTTGCCATGGCAGGATGGGTGATGATTAGGAGTTGTTAAGCCATTAACCTAGCTTCAGGCGGCCTTCCTAGCGAGACAAAACCATAAATTGATGGCCATCGGTAAACTGTCCTCGTCCGCGGGGCTATTTCTATCCTGAACTACATTAATCTAGCCCCGAACAGTCCACGTGCCGTAAAGACATTAACCCGCTTATGCTTAAATTAATTTTTGGGCCTAACAGGTATCCAATATTATCTTGATGTGAAGCGGAAACTGAAAGGGTTAACGTTGTTTGTTAGAGTTTGGAGGGTGGCAACTAACGTCAAGCTAAAGCAAACTTGTCTTTCGTGTGAGCATTTATGAATGACTATCCAGTATGATAAGATTCATGGTTTCGACAATCAATTCACAGGAAGCTAATCTACAGCACCGACATTTAATTCCTGCACTAAATGCGTGGGCATCCCGGTCATAATGCACGACCGTATGCCCGATTGCTACCCAGTTGCCTTGGCATGGATGTATAGATGACCTTATAAATAAACGTAGCTTTTATTAGCAAGCTACATGTTTTGTTGATGTGTTTGGATTATTTTATTGACATCTTACCATGGCTTTTTATACAACCAGGCATTGTCAGACGTGCGGTCGACTGGTGCTGGAATTAAATGCCTGTACTGTACAGATGTGCAGAAGGGAGTAGCTGGACAAAACTATCCTGAAGTGTGTGTGCATTGTAGTGTTGAGATCGCATTGTATGGTTATCGTATGTTATTATACCTCACGTGAAGATTCTTGATTCTGGTTGGTCAAGGGCCATGAATTAATCGTCATGATTTCATCACTCCTTAGTGACAGGCTGTTGTCCTTAACAGCTTATGCAATAGTTGAATAATTCACGCCATGAAATAGTTGAATAATTACCGCTAGTCCGAAGAATAATGACCGCTATCCCGAACACCTACGGAGTTTGACGAGTGACCTACCGGTGAAACTAGTTCAACCAGGCAGACGACGAGTATTTATCCAAAATCTCTGGTGTTTGTAATTTTTCCCCCTTTTGTGTTTTGTATTTGTTCGGTATAGTAAAACAGATATGACATCCCTGTGGGGTTTCCGCCAGGAATAACTTCCACAGGGATGTCATATTTGTATAATATACCATCATCACTTTATATACATGTGAAACAGTGTGGTCTACCACAACGGCCAATTGGTGAATGTTACTGTACAAAACAGAATAAAATCAATCATGATTGAAGCCAGTGGTCCATCATACAGATAATTTCAGTTCATGGAGAAAACCCCAGACTTATCACAAGTCACTGGCACCATCCTCACATACCTGAAAGAGGATAGGAATATTGACCTTGTGCTTCAACCAATCACAGCTAGCAGGCAGAGTGATATGCGTTAGACCACCTCAGCCTTGGAGTCAGCCCTATTACTGTAGAGCGACGTGAGGCATTGTGCAGTGAAATGTAGTTGGTGTGTACGGTGACAGTTATTGTAAGATACATCACTTGTAGATACCATGTCCTAGTTGATATCTCGCATATCTTTGTGTTTGAAGAGTTTTTGTAATTCTACAAAGATGGTAAATAATTGCTAGCATGATAGCAATAGTATCAGGCATACAGGGAAGATCAGATACTAGTATATGCCTTTTTAAGCACTTTAATGGTGGAAAACAGCACGATTTTCTAGGGACCAGATAGCAGTACCTCTGACTAGGCGTGTGTCCATAAATGCAAGTTTCAACCCAAAACAGTGACTAGAGTAATAGAAATATAGGCTTGGTAGGAAGCTGAAAGATTGTTTTACCTTAATTCTCTGCAAAGAACATCAGAGACGGTATTGTGATGAGAAAGTGGAGGCCACTAGAGGTGCCTGCAAATGAAGAATGGGATATTGAATATCAGAATGTGGTCCACAAAACTCACCATTCAAAAATACTTAACCTACATGTAGCTCATGAGACCCTTTTAGCAGGGCATTTACATATCAACACAATCTATCATAAAATTCTCAATCACTTCTATTGACCTCATCTCAAATCAGATGTGCCTCATAGGTCTTCTCATACATGGCAAATGATGGGTTAACGCAATCATGATAAACCAAAAGCTCATCCGCAACCAATACCAGCATCTCGTTAACCTTTCAGTGGAGTACCAATAGACTGTTCCAACCATTAACCTAAAACTAAATCTGGTAATCAGTAATTTAATACTAACAATCATATGTGCTTCAACAAGGTTTCCTGAAGATTTTCCCATAAGGAACATTAAAGTAAGACCCGTTGTAAAGGCCTTGATGAAATTCTTTGCATTTGTTGACATGCTCAAATTAATTCAATCTGACCAGGGTTCAAACTGCACGTCATAAACCTTTTAACAAGTAATGCATATATTAAATATACCTCATTAGAAATCTGCTTATCACCCTGAAAGTCAAGGGGCATTAGGCATGTTTCACCAAACACTGATGAATATGAGGAGGATATATTGCACTGGTTCAGAGAACTGGATAGGGGCATTCACATGCTTTTATTCGCAATCAGAATTTTTGCAAGATTCACTTAGTTCCAGTCCTTGTAAGTTAGTATTGTCATTGGATCAACGAAATTACTCAAGGGAAAACTCCTTTCTGAAAGTGACACACATTCCAACCATTTAGAATACTAGTATGTGTTCGATGTTTGTAACAAGTTGCAAATGCCTGGGAATTTAACTGCTACCGTCAAATTCAGAGTCAGCTCGAAGACAACTTATGATAAGATCCCTAGAAAGTGACATATGGGACCACGTCTTTGGTCTCTTGCCACTCCCAGGTAAACCCTTACAAGCTGGATAGTGTTGTTCTTACACAGTTGAGAGAAATCTAAGTGATCTCAATTGTAATCAACAACCCGGTAGTAATAAACAGAGTGTTGATTCTGTTATTCAGTCAGTCAGTGTAATAAACTCTGTTTCCCACGAAAGCTACGCTATAAATGAAGGTGTTGATGAGTTAGGAAAGCCTAATCCAGGTCAAACAGTACTCATGAACTATTTTATCCTACAGAATCTGGATGACTTACTGTATAACTGGTTAATTTGGCGTGGTTTTTTAATTTGGCGTTTTTTGGCGAATGCCCATCAACGCCAAATTAAAGATCGCATAAAAATATGTCTACATAAAGATGGCGTTGTTCTGACTGCTCCAGACGCCAAAATAATACAGGGAAAATACTTTTTTGAAAGAAAAAGCCAACTTAAGTACACGCCACATTAACCAGTTATACAGTACTCTCAGGTTAGGATCCAACACAAGATGAGGAACTGAAACAACTGTTTCATGAATACAAGAATATATTTAGTGAATTTACTACCAGAACTAATACTATTAGAACTATCATGATATTGAAGTCTCAAAACCAAACTCCCATCAAACAACATCCGTACCAAATGAATCCTTCTTAACGACACAATCTCAATGGAGATTGGATATCTTCTTGAGAAAAGGACCTTATTGAACCCAGCAGTAGTGACCTAAATTCTTCCTGGATTTCTAGGCCCAAAGCCAGATTGATTGTACAGAATGTACACTGACTAGAGAAAGTGATCAGATTGTATCTGTACCCTTGCCAAGGATTTGTGAATATGTGACTAAGTTCAACTCCTTGAAGGGGTTTTGGCAGGTACCTCTCACATACATTGACGGAAATCTCTGCCATGGTCTCACCGGATGGATTTTATCAATACAAAGTGATATTATTTAGAATGAAAAATAAGCCAGCTTCATTCCAACGTCTCGTCAACAACGTCATCCCTGGTTTGGATCAAAGTAACGGTTAAAATGACAATGTCATTTGCATCATGATGGGTGGAAAATTCTATTTGAGGATTTTTTCCGGAGAGAAAGTGATGCAAATCTAACCATCAATCTATCTAAGTGTGGATCTTTTAGGAGTGTGGTGAATTTTCTAGGGCATTTGCATGATAGGACAGGATCAAGTACGACCCATTGATCCAAAAGGGAATGTTATCGCTGAATTTTCCATTCCCTAGGAAATGCTAGAATTAATGTCTTTTCTCGGCATGGCATAATATTACAGGAAATTCTGTCCAAATTTTCCATTTATTTCAGAACCAATTACCAAGTTGGTATGTAAAAATTCAGAACCTGTCTCAGATTAAGAATGTAACTTTGCATTTGAGAAACTAAAGACCATACTCAAGAGCTCGCCTACTCTGATGGCACCAAACTTTGACAATCCATTCAAACTGGCAGTTGTAGTCAGGTGCAAATTCCAGAAAAGGGGCTCCGTTAAGGCTATTGAGGCATTTTGTGGTAAAACTCGGTATCTAGTGTTTCTAACCTAATCTGAGGGTGCTGAATCTGAAAATCACGGATACCAAGCTTAAATTTTGGTTTTTAGTGTCCTAATCGCCATTTTTGGGTGATTTGGGCACTTTTTTGTATGTTAATTTGCATAATGTGTCATTTTTTTTAGACCAGTGTCAGATCATGGCAAATGAGGTATCAAATTGAAGCTCCCCACTGTGGGAGTTCATTCATGTGTAGTTCCGGTACTTTTAATGGTTGCCATGGCAACGATAGCCAAGAATTAATCAAAAACAGAGAAAAAATGCTCGTTTTTGTAATTTGTGTGATATTTAAGTGCGATTTATCCCCAATCAAAATATCTAAGGGCATCAGTTTGTTTATCAAAAACTTTCTTGGTCTTTTCTTGATCAATTCATGGCAATTTTATATGATTAAAATATTTTGGGTATGAAGTACAGTCCTTTGAAAATTACAATATTGCAAATGTGGAGTCTATCCACAAAATGGCTTAAAATGAGTTATTTTATCAGATCAGTGTCAGATCATGGCAAATGTGGTATCATATTAAAGCTCCCGACTGTAGGAGTTCATTCATGTGTATTTTGAAAATTTTCAGTGGTTGCCATTGCAATGGGAGCCAAATATTAATCAAAAACAGGGGAAAATGGTCATTTTTGTAATTTTGTGTGATACTTAAGTGCGATTTACCCCGAATGAACATACCTCAGGGCATCATTATGTTCGTTAAAAACTTCCTTGCTCTTTTCTTGATCAATTCATGCCAATTTGATATGATTAAGATATTTTGGGTCTGAAGTACAGTCCTTTGAAAATGACGATACCGCAAATGTGGAGTCTATCCACAATATGGCTTCAAATGAGTCATCTATTCAGATCAGTGTTAGATCATGGCAAATGCAGTATCAAATTTAAGGTCTAAACCATGGGAGTTCATTCATGTGTAGTAATGGTACACTTTTACTGCATGGGCATAGCACTGGAGTAGATCATCCTGTAGGTTATTTCTCTTATAAATCCAACCAACATCAGAGAAATTACTTTACTATTGAAAAAGAGGGCTTTCCTGTCATTCTGTCAATTAGGCATTTCTAAGTTAACATGACTTACTGTCAAACCAATCCCTGTCGTCTATGACCAAGATTTCATCTCCATTATCAACAAGATGATAAACAAAAACAAAGATTGGTGAGGTGGATTTTATACTTACAAGAGTTTAGTATTGAAGTGGGACACATTACATTTAACGATAATGTAATTTCTGAACCAGTAACAAGAGCATACAGTTTACAGTGGTTAGAAGTTTCATTAATAAAACATTTTTTCCTTTCAGGAGCTACATGCTGCTTTTTCCAACCATGCCATATTCATATTAATCTCACACAGTCAGTGCGCTTTTGCATGATCGGGTTAACAGGAAAGACTGAATGTCACACAACGCAATAACACTATTATATATAATGCATTGTAATGCTTGCCCTAGGTGTCGCCCAGGCTTCGTGAACTTACTCGGCAAAGACCTGGTTATTATAACAGGTATGTGACATGACAGATATTTACTTAACCATTTGACATCTTTAGACATTAGTTGATGCTTTTTTTTTTATATAAAGTAAGACAGAAACAGTATCTTCCTAGCAGGGTTAAAGACGCAAGGGGTAAAAAATGAAAAGAAAAAACAACAACACAAAACATACATAGTGCATTCAAAGGGAGCACCTATCTACAATAATGAACCGAATGTACCGGGAACCTTCAAATGACACATACTAGTATGTTGCGGAAAGATCGATATGAAGGCAATGATCTCAGTGATAGAAATAATGTGAGACTAACACGTTATTTCAAATTTTTGTACCATTCAAATCTTATAACCATATCCTTCGAAATCTTTGTTGAAAATGAGGGAAAAGTGCATTTCTCAACTTAGATTATAAACTTTTGCATAACAAACTCAAAGTTAGGAAAATGTGATACCCTTCCCTACTCCCAGCCCTCAGCTTCACATATGCCAAATCCCGGGCAAATCGATCGATTGATGTCGATCTGATAACAACCATAATGCATGTCTGAATTGAAATGCAACATTTCCTACTTTATGTGTTGCCCATGTGTGGTCCAATAATATTTGGCCTCTTACTCTGCTCACACAACTATTGCAATGACTGCCTCTCGTATGGGAGCATATTAAGCAGCCCTGGTGCGAGGGTGCCGCATCTAATCACGTAGAGTGGCCCATTGGGCGAATGTTCCATTAGTCCCTCAGGAGATCGTTATGACAGTTGTCGTTGAATTATACGTGAGCCGTGCTAACTCTCAGCGAGTTTGTCTCAGAGAAGGAACCAGTGAATAGGAGCCACAGGAGAGTTCTGAGATTTTCCAACGTGTGGGACACTTTCACGTATATATTTTTCTCCTTACGATTTCTTCTTTATCTGTATTACTGGTCTAGCATGACTTTATTACTATGATTTACACCAATGAATTAAACATATTAAATTCACGAAATATAAATATATAATTGTGACGCTATATGTTTAATCTCGTCAATGAGATGCCTGCTATGATATCAGTGCTAAGTTGCAACTGGAACCTGACATATAGACATGATGATGACTTTTAAATACGTGATCGGTCAATCATATCTAAAGGGGATTGAGAAAAAAATAACTGCTAGTTAAAAAGCTTTATTCTCACGAAAAACATTGATTGAAAATGCTACTCAAACTGAAAGTATATCATACAGTAAGTGCTTATAGTTCGACTTGTTACATAACCAGTAAGCAAAACTGGCTTATGTGAATAAAGAGTATACATCTTGAAGGACAGCATTCCTAGAATAATGTTTTGATATAATGACATATTTTTGTAAAGAAAACACCTGCGATACTTCAGATGAATAAGCATCAACGTTGATCATGGCATAATGATGAGCTATCACTGTACGTATGCAGAGACGAAGGCAGACAACCCCCCCCCCCCCCCTCCACCAATGACGCTGCCATCAGGTACACCATACTGCAAACCCTTCGGCAACTTTCTGGAACTTTGATCTCTCAATAAGGAATTGCTCTGACAGAGGCACTCATATAATGGATCTCCAACCAGAATTCGTGATTCCACGCCATATGCAATCACGACCCATGACGTACCGGTGCTGCTATAGAGGTCTGTTTGGGTATGTTGATGTTGAGGCTGACGTTACGCCCACTCCGTTATTCCACGCCACATGCCATCACGACCCAGGACATACATCTACTGGTGCTGCTTTAGAGGTCTGTCTGGGTATGTTCATGTTGAGGCTAACGTGACGCCCACTCCGTTATTCCACGCCACATGCCATCACGACCCAGGACATACATCTACTGGTGCTGCTATAGAGGTTTGTCTGGGTATGTTGATGTTGAGGCTGACGTGACCCCCACTCCGTTATTCCACGCCACATGCCATCACGACCCAGGACATACATCTACTGGTGCTGCTTTAGAGGTCGTCAAGGTGCAGCGCCTTTCTTACTCGAGTGACCTGTTCTCAGGCATCACGAAATATTCAGACTATTTCATCAAAAGATTTCCTAAGATTTCCTTTGGGGTACTGTTTATAGCTTTCACCTGGTACGTATTCTGCGATCAAAAGTCCATATATTCTAGGAGGTATACCACAGTACACCTGAGAACTGACTGGTGGCAAATTAGCCCAGGTAATAGAAAAGAGGACATCAATTAACCTATCATTCGGTTTGAGTGAATGAGAGTATCAAGTATCCATATGCCCTAACGACGATACAACGAATAGGTAGCTCGTTAGAAACATTGTAAAATATTCACCACTGATATTAAACCTGAAAACATCCCATTGAAATTATTTACCAATTACTATCATCTTAAAATGCTTATGGGGTTAATCTATTCAACTCAGCTTTTATTTGACAACTCGAATATTTAACTGCTTCTATTTGACAACTCAGTCTATACCAAGTATATATTGCCTGAAAGGTGGTGCTTTCTAACGGAGCTCCCATACACACTTATGGACAGAAGACCTTCACATTGCACAAATGGAGGAACGATTGAAACACACACGCACACAGAGAGAGAGAGAGAGAGAGAGAGAGAGAGAGAGAGAGAGAGAGAGAGAGAGAGAGAGAGAGGTATCCACAAACTTTAAAACCATTTCCTTCAGAACTTCTGGTGAAAATTAGGAAAAAACGGTTAATCTCTTTGACTCAAGTTTTCCCTACTCCGCTGTTATTTGACAACTCAGGTTGGTATATACCAAGTATATATTGCCTGAAAGGTGGTGATTTCTAACGGAGCTCCCATACACAATTATGAACAAAAAAACCTCACATTTCACAAATGAGGGGGAAAGATTAAAACAGAGAGAGAGAGAGTGTGTCGCGTTTTATTTTTACTCCGTCCAAACTTTAAAACCATTTCCTTCAGAACTTCTGGTGAAAATTAGGAAAAACTGCTTCTTTGAAATTTCAGATTCCATAACTTTTAAACAAAGTGAAAACTGGGAAAACTGAAACCCGTCCACCCAAGACACTCTCAGCCATGATTATGCCAAATTTCATGCACATATATTGACATTTGATACAGAGAAAAACGGGGTAAATTTGATATAGAGAAAAGAACCAAAACCAAAAAGTTTCCTGCTTGTGTACGAGCATATGGGAGCTTCTGTAATAGATGGTCTCTCACTATGGTAAGTGATAACCTAGACATAGTCTACATGGTTACGTTTGTTTTAATTAGACACTCAAAAGAGGGCTCACTTTACACGTAGGTGTTTACTTGTTGAGATTAGCTTTACCTCTATTTTCGAATTTTTCCGATCTTAATTCTATGATCATTGGCAGATACCTCATTTCCACTCTATGGCATCTGCAACATCAATCCAATCCTTATAGTGCGTAAACCTAACCAATTTCCTAATACCCAATCAAATGGAATCAGCTGAGTTTATGTGGAATAAGATAACATGACTAGAAAGGTTTGATAACAATCGATTACTAGCTAACGTTTTAGACCTCCTGTTGTGCATCATATTGAAACAAATTCATGCATTTTTTCATCAAATCCTCTGATTGGATGATAACATTAAGTCACTAATTATGATTATAGCAACAGCTGCTGCAGAATGATCATCTTAATCCCCTCACTGATACTGCTAGCCGGCCTCCTAGGCCAGATTCAGAAACGTCATTCCTTTTGGACCGGTGGCACTGTGGTATACTAGTGGTCAGTCGAGAACCTTACTGCATAAACAGACCCCTTCATCTGGCAAATGTCTGATCTAAGAAATCAAATCACTGCTCCCATGTCCTCATGTGGGTTTGAGATTAAATATGATACATACATCAAATGTCCACATTAGTGGGGTGTCCTTAAGATAGAGGGAATGCATTACATGATGAATAAGAGGGAAATTGTTTGGGACCGAAACAAGTGTCCACTATAGTGAGAGTGTCCATAATAGAGGGTTGTCTGGGATTCACTTTCAGGGGTTCCACTGTATATTTTCCACCAGTTTACAGTCAATACCCATGACCGCAAAATGCAAAATGATTCCAGAACACTCACCCTCTTACATCGCTAATCCCAGGCACCGTCGGCAATGCTTACGATTATACGCGGAATCCCGAATCTAATTAACTTGTTACGTCCACATTAGCTGTTCCCGGAGTCTAAGGCGATCAATGGTATGATACGCTGGGAAAGCCTGTCACATGGTAATGAGCGTGCAATCTAGACTGCAAATCCCACAGGCAATCAACATTCGGCATAATCCAAATCCCCTATCGATCCGTGGAGGTGGAGATCGGGAATTTATGGTAAGTGAGTGAGTAAGGCAAGTCCACAATAAAATAGCATCGAAACAATAGTATTGGGCAATAGGCGAGATGCAATAAAAAGGGTAGGAATTTGGCTTGTTGGAAAAAGTATGCGACACAATAGGTCATTTGATAGTGATTGGTGAACAGTAAAATGTCTGTCCTTATAAGAGTCTGAAGTATAAAGCAATTGGGTTATGCTGTATAGGTAGTGAATACACCACAACATCGCACATGGTATTGGCTCGAAATGTTGAGAAACGTTTTGTAGGTAACCTACGAAGGACAACGCGGCACTTACGTATCGACTGCTCATTTTCCCCAAGTTTTCCAGATAATAATGTACCTGTATCATGTTTCAAATCCAACTTTTATGTCGTTGCATTTTATTTTAAGGATTGACTCAGAGTAACAGGATATAGAGTTTATTTTCTCTCTATTACGAACAACCTCCGAGGCAAACACAGTAAAGAATCATGTACCTCGACCGTTACATCCTATTACACTACTATACAGTCCAGACAAGAAACGCCATAAGGCGCGTGTGTATGCTGAATGCCTTCTCGTACAGTACAGGAATTTAATTCCAGCACCAGTCGACCGCACGTCTGACAATGCCTGGTTGTATAAAAAGCCATGGTAAGATGTCAATAAAATAATCCAAACACATCAACAAAACATGTAGCTTGCTAATAAAAGCTACGTTCATTTATAAGGTCATCTATACATCCATGCCAAGGCAACTGGGTAGCAATCGGGCATACGGTCGTGCATTATGCCCGGGATGCCCACGCATTTAGTGCAGGAATCCAATGTCGGCGCTGTACGTGCTAACTGTGCAGGCCCGACGGCATACCGAGTCTGTTCGTTTTAGCTGTTGCATTCTTATTTACTGTTCCAAGTCCATTTTGTCATACTGCGCTGGATATTTACCTTGCGTGGTGATCCAGGCGTACGGGTGGGGATAGAAATATATTTTATTATGAACGTGCACAGTGAATCCAGAAAGACTTGATTCAAGAGGTGAAATATTGGATTGCGGGTGTAATATTTTGATAGGACACGCGAAGTTGTGCGGAGACATGGCGCCCGCGACCACACGCCAGCTTGAGAAGAAATAGGCCTATCTCACTAAACGCTAGAGACAAAAGCTGGTCATCTGAGGGAAAGTAGGTCGATGTGACCTAAGAACACATTGTATTATTCCGATGTATTTGTAAGAAGAGCATTGCTTCAGACCGCCATTGAACAGTGTAAAGAGCGCGTTTACACTCTTGAAGCCAGGGATACAAGATTATATTGATAGATGATCAGAATGGAACGTTTTTAAGCGTGAAACGGACGAATTGAAATGTTATTTATGTTGCCACGCCTAACGTTGCCTCCAGTAAAATTTCTAACTAGTATAAGTCTCTATTAAGAAGGCGCTATACGTTAGGCTGGAAATGCGAGCTAAGAATTGGCGCAAAAATGTCCAGAATAAGGATAGCAGGCGCAATCATTTCGGCGCTGAGCACCTGTTGACTTACTCTATACCAAGTCTTACTGGTCCATACTGGGTGGTTAATGTTTGTTTCTCTAGCACCTGAATCAACGAGTGAAGAATTATATCTAAGGATATATGAAAATAGTAATCGCATACACACCCATTCACGATACACATTTTCTTCGAAATATGGAGCTCGTCGAAGTTTAGTTTGGGATAGATTCGAGTTCTAATGATATATAGGATAGTTCAAAGAAAATTGTCTTCTAATGAATATATATATATATATATATATATATATATATATATATATATATATATATATATATATACATATATATATATATATATATATATATATATATATATATATATATATATATACATATATATATATATATATATATATATATATATATATATATATATATATATATATATATATTTATATATATATATATATATATATATATATATATATATATATATGTATATATATATATATATATATATATGTGTGTGTGTATATGCATATGTATATATATATATATATATATATATATGTATATATATATATATATATATATATGTATATATATATATATATATATATATATATATATATATATATATATATATATATATATATATATACATATATATATATATATATATATATATATATATATACATGTTTATATGTATATATATATATATATATATATATATATATATATATATATATATATATATATATATATATATATATATATATATATATACATATAAACATGTATATATATATATATATATATATATATATATATATATGTATATATATATATATATATATATATATATATATATATATATATATATATATATATATATATATATATATATATATATATATATATATATATATATATATATATATATATATATATATATATAGGTCCAATATATCATAGGCCCAACTAAATATCCACATTGCAAGTAAACACCTGGGAGATATGTAATCTACTATGTAGGCTACACATCAATTTGGTCCCGCGGATCTTTAATAATGCATATTCCCATTGAGCGCTATAAATCATCAATGCCTCTTCACTCGATGATCCAGCAGTTGTTTGTATACTTATATTAACATATCAATGTCCATCATAACTGCATTATCTAGTAGCAGTGGATACTTTCCTGTTGCGAACGCTGTTTGCCGAAAGATTAAGGCTGGCTGTGTGCTCCAATGACGAGAACACTTGATATCAATTCCACCTATTTAATATTAGTGACATGAGATACTAGTATGTTCTATTTGTTACGTTAATCATGTTCATCTGAGGGCTCATACCTTGTCTTATAATGTTGATTTTGAACAATCAAATAGGGGACTATGCCATAAGCTGACTCGATTAATCGAAGAGGTCTCACCATTAAAAATACACCAACCATAACAAAATATACCTTCCAGCAGGGTGTAAAATGTAGGAGGCAAAAACTGAAAATAGGCAAACAAACAAACAAAAAACTTTCATAGTGTTTTCAAACTATGTCCCACAATCTTTCATCTGGGACCATCATATTTTAAAAATGTGGAATAAACATCAACACGGAGGGATTTTATAACTAATTCTTTCGGATCTGTTGCTCAAAATGAACAAAAAACATTTTCTATTATTGACTTCTGGATTGCAAAACTTTGAAACAAGAGTCAACTTGGAACATATACTGTACTACATTACCATCCGTGGTACCGTTAGCTGTAGATATACCAAATAGAGCACATGCGTCAACATCGATACCCAACATGCTTGTTTGAAGCGACCTTATTTCGGTGATATTCAATATACAATCACAGTTGTTCTCATTATTAGAAAAAGAGTATTGGCATTTTTAACATGTGAAACATCTAAAAGTGACCCAATAATAACAAATTGATCCAAAAGGCTACCCAAAAGCCTACAATGGTCTGGCATATATGGAATTATTTTGATAATATAGGAATGTGTCACAAATATTTCCTCGAAGGCTGTTGTATTTGTGATGTTAATGCAGCCCTTTCTTTCACTTGTTTCTAACAATGCTCAAAATCATGTGTTATCTATGGACTTGACCACATGCATTTTATGGTTAATAATGAGTTTAAGGGCTATGAAGGCGATCGTTTATGAAGAGGGTTTTGCGCGAACATTTAAAAGCGTAATCCTAATGCGCAGTCCAAGACATAAATCGCAGACGGTGCATCTAGTGATAATATATGAGCTGACTGTGGCTGCCTGTCAGAGCAGCACAGTCATCAACTTCTCCGCCGCCGCGTTAGCTCACAGTGAGGGCGATCGATTCACATTGGACCGTTCCACTTTGGCTAGCCGCATCACTTAACCATACTCCCCTCCAGTGCAGTGGAACCGTCTGCATTATCATCACATCGAGCAATTGGCCCCGCATTCAGCTCACAGACCGGCTAGCATTCTCTGCTGTGACGAACACACACTCATTTCGACATATTTCTATCGAAAATAAAATGGAGCATGTCTTGTACACGGAAAAAGACTAAACTTGGATCGGTACCAGCGGGAAGATATTAGTCTCGATTGTGGATTATGTGTTAGGATTAATACATAGCTTATCCGGCTGATTTCGAGTAATCTGTAGGATTTGAGTAGCAAGACATTCAATCGCATCACCATGCCTAGCGATAACGAGCGTGAAGCAGCGCCAGAGAAAATAGATGTAATCGGTAAGTCTCTTTATGTCTCCGTCCTGCCTAGTGGCCTCTACACTGTATGTTCCTTAGATAAGACAAGAGCCGGACAAAAGGACTCCTCCTCATCCCACCTCAGCATCCCACCTAACACTTTACGTAATGATGATATGACCGGCCGTATTGGCAAGAAAACAAAAACGATAGGAATGAATAAGTTCATTATCGAGGTAAAGTAACGCTCTTGTTATCACTGAATGGAAGTATATGACGGGTATCAAACAAATAGCTCAAAACACAATTTACGTCTCTGAAAAATATTATCCAGTCGAATTCGTTCTTACAATATGCTACTAAAATAACTAAAAAAATGAACCCCTGAATTGATTCTGTTTTGTTTTAGTCAACACATTTTTAACTTAAAATTTCAATTTATATGACTGATGTGAAAGACGACGTTATAAAAAGGGGTCTCAAAGGGCTCGAGCCATACAATTGAAAGAGGCCAGGGAGGGGCGGTAGGAGTAGACACGGCTGTGGGTAGCAACGCACGTCCGTATCGGAACCCAAGTGACGATCATATACGTCATTGTGGCAGACGAACCTAGGCAATGTTCACTTCCGCTGAACACTAAAAGGTAAAAGTTGCAAATGTTACAAAATGGTACCAAAACAATCTACTTGTAAAGAATTAAATTGAAAGTATGGTCAGTAAAGGTGTATCTTGTGAATAAACCTTGCCATGACATTGTCATTCCCATGTAAGGGGTTAGTATGTGACGTCACAGGTCACATGCAAAAGGGGGAGACATTTTTATCAACGTTCGTTGGCATATGGAACACGATTTAGAAGGAGTTTAGTGCATTTTACAAATGTAATCAAAAGAAAGGTTTAATAGATTATAGGAATTTGTCTGCGATTTTTACGCATTCAGTGTACGTTTCGGTAGCCATGCTGAAAAGTCCCTCTTACTAAACTTCTAAGATATATGCGACACGCGGACTAGAATATTTACCCCACTTGTCATCGAAGAAGCCATGTCATGAGACTAATTATCAAGTCTTTTACGAAACCTAGATGAATTTGTTTTATAAGGAAGGACACAATCTCCTCAAAACTCGCTCTTTCAAATTTTTAAAGAAAGCATATCAGTTAGAAGTTGCTCAGCGGAAAGAGACTTATATTTGTGCGATGTATTTGCATATATACGGTCTTTGATTTGCCTCTTAGAATAATCAGGTTGATTTAAATCAAAGTTTGGAAACAGATGATGTAATCTCTCTTGCCTCTGACGATCACCCACTCAGAAATATACGTTTTGACACGATTGACACAGGTATCTTAAAGGGATTCATTTTCATCGATATGTTCTTTATTCAAGTTCATTTTCATATGCATTTTTATATTTTTGTTTTCATATATTAGTATTCGGCGTACTGAAACATAGAAATTACGCAAAACTGGTAGATGGCGTTAGTGTTGATATCAAAAAATCTACGAGTAAGTAATTCATCACTGCAAATTTCCAGGCCACTACGGTTTTCAACGAATCTTTACTTTACGTTAATCTAAATCGGTCAAAGTCGATGAAGTTCTGATTTCGTAACCAACATATGGCTGATTTAGGATGTTTAGTAAAAAGATATTGTATTAGCCGAACCAAAATCGCCCTCACAAAAGGTGAAAAATGAAAGATCAACACCCCAGCAAACACACGTTTGTCGGGGTGGATATGATATATTATGATAGATTCATATGCTTAAAGATGTCGAATACTCATACTTACAAATATCACACTAGTTATACTTTCAAAGCAAGAAATGAATGAAGGTCATTTTGGAAGTTACCTGGGGAAGTGCTATGATTTTTGTAATAACCCCATAGTACATTATCGACAGAGAGGTCGGGCAATGCCTGTAGAATAACTGGGACTACCTGGCGTCGCTCTGTCCCAAGCAGTACACACTGCACACGCCTCCTGCGTGGACAGGTAAATATTAATTGATTTACAGGTAGCCCACTTATTCCCAAGCCATGATTTCCCATCGTCATATTTTATTCATCACTGCGTGTTTTCACTAACAGTGTGAATAGCTGCTTGTTAAAGACGTATCGTCCCTACCTCTCTTCACTTCACACGCCTACACTACTCGGCTGGTCATGGCCAGTACAGAGCACCGCCTACGTCCCCTGGCCGCGCTGGACAATAGCCTGCTAATGAATTATGCAGAAAGAATACCAAGTTACGTTCAGTCATATTGTATTGTAATCTATACTCAGCACGGATTACTCACATTTGGCCCAATTGCTCTTACATGTCGTATGTACCTTTATTGAATTATAATGATTATTATTATTATTATTATCATTATTATTATTATTATTATTATTATTATTATTATTATTATTGTTGTTATTATTATTATCATTATTATTATTACTATTATTATTATTATTGTTGTTATTGTTATTATTATTATCATCATCATTATTTTTATCATCATCATTTTTATCATTATTATTATCATTATTATTATTATCATTATTATTATTATTATCATTATTATTATTATTATTATTATTAATATAATTATTATTATTATTATTATATTATTATTATTTTTATAGTAAACCTTGTGAGGGGAGGCATTTTCGACTTAGTACCTGTGTTGGTCTTCGCGTCTAAATGTACGTCTGGATTCCGTTGGTTTTGGATGTGGAGTTTGAATTTCGTCATTACTAAAGGCTAAATCGTGGACAGGCAGATGTACCCTGGACATCTGTGTAGCCAGAGTAAACCACCACCCCGTCCCTAGTCATGTTCAGCTTCCTCACATACCTGGAGCTTGATAGGAAGCTAGGCAGTGGCGGGAGGCGGCGAGCGGCAGAGTCAGCAGCCACCACCTAGACCACTCGGCTGTCGGGGCAGGCCCTCGGAAACGCTGCCCTGTACGATAGATACTACATTAACCTTCTACACGTAATCGTTCAATGGTGCTTTAATTGTATCGCGATGGAATTTGATTGACATTGAACAAATTTCCACCTTTAAATGCGAGTTATCACAAGATTCGTTCGTGAATTGTGCAGTTTAGCGAAATCTTTATAGCCATCCTCTGAAACTTTCGTGCGAATCACACTGTTTTAGTGTCCTTGGTGTTATTGCCCTGGTCTATATGAGGCTGTCTTTTTATATACAAAGACTATACATAATACACTATTCGTTCTTTGCAATTAAACCACATTTAGCGAATTTCCATATTTACTAAGTGTTGGTTAGTTTTAAAGAATCAACAGTTATTCAATTCAACTGAACAAATCACTTCAATTCAACGGAACAACATTACTGATACATTTCCTAAACTAGGTATCTAGGTCCCAGGTTGTTCAAGTGCAATATTTTACACTAATTTTCGATACACAGAGTAATCCACACGAATATCGAGAAGTAGCGAGGTATAGCGATGTGTAGTTTAATCAATACCGTATAAAACCAAGACTCTAGTAAGTCCAAGCTCCCCATGTGTTTCTCTTCATTATATATATATATATATATATATATATATATATATATATATATATATATATATATATATATATATATATATATATATATATATATATATATATATATATATATATTTATATATATATATATATATTTATATATATATATATATATTTATATATATATATATATATATATATATATATATATATATATATATATATATATATATATATATATATATATATATATATATATATTTATATCGCAAAAGTGAATTCTGCATGCATGCCTTTCCTAATAAGATGTGTTAGATTGTTTCACGTTTAAAAGTAGATTTTTCTATTGGAAAAAGAGAGGTCTTTGATTTATTAATAATTCTCAATATCATAGAATAATGAAAACATTGTTATGACAGATATTTAGATATACGTTGACAATATTTGGTGGTTTTATGGTTTGGTAACCTCAACCAAGCTATTCAAGGGATGGTCCAGTTTAATTTCAAGTCGTTGGTCATCATGAGGGTCAGAGATGGTTATAAACAACAGCCACATCAGGTTCTGTGGGGGAACTCATAGGGGAGATTGGAAAACAAGATTTATTTTACCCATAATCAAAGTATATCACACACATATTATATATGCAATGGATGGTGCGATTATCATGTCAGAAGAAAGGATAGTTTAGGCTAGAGACACGACCCAGGACCGTTGTTTGTCAAAGTTAATCAACTCCACCCTTTGATACGAACCCCAATAGAAATGTTTTAAGGTGAAAAGATAATAAAGATGAAGGTGAAAAATGAAATACAAATCCACAATATGCCACTGTGGCACAACAGCAAATTGGCACTTGACTTAAGGAAGGAGCATGTTTAAAACAGTTGTTATGTAATAGGTGATATTCTAGATTTTTAACAAAAGAAGAACTGAATGAAAGGGGTTTGACTATTCATTATCTCGATTACTTCCGAATTCAACAACATTTTAAACACCTCTTATTGAACATGGGGATACGGACACTCTAAATGGGTCCATATCTTCCAATCTTAATATTTGAACTAGGTCTAGAACAAAAAGGATGCAGACAAACACATAATGATCTTATGGCATATGATTCAAATATTCTTAAAAATATAAAAGAAAAAATGTGAGTGAACTCTTAATGAAGAAATACCTTATAATGTTAACAAAAAACTGTTGTAACCTTCCAAAATTTAATGCGGAAGCATAAATTAGATACTTTTAGTATAAATTATTATTTTAAATCCAGTTAATTAACCAACGTTATTAATTTGTCGTTATTTTCTGATCAGACGTGATCGGTAAAATAAGAAACGGAAAATTCTGAAACCTTCAGATAAGCTAATTCATGACATTAGTGGGCAAATTGTATGTCTGCCCTGTTCTTTAAGCTGAATGGAGGTAGGAAAGATACATGTACATGGGACGTATCTATCTTATTCTGATAAAGTGCGTACAAGGGTAAATTGTAATTGATACTGACTAGTGACTGTTTGCTGACTTCACTCGTCAAAAGCCGGCACAAACCTGTGCCAACGCCAACCTCCCGGCTTATCAGTACTTATCTCAGTCCACCCTCCCTAACCCCTTCTATCACGTATACACTTAAATCCAAGTGAAGGTGCCAATCTGTTCTCCTGCGGATACCGTATTTGTATCAATGTGAAAACAGCTAACTTCTTTTTTTAATTTGCCTATCACATATGATCACGATCGATAAATTAAGATTCAGTAAATTCATGCATTTCTAGATTGTCCCCTTGTCATTAATTTATGGAATCAAGTGGGAAAATGGTTAAAATAGTGTTTCATATTCAATTTAACACTCCGATATAGACAAAATATTTGGATAATATTCAGAACATAAAATAGGCGATAAAACAATCTTATGAACAAAATTAGTAATTTACAACAATCGAAATAAAATGAAAGAAGTATCAGAGAAGGATGTAAAAAGGTCACTATACAATCAGTTATGTCTAGAACAATATTATGGGTTAATGAATAAAAAAAAGAACGATTCATTGAACTATGAAACAGGGTCTATGGTGAATTAACCAATATGTTCTCAAATTGAATATGAAAAGATCATTTAAGAATACCTCCTCTTCAAATATATACAGGTTAACATTGCAACGAGGAAATATATTGTACATGGTACACTCTTGTATATTTGTTACATACTCTAAGCAAAGAGAAAAAAGAAAAAGAACAGCAGTTATTTGCGAACTTAGAAAACACAAGATTTCACTTTCTATAGCACCGAATAGATATTGACGTATTAAACGGCATTTACAGCTACATTCAGAGGAGGGAAATCCATGGAAGAGCACCAAGGACGCATCCATGCAAATGATTAACATTTGCATTAATTCTGCCTCGTCCCTAAGATTAATTAATAATGTTTGCAGGTTACTGTTACTGGAATCTATTTTGGTAATTGATTTGGCGCTCTATTGAAGCTTATTGCTGCAGTGCATTGCTTATTACATTCCTGCGTGTAATTAATGCACAGATGTGTTTCTATTGCTGCAATAAGAGCTCCATTGATAACGTCAAGTAGGGTTGAGCATGATTGATCCCCTCACTCATATCACTCCCCTTTACCTGCGCTAGTTATTACTGTAGTTGCCAGGTCCTCGGTGAGTGTCTGGCTAATCAACCTCTACTGGTACACCATGGTGGTTGAGGGAGCCTCTGACAGTATCAATTGCCGTGACCCAAATCCAATAGACGCCAAACCTGTAGGGCTAGGCCAGCGTTCTCAACACTACCTAACGACTAGAGTGTATGGGTATCATGTCGCAGAGGGCGTGTCGTGGCCACCTGTAGCTAGCACTTCCTCAGATATCTTCAGTGACCTATTGTAGTAGTTTTTCACAATCTTAAGCCAGAGATTGCACATGGCTATGCCTGTTCTTGGACTGATTTCGTGTTGTCAGAGTTCAGGCTCCACTTTGAATTAATTAGTATAGCAAACATAATGTGCCCCCAGCCTTTGTTTGCACACCTTTCATGCCAAAAATCTGTATTAATGAAGCAGAGTGGCTACCTCGTGAAATAGCAATAATGATATCGAACAGCATCTGTACCAGGCGTTGTTAGTATCAGTATTGTCAGACAATGCCTAGCAGTATAATTTGATGACTACTTGACGACATTGCCCGGGAAGAGGAGATTCGTCCTCGATAAGAGAGGCAGAATATACATGCCATCATATGAATATATTCCCTGTATTACGTCTACGTCAATCTATGTCGTCACAGAATATACATGCAATCATATGAATATATTTCCTGTGTTACGTAACTCTACGTCAGTCTATGTCGTCACAGAGGCATACAATGCCTATAAGGGTTGACCAATGACGCCATTTAAGATGCCCGTTATTTTTGGGATATGCAACACGTGTTTAGGAAACCTAAGCCGCTTGCTCCAGGGAAGTGCGTCTTCATAAAAGCATGGCACTTTCACACGCCGTAATATCGCACCCACGCTATGACCAGATCCTGACAAAGCAGAGCTATCTTTATTGCGCACTTGTTTAAGCCATTATTTAGAGTATATGTACATGAGGCCTAGTGGTGCAGCTGTCCCGGTAAACGGTGCTCTACCTGTGGTCGCGGAGAGTACTATTCCCACATAATGACAGCGTGGCTTCTCCTCACGCTGGCAATGGCGGGTCTTACAGGGCGGCAGCGCGACACTGGGTGGTCCTCCAGTGACGTCAATCTTCCGTGGCTGCACAATCCTACACGCGAGGCACGCATTTGACATGTTATGCTGGATATTACATACATGATGTATCATTTACAAGTTTAAATGAATGTAATTAATGCATTTGAGTTTTATTCTTGATTTCCAAGAACAGAATAAGTTGATTATTCATCCAAGCAGTGAACATGCAACACGTTAAAAGGATAATGTTTCATAGTAGATGACGTATTCGCAAAAATGATTTACGATTTTGTTCTATGACGCGATGACTTTGTATTATTTTGTACATGTACTCGTCGTATTATATTTTATTATTCTTTGTATTAACATTGTCATGTATCTATGTACGTAATATATATTTTATGATGAATTTCATATTGTATATAAATATATATATATATATATATATATATATATATATATATATATATATATATATATATATATATATATCAATGCCAATTATCTAATCTAGAAACATTTGGGTTGATTTGTGACATGCCCCAATTTAACACAGCACCTTCAGGATATTGAATGTTGTATCTTCATCATTCTATTCACTAAATCTAGCTTAAAGTAGTCATATAAGCTGTGTCATCAAACACATGATACGCAAAGTCTTTGACAGCATCCAGGTGTCGGCATCAAAACGTCTATCATTAGCTATCCTAATCACACACCTGATCCCATCGCACCCGGATGTATTTTGCTTGGTCCCATCCATCACTGGGTGTTTCTACCAACTGTGCGCGTATAACATGTGTCGCACTCGCGTATCGCCGCAAAGCCTTTTAGCAGCAGGAAGGCCGTTGACAACAGTCAGCTCGGGTTGAGGCCGCGGAGAGAGTGGGTGACAATATAGGACTCTCTCTTACTACGTGGGCGACCGGCTGTAGTATTGCGCCTGACGGCAGCAACGAATTACTGTAAATCACTTAAATATGGCCTGAACATTATATAGCGCAATTATGGTACTGCCATGGATAGCGAGATCTAAGTATAGCGGTGAACGGGAACAGCAGCAGCAAGTTCAATTAAGAATTTAATAAAGACGGGGATGTTATTATAGCGCATATGGGCAGAGCGCTATTTTCGCTATCTTATTGTTCCCGCTATACTTTAGTGATTTACAGTACTCCAAACGAGTTTTGCTTGAGGCGTGTGAGAGCGTCAGCAATGACTGTTGATTGGTCAATGTGAGGCGGAATTGTTATACTATACAGAGAGAGTTTCAGTTGTGACCTCGGATGCGTCCTCTATTGCGTGTTGGCCTGATCGCTATATAAACGCGCAGCGTTGTAACAGGGCGCCTTTGGCGACATAGCAAATGTAGGTCTCTGAGCGAATATTCATTGTAGTATTGTATTCTATCATCAGCTCCACTCTGATTCTAACAGCTGAATGGTCAATTTCTTTGTTTTACTGGACTGCATTGGGCTTCTAACACTGCTTTTAAAAATTGGGAAATTGAGGAGCCCAATATTAATCCTGATGATAAATGTGTTATCTTTGTTATGATACATGTTACAAGGCCGATGAATGCAGTCAGCGAGCCGGTATCGCCGGCTTCTCGCCGCAGACATCTTGCCGTATACATATTTTTTATTTTTATTCTTGGCGTATACTTATTTTACAACAAGGATAACGAATAGTATGGTTATCGACTGTGCAATAAATTTGCACAAAATCAGATTAATACATCGAAATGCATAAATAAGAATTAACATATATTAGCACTGTTACGATTAGCGTTAGCAATACAAAAATAACAAAATATAGGAACTTAATTAATATATCAATAGCAAG